>OU383781.1:62574018-62692856 GCA_910950805.1 Acrocephalus scirpaceus scirpaceus
ACCTGTACAGAACGCAGGGGCTCGGCATTAGGCAGATAATGAACTCTGCACATCCTGGGATTACGTGCAGCTGAAATAGGCTCTGGTGTCGGGCAGCAAGGGCACAGATGGGCCTTAATACCTCGGCTTAATACCTGCAGGGCTGGTGCTCTCCATATCCACAGCCCTGTGCCCCACGTCTGCAGCTCCTCAGTCAGCTGCCAGCGCTCTCTTGCTTCTCCTGGGGCCCGCCCTGCTCACTGCCCACCCTGCTCGGTCACTGCCCACCCTGGTCACTGCCTGCCCTGGTCACTGCCTGTCCTGGTCACTGCCCGCCCTGCTCACTGCCCACCCTGCTCACTGCCCGCCCTGCTCACTGCCCACCCTGCTCACTGCCCGCCCTGGTCACTGCCCGCCCTGCTCACTGCCCACCCTGATCACTGCCTGCCCTGGTCACTGCCCGCCCTGCTCACTGCCCACCCTGGTCACTGCCTGCCCTGCTCACTGCCCGCCCTGGTCACTGCAGCCCTGGTCACTGCAGCCCTGGTCACTGCAGCCCTGGTCACTGCCCGCCCTGGTCACTGCCCGCCCTGCTCACTGCCCACCCTGGTCACTGCCCGCCCTGATCACTGCCTGCCCTGGTCACTGCCTGCCCTGGTCACTGCCTGCCCTGGTCACTGCCCACCCTGCTCACTGCCCTGGTCACTGGCCGCCCTGGTCACTGCCTGCCCTGGTCACTGCCCGCCCTGCTCACCACTTGTCCCTGGTCAGGGAGATGCTGGCGGTGTTAATGAAGGCTCTCCTCATTAAGCTGATGAATTTCTAAAGGAGCAATGCCCTCACTGGCATAGCAGTTCCTGTTTCTGCAATCGGCCGTGCTAGTGCAGGATCAGCCAGCCTGGGTTTCTCTCTAAAGTGTATTTCCTGTGTGCTCTCTGCAGCTGAATGAATTGGAGCAAATTACTGGTTTGCCTTCCCTCCTGAGTGATGACTTGCTCTGTTTTCATGCAAGCCACTAACCTGAGCCATTTATTCATGTGGAAAACAGTCCTTTCCAAAGGCAGAAACCCTCAGTGCAGGATTTGTCACAGGGATGATGGAGTTTGAGAACTCCAGTGCTGGAGAATGTAGCTGCCAGCCTGCTCAGGTCAGCTGGATCCTGGTGGCCTGAGAGCTGGAGACAGTTCCAAAGCTCATGCAGAGATGGGGATCCCAGCTGCCACCCTCTCCTTGCTCCTCGAGAGGAAGGCAAGGGAAGGAAGGACTTGACCAGGCTGCCAGCAGCCTGTCTGCACTTCCCCCACGGGGAGATGGTAGAGTAAGGCTGATTTGGTGATGCTCAATTACAACCTGCTGTTAATTGCTTTATGATTAGAAAATAATCCTCAAAATAAGCTGCTTGGGCAGACTTGGGGTGCTGCAACCCCCAAAGAGAAGTTGTCTTCTGCACTCTGCTGCTCAATCTGAATGGCTTTATTTGATCCAAAACTTCATTTTTTAAATTATGAACAAGCCCTTGGCTTCAGGGTAGCTGCTGTAGCTCTCCTTTGGACAGCCAGCCCAGCAGCCAGGCTGCCCTGAGTCAGCCCACGTGTTGTGTAAGTTACTCACACGATGCCTGCAATGTGGGGCATCAGCTGCTGCTCCATGTTGGAAGTGGTGTTTTAAACAGAAATTCCTGGAGCTTTCCAGGGATGAAGTGAGACTGTACGAGGGGCTGTCAGTGTGCAGCTCCTCTTGGACACATGGAAACTCCTGTGTCTGCACAGACACCAGGGCTCTGTCACGGGGTGACCATGTCCCTCACATCCAGCTGCAGAGCTCTGCAGGGACAGGTGCCACCAGGCACAGGGACACAGCTCATGCTGAGGTTCCAGGTGCCACCAGGCATAGGGACACAGCTCATGCTGAGGTTCCAGGTGCCCACCCAGCTCATGCTGAGGTTCCAGGTGCCCACCCAGCTCATGCTGAGGCCCCAGGTGCTCACCCAGCTCATGCTGAGGTTCCAGGTGCCCACCCAGCTCATGCTGAGGTTCCAGGTGCCCACCCAGCTCATGCTGAGGTTCCAGGTGCCCACCCAGCTCATGCTGAGGTTCCAGGTGCCCACCCAGCTCATGCTGAGGTTCCAGGTGCCCACCCAGCTCATGCTGAGGTTCCAGGTGCCCACCCAGCTGCATGCCGAGGCTCCAGCACCCCAAGCCCAGGAGCATCCAGCTGTTCTAAAGCCCCTTGCTCTGTTGCTGGCAGCCCCAGCTCTCTGCTCCCACGGGACAGAATCCCTGATATTTGCCCTCAGGTCGTTCCTGGAGCAGCTGAGGTTTGGCCCCAATCCCTGTCCCCATGGAGGAGCCCCACCTGTCCTGGCAGTGGCAGGACCCTGTTTGGCATCGTGCTTCTGGTGTGATTCTTTCTTCCTCCCAGTGAGAAATCCCAAATAATCCAAACACCCGAGGGCTTGCTGTTACCTCCTCAGCCAGGAAATGCATTTTTTCCTGTTTAGACAAGATCTTCTCACTCTGTAATCTGTCTCTAAAGGGTCAGAGCTTTGAAAGCCACTTGAGGGGTATTGTTCCAGGTCCCTGGGCCTCAGAAAGGCTTTCCTAGGTGTAAGGTGATAAACCTGCAAGTGAGATTGTTGTGTATTCTTCAAAGTCTCTCTGTTCATCAGAAGACAAATAGATTCTCCTGCGAGATTAGGGATGAATTTCTGCTCTGTTGGCTGCAGGTAACAGAGCCCTGGGGTGAGACCTCCCAGTTTCTGCCAAATACTGAAGGAGGGTATGGAACCTGATTGATTGCAGCCCTTCTCTGGAACACAGCTTTTGGGACAGATGTTCTGGGCACTGAATCAGCTCGTTGCACTCTGCATTGTGTGGGCAATGCTGAGGATCATTCTGGATGCTGAGCCTGAGTGAATCAGTGTCACTTTGGGTCCCCTGCCTGCAGAAGCAGTGCTGCTGCCCTGTCAGCAGCTTTGGAGATGTGATCCTCTTCCTGTGTTTGGTGTTCTTGGTTCATTGTCCTCTGTAAATCACAGACCTCAGCTGGGGGTGGTTTGAAGGTTTCTGATCTGCTCTTGTGTGGTGTCAATGCTGTGTCAGGAGCACACATCCAGGCTGGTGTCTGCTGCATTAACTCAGCTGGGCTTGGTGTGGCACAGACTCAGGGCTGGTCACATTCCTGGGCTGCTGGAGCTGCATTGCCCTGGCAGCAGTGCTGCTGCTGCAGCTGTGCAGCGTGCAGGGTGAGTGGGAGTCTCCATGCCCTCTCACTCGGGTCTGTGTCACTGAGTTGTTCCGTGTGTCTTCTGGTTTTCCACTTGAAGGCGAGTGGATTCTGCCCTTGAGCTCTCCAGGGCTTCCCCGCTGTAACCTGGCCTACAGGGCCAGTGTGAGTCCCTGCTGCATGCAGGGGCACAGCTGAGGACTCCCCTCCTTTTTGCCTGGCACGTTGTTCTCCAGGAGCTGCAACTTCTCAGGTCATCAGCCCTGAGCCCAGGGTGGCCGCTGTGAGGGCTGGTGACAGCAGCGTGGCACGAGGCTGGGGAGGGACAGGGACACTGGCTGGCCCACGGGCCCCGCAGTGCCACTCCCCTCTGTGGGCAGGGCAGGGCAGGGGAGCCTGCAGGGGCCCAGCAGTGCCAGGGAAGGGCAGGGGAACCTGCAGGGGCCCAGCAGTGCCAGGGCAGGGCAGGGGAGCCTGCAGGGGCACAGCAGTGCCAGGGAAGGGCAGGGGAGCCTGCAGGGGCCCAGCAGTGCCCAGCAGTGCCAGGACAGGGCAGGGGAGCCTGCAGGGGCACAGCAGTGCCAGGGCACGGCTGAGGAGCCTGCAGGGGCCCAGCAGTGCCAGGGCAGGGCAGGGGAACCTGCAGGGGTCCAGCAGTGCCAGGGCACGGCCGCTCTGCCTGGCCGGACTCTGAGGCCGGACACTGCGGCCATGGTCAGCACCTCAGCCCTGCAGGTTCTTAGAAAAGCTTCTGTACTGTGCTCTCAGGGGAGAGTAATCCTATTTTGTAGCTTGTGTTCGGAAAGTGGAGGCAGATGTTCTTCACGTGGCTGCTCCATGGGGACTTGTGGTGGATTAACCTACAGTAACCCACCCGAACAGGGACTCCAGAGCCTGTAGGCCAGACCAGAGATCCATTATCATCACTGAAATCCATATCGTGTTGGTCTTGGGGAAAATTCCCACTCTTACTTTGGGTTTGTTAACCTGACAGCTTTGCTCCCAGGCTGCAGCCGGTGCTGGTTGTGCCTGCTGGGCCAGCTGGGAGCAGGAGAATTCCTGGCTATATTTAGAGGGAAGGCGCAGCGTGTGCAGCTCTGTCACAGTAACCTCTCCCTCTCTGCCTCTCTCCAAGGTAACAGAAGACGAGCACAGCTGTTCTCCTAGAGGGTCACCGAGCCCGGACGTGCTGCCAGGAGAAGGGGCAGGCACCGTGGCACGAGGATGAGGCTCCTGGGCACGGTGCTCCACGTGCCACCCGCCACAGGCACCGGAGCCGGGAGGCTCCCCTGGTGTGAGGCAGGAAAGGCTTAAGGATACCTGACCCAAAATGTGACCAGTGGGACGGCAATGAACTAGGAGAACAGCAAAAACCACAACTCGGAATGTATTTATTACTTAAAAGTTAGCTATTCTTGATAAAATTCCCCAGATTAATGCTGCTGCTTATTTTACTTACAGATTTCACACACTTGTTAAAGCTACCGAACTTCCATTCAATACTGTACTCTGAGAAATGTAATTGGGTCAGGACATGCAATAGAATGAAATCATTGTAGTGTCTCCAGTACAATGGACTCACTTTGTGTCTATTAAACCTTGGAAGATGTGCAACACGCAGCAGTGTGGCTCTCATTGCATGCTCAAGCTTTCTCCTATCAGTGGTTCCAGGTACACGAACAAGCAGTGCTGGTGCCTGGATGTCTCTGGGTCCTACCCCTGTCCTTTCCCAAGCCACCTGGCAGATCAGCACAGCCTGGGCCTTGCTGTGTGCAGAGGGGTCGTGCTGAGCTCTGGCTCCAGACAGGGAGGGAATCCATGTTCTGAACTGAACATGAACATGAATATGAGCAGGAACTGAATGCCCACACTCCGTGAGTGTGATTTAAGGCCCTTTGAACATGTTGCACAGAGGATTCTCTCCTTACTCACAACCTAGAGGTGATGCACGATTCTAAACCAGCAAACCAACAGCTTTTTTGCCAAATTCAAACAGTTCACAAATTGAAGTGACCTATGGACAGGATTTTGGAACTGTATCAGTTCATTTTGGGGGTTTGCATTACTCTAGCCTTTCCTTGGATTCCCTGAGTCCAGAGACATTAATTTGAGGTGATCTGTTGCCTGTGGTGCTGGAGAAAACAGTTCAGAGTGTCTCTGCTCAGTGAAGAGCTGTCTGGCTGTGGGAGGTTGCCTTGGAGCTGCAGGATCTCTGCACTGATCCTGCTTCCTGTCAGCTGCAGCAAACACAGGGATGAACTCTGGCTGAGTTAGAGCCAGCAGGTCGGAAATCACACAGGCTCGTGTTTTCCTGCCTTGTGCTGGTTCTCACTGTGGTCTTTGAATGTCAGCAAGAGAGGTCAGAGCTTCCCCTTTCAGCAACAAAGTGTGACAAGGAGAGCTCAGCACCAAAACCCTTCTGCTGAGTCCCAGCACTCCCTGAGTGAAACTGCATCCCTCAGAACAGCAGGAAGGCTGTGGTGTAGGAGATGAGCTGCTGAACCGGGACAGCTGCTTCCCGAGCCCATTTTGGTCACCTCTGCAAACAAATCAATGAGCTTCCTGTTTTCCAAAAATAAGAGCAAGAAGGACAGCAGTATATAGCAGGAGATGTGTTCCTGCACCTTGTGTGGAGCCTTTGTGCCGTGGGTGTTTACCCAGGCTGGCAGAGGTGCTCCTGTGCTGGGAGTGCTCCCCTCAGGCAGGAACAGCCCTGCCTTTCTTACCTCCTGCCTGGCTGGCCTCAGGGACTCTGTGGGGTTTGTCCCAGCATCGTCCCCAGCTAGGCCTGGGCTGACCTGATGGCTCTGAGGTGGTTTTTGTGTTTTCTGCTCACACAGTTGTGCACTGTACAGAATTCCTGCCCAAAAGTGTTGCCAAGCGTTTGGCTGCAGCATTACAGCAGTGAGCTGCAGGGAGGTACAAGCAGCCTTCTGTTCACTAAAAAATAATTTTAAAAGGCAAATAAAATTACCAGGACCCTACTCCTCACTACTCCCAGGAAAAGCACTTGTGTGCTCCCATCTCCAGTGAAGGGCTGCTCCACCCCTGTGGAAAGGCTGCTCCAAGGTTGAAGGAGATGTCTCCAAGGACAGGAGGTGAGTGCTGGCCGAGCTCCTGAGCAGGCAGCCCGTGGCACTTGGGTCCCATGAGCAGGCAGGAGCATTTTGCAGACCATCTGTTCAGTCTCTGCTGGGTGTGAGGGAATTGTGTGATACCTCACACGTGGGGCCACTGATTCTCTCTAGGCTTGGGCCATGAGATGGCTTGGGAGCGTTTGCTCAGGGCTGGTGTCATCCTGTAATGCTGGAGTGGTCCCCAGGGTGGAGTTGGTAAAGGGATGTCCAGCTTTGCCCCAGTCTCTGCAGTACAGCCCCTGGTGCACATCAGCCCTGGCAGCTGTGTCACAGCACAGTGAGACCTGCTGGCCTTGTCCTCTGCCCCATGGATGGACACAGTGAGATGTGCTGGCCTGGCCCTCTGCCCCATGGTGGGCACAGTGAGAGCTGCTGGCCTGGCCCTCTGCCCCATGGTGGGCACAGTGAGATGTGCTGGCCTTGTCCTCTGCCCCATGGTGGGCACAGACTGGCCCAGGCAGCTGTGTCACAGAACAGTGAGAGCTGCTGACTTTGCTCTCTGCCCCATGGATGGACACAGTGAGAGCTGCTGGCCTGGCCCTCTGCCCCATGGTGGGCACAGACTGGCCCTGGCAGCTTGAGCCCTTCCAGCTCTGCTCCTTTGGGCTGATGGGGGAGTGAGTACCTGTGTCCATGGCAGAAACCTTCCCTGCCCTTCCCTGCCCTCCCCTGCAGGCTGCTGTGTCCAGGCAGGGGTTCTCTGTCCTCACACCTGGGTGTGTGACATTCCTGACATTGCTGTGCCCTGTGGAGAGCAAACAATGGGCTGTTCCTGCCCCAGGCCCTGCTGCTGAGAGCTGAGGGAAATGCCGGTGCCAGCAGGATTCCAAAGCTGCTTTGCTGCCCTTTGTGCCAGGGGCTGGGCACGGACCCTCCTGAGAGCCCTGGTGTGACAGGTCTCCTTGTTTTTCCTGTGTCCCTCGTGATGGCCATTGGTCTGACAGGTGTCTGTCTGTCTGTCTGTCCTAACACCAGCTTAAAGAATGAAACAGGAGTGACATTTCAGTGCTGCGGGTGAGTCACTGGATTTTTGACACCTGACTAAGATCTGCCACAGAGAGTTCCAGTACAGCCATGGTAACACAGAAATGGTGCGTGGGGGCAGGTGAGTGCAGGGGACACGGGTCCTGCTCAGACTCAGCAGCTCAGGGCCAGAGGTGGCTGAAAGCCCAGCCTGCACAGCACCAAACCCAGCTCTGGGGCTGCGTGGGGGCTGCCAGAGCTGCCCCACTGCCCCTCGCTGAACAGATGACTCAGGTTTTGGCAAGGATGAATCTCATAGCAAATTGCTTCTCTGCCTTGGCCATTATGCAGATAAATGAAAATAATTCCTTAGCAAGTGCAAATGCATAAGCCAAGAGCACAGTGATGGCTCATTTCTTAACTGGTTTAAAAAAGCTAATGTGGAAGATTCTAAATATCACTTTTAATAACATGAGGTTGGAATGGCTTAATTCAGTGTTTTACTCTGTCAGAGTAAAAGCTGCATTGGGTTAAAGACCTGAATGTAACATTCTGGAGCAGTGAGGGGTATACAGCATTCCCTGTGCTTCCCATCCATCCCACCCCTGCCACGGGCAGGGACACCTTCCTCTGGACCAGGCTGCTGCAAGTCTCACCCAGCTTGGCCTGGAACACCTCCAGGGATGGAGCAGCCACAGCTTCCCTGGGCAATCTTTGCCAGGGCCTCACCTCCCTCACAGGGCAGAATCTCCACCTGACCCTGCCCTCTATCAGGATGAAGCCATTCCCCCTCGTCCTGCCCCTCCAGGCCCTTGTCCAAAGTCCCTCACCATTATTCAAACCAGCACCAAACCCATCAGCATTTTTTGTAATAAAGCTCTTTGCTAATATTTTAAATCTATAGATTAAATGTTGGAGTGGTGGTGGGCAAACCATCGCAGCACCTGCTTCTGTCTAAACCTGTGACATTTCCCTAAAGCTTCTCCTCTTGCCTCTCTTGTAGCTTCCAGATTCCTGTTCTCTGTTCCCTCTTTGGGCACTTCCCAGGGATCCTGGGAAGGAGTTTTGCATTGATCTGTCCTCCTTGCCTGGCTGGGGCCTCACTGCAGTAATCCTTCCTGAGGCTGAAGTGTTCCTTCATGAGAAAATGGAGCTTTAAGTGTGAAAATAGCTTTATCCTGGCAAAAGAGATACCTGCTCTTCTGGAATGTGGGAATTTTCTTATTTTACTAGATCTTCAGATTATATAAAGTCCAATTTTTTATTCCTGCCTGTGGCAAAGGATTTCCAAGCAGCCTCAGTGTGTTTTCCTCTGTGTCCCAGGATTTATGGCCCTGCTGTTAGACAGAGCTCAAGCATCAGTGGGCAGGTGGGACCTGGGGTCCCCTGCCCCCCACCCTTCTCATCCCTCAGCAGGGACCCCAAGGTCAGGGTGCCCGGATCATCCCTGGCTCCCCCCATCCTGCTGTCCATCCCTGCCTGCATCCCAAAGGCTGCTGGGGAGCCCTGCTCTGCCCAGAGCTGATCCATGTGCCTGTGCCTCCAGCCTGAGCTCTGCCTGCACAGGGGGAACCAGCCTGGGCCCAGGGAATGGGGCTGAGCATCGCAGGGAATGAGGCATGGGTGCCCAGCTCTGCAGGGTGGCTCAGGCAGGCACCATTAAAGGGCAGCCTGCTTTAATCCAGTCAAATGTCTGTCGTGTATGGAAAATAGCTCCTTGCTCCTAAACTCTCTTTTTCTTAAGTGCATCTTATAAAACACCAAGTTGGGCAAGTTGTTTTTAAAGCAGATTTCTGAGGGAAGGCACATAAACTGCAAGCTGGTTTGCATTAGACACCAAAACCTGGAGCATTTGGCTTTGATAAGCAAGGCCCAACACGGCTTGAAGGCAAAGGCAGCTGAAACAGGGAATGCTGAGGGCGCTGAGCTGCCTGTGGGGCAGCCCCTGCTGCAGGCTCTGGGCAGGGAAAGGGCTGCTTTTCCTTGCAGAAAGCCCCTGGTGCCGATGGAGTACGGCTGAAGGCCTCCCTTCAGTGGCTGGAGATGGCACAGGGGACAAAACATCGGTCCCAGGGCACAGGGCTCCCATCTGTGGGGAGGAGCAGGGCCCGGCTGTGCCAGGGCTGGAGCCACTGCCCAGGGCCCAGCCAGCAGAGCCCATCCCTGGGTTTGATTTCCCAGTGTCCAGCCTGGAGCAGGGAAACCTTTTGGGGCCAAATCCCCTGGAATACAGCACCTTTCCTGTGTGCTTTTGCCCCCCATTGGGTGGAGGGCTGTCCTGAGGCTTGCCAGGCGAGGCAGGGGAGACACCGGCACACCCTTGGCTGGAATGGGGCTGTGCTGGTGCTGTTGGCAAAGCTGGCACGGGGATGGTGGCACCAGGTCACTCGGGCTGGGGGAGACACCGGCACACCCTTGGCTGGAATGGGGCTGTGCTGGTGCTGTTGGCAAAGCTGGCACGGGGATGGTGGCACCAGGTCACTCGGGCTGGGGGAGACACCGGCACACCTTTGGCTGGAATGGGGCTGCACTGCTGGCAAAGCTGGCACAGGGATGGTGGCACCAGGTCACTCGGGCCAGAGGAGACACCAGCACACCCTTGGCTGGAATGGGGCTGCACTGCTGGCAAAGCTGGCACGGGGATGGTGGCACCAGGTCACTCGGGCCACGTGCAGTGGCTGCTGAAGGCCAAGGTGGCTGTCCTGGTGGAGAGGCTCGGGCTGGAGGGGAGGAGAACGGAGGGGACGGGCAGGGTGGGAGCTGGAGGGGCTGTGGCAGCCCTGCAGACCCCAGGCACACTCAGGGGTCTGGAGCCTGAGCTCACCCTGCAGAGAGAGAACTGGAGGGGCTGTGGCAGCCCTGCATCCCCCAGGCACACTCAGGGGTCTGGAGCTCACCCTGCAGAGAGAGAACTGGAGGGGCTGTGGCAGCCCTGCATCCCCCAGGCACACTCAGGGGTCTGGAGCTCACCCTGCAGAGAGAGAACTGGAGGGGCTGTGGCAGCCCTGCAGCCCCCAGGCACACTCAGGGGTCTGGAGCTCACCCTGCAGAACGGGAACTGGAGGGGCTGTGGCAGCCCTGCAGCCCCTCAGGCACACTCCGTGATTTGGAGCCTGTGCTCACCCTCCGAAGAGGGAACTGGAGGGGTCTATGGCAGCCCTGCACACCCCAGGCACAGGGCCGGGGTCTGGAGCTCACCCTGCAGAGGTGGAACTCGCTCTCGTTTGCGGCTCCCGCCTGGCTGGGGGCGGGGATCGTGCCTGCTTTGATTCTGCTCATGACTCTTCCCCCACCCCATCATTTTGCTGCACGTCGGCAGGGCTGTAATGGCCCTGCGTGGTTTTAATTTGTGCTGGGTGTGAGTTAATGAGGGCTCAGGCTCTGCGGGCCGGGCCGCGGGTCCCGCCCGCCACAGGCCCGACACAGGCCCGGCCGTGCCGGGTGCTGGCACAAAGGCACCACGGGCACCCATGTCTGCGATGTTTAAATAAAAATCCTCGTGTCACCGCAGCCTCTCCGAACCCTCATTATTTATAATTTCCACAGTCGAACCTGTGTTGCTAAAGAAAACTCGAATTTTCCCAGCGGCGCGGAGGCCTGGCTGATGAGTCACGGCGCTGGGTTAGCTAATCTTAGAGCGCCGTGAATGATGTCAATTACTCACTGGCTGCTGATACACAGTGGGCTGACAAAGTGCTCCTTTGGAGTGGGTAATTTTGGAATTTGGGTCTCTTCCCTGCAGGAGAGGGTGTGAGGGTGTGAGGGTGTGAGCGTGGGGGGGTTCAAAGCCATTATGTGGGTGCGTGCTGGGCTCCCAGGGGCTCTAACACATAAAAATCCCAGAGCCTGGGCTGCCTTCTCCAGGCAGATCCATGGGGGAATTTCAGCGTGTGAGGATGTTTGAGTTTGGAAATAACTCAGTGTGAGTCCGTGCTGAATTAGATGGGTCAGGTATTTGGGGTAACAGCCCTAGTGAGAGCGGTTTGGGAGGACAGGGTTTATTTTGGGAACATTAAATGTTCCAAAGTTGGTAATGGGGGAGCACAAAAGTGAGTTTGGGGTGGGATTCTTGGGGGTGTCCCATGCAGGGCCTGGAGATGGACTCGATGATCCTTGTGGCTCCCATCCAATGCAGGGGATTCTATAATTCTATGAATTCTGCAGTTTTAGCTTTTCTCTGGAGTTGATGTTTTCTTCTGAAATCCCCCAAAAAGGTGTCTGAGGAAGCGAGATCACACATGTTCTCTGTGAAATGTCCATGTTCCCCCAGAAAACAGGATGGATCATGAACCCCAAATCCCTGAGTGCTTCTGGCCAGGCCCATGTCCCTGTGGGCAGCACCTGCCGGGCTCTGGCAGCCACAGGGTGATGATGCCCATGGGCAGCTGTCAAACCTTGCAGGACCTTTTGGGGTGGTGGGAGGCATTTCCCGGGGGAGCAGCAGGGAATTATTCCTGCTGCTATCATGATTTTTATCTTTCTTTTTATTATGGGTTGTGTGTGTGTGCACCAAAAATTTCATCTACATTTTCCCGAGTGGTCGTTCCCACCGTGGCTCGAACTAACAAAGTTTATTACAATATACAGGTAATTTTCTCTCTGGTGCCAGACGCTGTCAGCTGCTGATTTGTGCTGCCAGCTCAGCCCCAGGGGATGGTCCCTGACACATGAAACAGCTCTTGGTATGATAATTGCAGCAATTTCAAGAAACAGGAGTAGGGGTCTGGGCAAGAATTGCCTTTGGGAACATCTGTTTCACCTTTCTGTCTATGACCTCTTTCTGAAAGCATCTTTTCACTCGAAAGAACAAAGCTTTTTCAGTGTAACCCAGTCGGAGTGACTCACACATGGCTGTGAGAGCTGCACAAGTGCAACTTCTCCTGTACAAATGGTGGAAAAGGGTTGTCAGGCTTTGGCAGGGGCTGCCCACGGAGGTGACGGAATCACCATCCCTGCAGGTGTCCAAGGAATAACTGGACATGGCACTCTGGTCTGAGTGCCAGGGAGGGGATCAGTCACAGCTTGGACTCGATGGTGTTGGAGCTCCTTTCCAACCTCAGTGGTTCTGGGATTCTAAGAGAACTCCCCTGTCCCTGCCTGTGTCTGCCACCTCTGCTCACAGGCTGGTAACACCAATTCCTGACTCTCACGGAGCTGTACCTGCACCAGGTTTGGTTTGTTCATCCATGAAATCCATGACATTCCCAAGGGAAGGCCATGTTGCATGGGAAGGGCCAAACTCCATCTCTCCTCTGCAGATCCTGGCTGGCTCTGATCAGATCCAGCACAGAGGAGCCAAAGGAGCCAAATTTGGCTGCATGGTGCAGTGGGGAGGGGGTGAGACACGGGGACCCCCTGTGCCCCAGCCCTCCTGTGTGTGCAGGGGCTGCTCTGCCCAGCAGCTCCTGGACACAAAGTGGTGTCCCCTCCCAGGTGCAGGCTGCAGAAGGCACTGGAGGGAAGCTGAATTGAACCTCAGCTGGTTCCTGGTCTGCAGGAACCTGTTCTGTTCCATAACACAGATCTCTGCTGTGCCTGCTCCCAGCCTCACAGCCTGTGCCAGGGCTGCTGCTGCTGCTCTCACCAGGGCAGCTTTGCACCCCGATTTAATTCCTCCTTGTTCCAAGGTTAAACTGCTCTCTCTGTGACAGATGTTAATTATCAGCTGTAATTAATGGGTTCCCAACCTCCCTCTACTACAGATACCGGGGCTGAATTATGGCCAGCAGTTCAGAGCAGCTCCTTGCACGGTGGTGATGGATGCTCCTTCTTGGGTGGTGCCACCAGCGTTTCCTTTGTTAGGAGCCACCGGGCTCTCTCTGGGAAGTGTGGAGCAGCATTCTGTTTAGAAAAGCATTTTTGTGCAGGGCTTTGGGCTTTTCCCTTTGCTACAAGTCAGCAAACAAAGCTGCTGTTTCCCAGTGCTGCCCTTGCAAAACAGGTCCTGTGGCTCTCTGCGTGGGGGCACAGGTGGCTGTGGCCAGAAGCCAGGGCCTCCATCCTTTGGGAATTGATGGGTAAATGCAGTAATCGTTCCCTCTGGAAGTGCTTTGCATCTGCTGCACAAGGAAAACCCAGACACATTTCATGCCAAAATGGGTCACCCAGACTGCTGTTCCTGCTGGGCTTGGGTGAAGCTGAAAGCAGAAAGTGCAGTGCTCTGGGCAGGGGACACACAGGCACAGCCCCGTGTCAGCCCAGGGGACACACAGCCACAGCTCAGGGGACACAGCCACAGCCCAGGGGACACACAGGCACAGCTCAGGGGACACACAGGCACAGCCCTGTGTCAGCCCAGGGGACACACAGCCACAGCCCAGGGGACACACAGCCCCATGTCCAGCCCAGGGGACACACAGGCACAGCTCAGGGGACACACAGGCACAGCCCCATGTCCAGCTCAGGGGACACACAGCCACAGCCCAGGGGACACACAGCCACAGCTCAGGGGACACACAGGCACAGCCCCATGTCCAGCCCAGGGGACACACAGCCACAGCTCAGGGGACACACAGCCACAGCTCAGGGGACACACAGGCACAGCCCCATGTCCAGCCCAGGGGACACACAGGCACAGCTCAGGGGACACACAGCCACAGCTCAGGGGACACACAGGCACAGCCCCATGTCCAGCCCAGGGGACACACAGGCACAGCTCAGGGGACACACAGCCACAGCTCAGGGGACACACAGGCACAGCCCCATGTCCAGCTCAGGGGACACACAGCCACAGCCCAGGGGACACACAGGCACAGTCCAGGGGACATACAGGCACAGCTCAGGGGACACAGGCACAGCTCAGGGACACACAACCCCATGTCCAGCTCAGGGGACACACAGGCACAGCCCAGCCGGTTCCCCCGGCCCCAGCCCGCCGTCAGTGCCACCGGGAGCCCTCAGGGCTGCTGCATGGAGCCACCCAGGCGGGAGGGACACGCAGGGAGCTGCAGCAGTGACAGTGCCAGAAGGGGAAGGGCCGGGACTGACGGGAACCGAAGGTGCAGCCTGGTCTGCAGAAACCGACCATAAAGAGAAGTGAGGTCATGCCGAGACACATCCCTGACCAATTGTGCTGTTTTCCTGTCTAGAAAATGCGTTCTTACTGCTCCCATCCGCTGCCGGGGCTGGCAGGAGCCCTGTCCCCACTGCCGGGGTGGCAGGAGCCCTGTCCCCACTGCCGGGGCTGGCAGGAGCCCTGTCCCCGCTGCCGGGGTGGCAGGAGCCCTGTCCCCGCTGTCAGGGCTGGCAGGAGCCCTGTCCCCACTGCCGGGGCTGGCAGGAGCCCTGTCCCCGCTGCCGGGGTGGCAGGAGCCCTGTCCCCTCTGTCAGGGCTGGCAGGAGCCCTGTCCCCGCTGCCGGGCTGGCAGGAGCCCTGTCCCCACTGCCGGGGCTGGCAGGAGCCTTGTCCCCGCTGCCGGGGTGGCAGGAGCCCTGTCCCCACTGCCGGAGTGGCAGGAGCCCTGTCCCCGCTGCCGGGCTGGCAGGAGCCCTGTCCCCGCTGTCAGGGCTGGCAGGAGCCTTGTCCCCGCTGCCGGGGTGGCAGGAGCCCTGTCCCCGCTGCCAGCACAGGTCCCAGCCGTGCCCTGTGTGCCCGTGCTGGCACAGAATTCACCACAGGGAGCACGGAGAGCTCAGCTCGGGGCCTCAGCCCTCAGCAGAGCCCACAGCAGGTTGGGGCTGTGTTACACCACACAGGGGCCATCACATCTTCAGTAAAAACGCGCTGCCAGAGGGGATCAGATGGGATCTCAGAAACTTCTTTGGCCCCGAGAGATTGAAAGCAGCTCTGCAGCATTGCAAACATGAACGTCTGCAGTGGAACGTACCCTCACCTCACTGAATCCTTCAGAATACAGCAGCCAGCCGTCGCATTCCTGATGTCTGGGAGAGGAAATGCCACTTAGGTCAATAAACATTTGTTTGCAGCAGAACTGAAAAGCCAGACAAACACAGGGAGCCTGTTATTCCAGTGCGTCGGCTCTCTGACTGAAAGGCAGCAAATGAACTAGAAATCTGGTACATTGGGCATTTCAGGCATTTTGGTTTGGCCTTTCAATTGCAGTTATTATTGATAACTAAATTTGCCATGTACTGGCACTAATTTGTGGCAATGTGTGCAGTCGTCTCTATCAGTGTTCTGGCCAGGCCCAGCACAGCCCCCTGTCCTGGGGACACCCAGCACCTTTGGGGTGGATGTCACCCCAGAGGAGATCCTGACATGTGGAGGGAGAGAAAAAGGAGCTGGAGAGGCTGGAGGGCAGCAGGGGAAAGAGTGTGTGCTCCTCCAGGGAGGAGACAAATGATGGGGTTTATAGGCCCTTTGAGCTTCCCTTTGATGGACTCCAGTCTCTGTCCCATCTCAGACATGAAGATGGGAGGTGAATGTCTCTGAGACACGGGTTTTAGCTGGGAGGGTTTGTTGTGGGTGCCAGGACAGAGGTATTGGAACACTGAGCCTCAGCACTGCTGTTTCCCTCATGGCACGTTTTGAGGGGACCCAGGTGACACAGAAAGGAGCTGTGCTGCACAAATCCTTGCCTGCCCTGTTTGCTGCAGCTCCTCCGAGTGCAGGGAGGGCAGGGAGGGCAGGGGGTGCTGAGGGGGGCTCCCCTCGATCCTCGGATCTAAAGGAGGAGGCTGCCGGTGGGACACTGAGCACGGGGTGCTGGGGCAGGGTATTGGGGTGCTGGGGCAGGGTATCGGGGTGCTGGGGCAGGGTATCGGGGTGCTAGAACAGGGTATCGGGGTGCTGGTCAGGCTCGGGGCACTGCGGGCAGGCTCCCAGCGAGCTGCCAGCCGCTGCCGACCTGCGGCCGCTGGAAACCTGACGCTTCCTCCAGAGAGGGAATTAGGTGGAGAACTAAATTTAGACGCTGTTGCTTGGGGAGCACGGTAAATGATAGCTGAGAGCTGCTGCTGCAGCCCGTGCCGGGCTCCTCCCGGGGCGGCTCTCGGGCGGCAGCCAGCAGGAAACCCCGCTGGAAGCACCCGTGGGTGACACCGGCAGCGGCACAGATGGAGGTTCCATAAATCACGGGGTTTGCAGTGGCGGTGCCTGCGGAGAACAGTCCCCGTCGATAAATCACGGGCAGGGAGGGGCTGCTGGCTGTGCCGGGAGCTGCCGGGGCTGACCCGGGGGCTCCGCAGGCAGCGCCCGGCCGGGCAGGGCAGCGCCGGGGCTGGGCTCGGGGGTTCTCCTAACCGGGAACACCGACACTGCATCCCGTGTCCTTCGGGAATTAACAAACCAGGCTGCCAGCTGGCTGTGCTCCAGGCCAGCTGAGAGCTCGACCTTGGTCCCAAAACTTTCTGAGGTCCTAACCAGAAAACCTTCTCTCCCTTGAGCAAATTATTCCGTGCCTTTGTTGTGCTGCTCGCCGTTTGCCACTCGCTGGACAGGCTGATGGCAGCTGCCCGGGGTTTGGGGACTGTGAATCCATCAGCATTTCAGCTGGAGCACACACAGGATCTGTGTTTGTGACCAGGTCATGTTTTGTAGTTCAGGAGGGTTGTGGCACACCCAGCAGTGCAGGGGTGCAGTGCAGCTGTCCTGGAGCGGCTCCAGCGGGAATGCCCCACCATTCCCGGGAACACAGTGATGGAGTGATGGAGTCAGTGACGGCAGGCGCTGCAGGCTGAGGCACAGCAGGGAAAGGAGAGGGAAAATAAAATCTCCCCTCGCAGTGCTGCCCAGCCCAGCACTGATACAGCAGAAATGAGGTGGGACGTGCTGCCAAGCCAGCCTGATGGGAGGCACATGAGCTGTTGCAGGACATCCTTGGTGACCTGCCATGATTGGAGCTCCACTTGCTCCAGTGCAAGCTGGCTTTGCCAGCAGGGATGGCTTTGCTGATACTGCCCTTGGTTTTCAGCCTGAAGAGCGTGGAGTGAGTGGGGTTTTCTGCACAGCCGTGGCTGTCCATCCATCGTGTCCACAGGACACCTCGGTAGCTGGCTCCCAGGGCACTCTCCTTGTCTTCTGTCAGCCTGAGCCCCTCGGGAGCAATGGTTGGTGGCACCCCAGGACATCTCCGTGCTTCAAACCCTGCTGGTGACATGTGGGGCTGCACAGGAGGATGGAGGGGCTGCACTGGAGGATGGAGGGGCTGCACTGCACTCATGCCCGGCCTGCACAGCCACGGAGCCTCTGCTGAGTCACACCGGGTGCAGGTCCGGGATCTGCGCCTCTCACCCCGCCCAGAGCAATCACACCCCACCCACAGGGAACTGAGCTCCTCTCCCGGCGGTCTTAACCTCTTCAGCAGTGCCAGAAGCACAGACAAGGCTTGTTGCCCTGACTGGCCAAAAGGAAGGCAGAGGAAGGGTTGGGTGGCTGCAGGCACTGAGCAGTGCCCATGGCAGCAGGGATGGGGGCACTCCCTCAGGCTGGGTGGGACCTGCTCCCGGGGTCTGCAGCAGAGACCCCAGGTGTGGGTCTGGGATGCCGTGGGGTGTGGGAGGTGCACAGGAGGAACCCTGGGAGTTTGTGTGCACTCAGTGGCACCACGGAGCAGCTCAGCAGAGACACAGTGAATAGGAAAGGAAAACTGTTTACAAACAGGGTATTCATGGCCAACAGAAAAGCATCAGCTGTGTGTGACAGGAAGGTCAGGGGTGAGCCACCTGAGTTAAATGCTCCATAAAGCTCTAGCCAAGAACAAGGTATCTACAAAGGTCTGTGCTCCTGCTTGGGACTTGGCCCTAGGAAACTCAGAAGTTTCCAAGGGGGAAAGTGTTACTGTCTTTAGTCCTTTGAGCTGGTAGAGGAGAAGTTTCATGGAGCTGAGGACCACGTTTGAGGGTAGATCTCTGCTGGATCTGAAGGGCAATATGTGCCTGGTTACTGGTGCATTGCTGGCTGTGTTATGTTCCCTCTCATCCCTGGGAATCATGGGTCTTGGGCTTAAGGAAAGGAACTGGAGAAGAAATAAAAAGACATTTCTGTGCATCAACAATGCAAAGTCTTCCTTTGAAAGAACCCAAGCAGTGTCTGCTTTGAAAGGGAAGAGTTTCCCTTCCTCAAGCAGTGGCTCCTGCTGCTCCCAGTGCCATCCCGAGGGCAGGGCGCTGTGTCCGGGCTGGCTGGGGGTCTGGGGCCATCACAGCAGCTCTGCCCTCAGGGGCCACGCTGCTCCTCCAGCCGGGGTCCCCAGGACTGCCCCTCACACGTGCCCCTGGGGGCTGCTGGGATGGGGAGCCCGTTATTGACTCGGTGGTGTTCCTATCTGGGGCGCCCTGTGTGCTTTGGGTGACTCATGGCTGCACCGAAACACACAAAGGAATTACCAGGACAAACAGAGGTGGGAACCCATCTGTGAATGGGGACACGAAAGGAGAGCTCTGCTTGAGCTGGAGCAGTTTGCTGACCAGGCAGGGTGAGTGCCAGGGTGATAGGAATGAGCCTGTGCTTGTTCTGCATCTGGATGAGGCAGCTGGAGAATTCAAGGATTTTTTAAATATCCTGTGGTCTTTCATTTTGCCCCTGCTTGTTTTTTTCCATGAGATGTTGAGGTTTCATCTGTCCAGGAACTGAGCATGGAAACTATAAATAGCTGTGACAGGGACTGAAAGCAGAGGAGATTTATGGCCGGGCTGGTTAAACCCTTGGCTGCCTGTGAGCACTGCCTGTATTGCAGTGCTGTAAAGCCATCCAGGAGGAGTTCCAGGGGTGCAGTCCATGGAGAAACCACCCCCTGACACTCGAGCTGGCTCCTTCTACACTTGTGAAAATGGGGGCCAAGCCAGCATTCCCAGTGCTGCTATTCCAGCAGAACTCCAGAGGTCAGGAGTAGGCTGTGACAGCTCTTGTTGGCCTGGTGGGGATGAGTTTGGTGCTTATCATGATGCCTCATCTTTTATATTTTCAGCTTCTGTGCTGCCCAGGGATGAAGCCTCACATTAGGAACTGCACTGAGCTCCCTCTGGAGCAGTGAGACAAAACAAATCCATTTCTGCTGCACACCAAGGACAACTTTCAGCCCAAAACACAAACAACGATGGACTGAGGGGTGGGACAAGGATGGGACCTCATGGCCTGGGGCTGGAATTGGACAATTGGACCCCAATGTGCAAATAGACCTAAACTTATAAAAGGGCAAAATCTCGTGACTGTGGCACCATCTTGGCCACCACTTGCAGCCCACCCTGGGTGCAGCCTTGCTCAGGCTTCTGTAATGCCCAGGGTGGATTCTGGGGACCTTTCAATAAATCCTAATTTTACTCTCTAGTTTTGCCTGGCCTCTGTTTCAGGTCAGCCTTCCCAAGGCAACAATCACACGTGTGCACAGCCCACTGCACAGACTGTGCTTCGTTCCCCACAGAGGGATGGCTGAGGGGGGAGCCCTGAGTGCCCACGGGGACCCCGGGATCCCCTCGTGCCCGGGCACAGGGCTGGGGTTTGGGGTTTGGGGTTCGGGGTTTGGGGTTTGGGGTTTGGGGTTTGGGGTTCGGGGTTTGGGCCACGCCACTGCCCCATGCTCTGCTCTTCTCTCTGTCCCTGCAGTGACAGGGGTGGGTGGGATGGGAAGCACGGCCGGGCTGCTGGGACATGCTCACCCTCCACTGAGAATAGGGGCCCTAAAGTCTGATTTCCTTTCTCTGCAAATTGATCAGTCACACACAGAAATGTCTGTTTCCAAAGAGGCTGTGGGCACTTGGGAAGGGACTGTCTTTTCTGTACCTGTTTATTTATTCATGGGTGAGGTTTATTTGTCTCCTGGGCTTATCCCAGGCCATAACCACCCTGTTTGTTGCCATTTGCCATCAGGTGTTATATTTAGCCACTCGTATGTGATGGTACATACACTGTGGCTTCTGCTTTCAGCAGTGGCAAGTACTATTTCCAAATATCACGGATCCTGGAGATGTACAGGAGTATTGGAAATGCTGTGGTTTGGGGGAAGGCTGCAGCCCTGCATTTCACTAGCGAGTTCCCACATGTCCCTTGCCCAAAGCTCAGTGATCTGCAATAGCAATTCCTGAGCAGCTGAAGCTGGGCCTGACATCACTTGGCTGTTGGAGTGTGAGCCAGCAGCAAAAGGCTGGGGTTCAAAGGACACACTTTCAAAGGACATCAAAAGAGAGATTTTTTTAGCAATAAAACCCAGAGTAACCATCCCTCTGCACAGTACCAGGAATGTGAGACGGGAGTGTTTGCTTTCCTTAGGATTAATTTTCCGTGCTGGTAGGATGTGTAAACAGACATAGCAGGCACCTGGGGCAAACACGGCAGCAGTGTGACATCCCACAGCTGGGCACACGTGTGCTCTGCACACCCAGCCCGGGATCTGCTTCGTGCATGAAGTTATCCAGTAACCCAAGGTAATGGAAGTTGGTATTTATGAGCCCTGCTCACCCACGTGTGACACTGGCTGTGCTGCAGTGTGTGGCTGGCTCACACTGGTGCCAGGCCCTCACAGACCCTCCTGCTCACCCACGAGTGACACTGGCTGTGCTGCAGTGTGTGCTGGTGCTCACTGGTGCCAGGCCCTCACAGACCCTCCTGCTCACCCACGTGTGACACTGGCTGTGCTGCAGTGTGTGCTGGTGCTCACTGGTGCTCACTGGTCCCTCACAGACCGTCCTGCTCACCCACGTGTGACACTGGCTGTGCTGCAGAGTGTGCTGGTGCTCACTGGTCCCTCACAGACCCTCCTGCTCACCCACGTGTGACACTGGCTGTGCTGCAGTGTGTGCTGGTGCTCACTGAGAGCCAGGCCCTCCTGCCTGGGCAGAGACTCAGCTCTGGGGACCCAATGTGGGGGCAGGAGCAGCCTGGGCCAACACAGCCCGCCCAGACTGCACCTCCATGCTGCTGGTAATAATCATAATAATGGCAATAATAATAATGGTAATAATAATAATAACCCAGCAGTTTTTATTGAGAGGCCACGTACAAATGGAAGGGTCAGTGTGTTTAGAACTCACAGAAGAAATGTTCTTCTCACAGAGTATTGTGTCCCTTTGGAATTCACGTACAGAGGAGATTTGAGCACATAGCTTGGCTAGAATAAAAAGAAGAACTTTGGCAGGATCACTGTGTGTCCATTTATAGCATCTGGGGCTGTGCAGGCTCTGGCCAGTGGTATCTGCATAACCAGAGCCCACACCAGGATGAGGAGGCTGCAGTGAACAGGATGGGCAGGGATGGGAGCAGGATGGGCAGGGAGCCAAACCTGACGGGTGACTGCCCTGCTCAGGTCAGGGGCTCACTGGGGAACACAGCCAGTCCGGAGGTTAAACACAGGGAAATCATTGGATCACGGCTTTTGGATAAAGGGGAAAAGAGAAAAAGGAAAAAACCCACCTGGGTTATTTCTGGCCGCTCACCTCTGTGGTATTTACAGTCTGGGAATGGCATCCCAGTGCAGCCTCTGCCCAAGGGAACATCATCATCATCATCATCATCATCATCATCATCATCATCATCATCCTCCCCCTCCTCCCCTGAGCCGCTCTTGGGCTGGCACACGATTGAGGATCAGGAGGGAGCCTGATGGGCACTGCCCCGGGGAGGGCTGGACTTTCACTGGAGTCATTGGCTTTGTTACAAAAATATAAATCTGCTGTTCTGCTTTTGTCCGCAGTCCATCCCATTGAAATATCCAACGGATATACAGGAAAATGTGGCTCAGCACGTCCAAAGCTGTGACACATCAAACCCCCTTTGGGAAAGGGCCCTCCAGGGCCCTGTCAGCTCCTCGGCCTCTCAGGTTCCTTCAGCCCCGTTGTGAGGGGGCAGAGACACCCACGAGGCACACAGGAAGTCCCAGCTCACATCAAGTTTCAATAAATTTTGATAAACGAAAGAAAGGCTTGGGAATTCCACACACTTGCCAGGGTGGCTGGTGAGCAGCTCAGCCCTGCCCCAGTGCCCAGCTGAACTCACCAGGACAGGGCACACTGCTGTCCCCACCCCAGTGACACCCAAACACAGCCTGGCGCTGTCACTG
The DNA here is from genome assembly GCA_910950805.1 of Acrocephalus scirpaceus scirpaceus. Taxonomy (NCBI): domain Eukaryota; kingdom Metazoa; phylum Chordata; class Aves; order Passeriformes; family Sylviidae; genus Acrocephalus; species Acrocephalus scirpaceus. Next base: position 62,596,274 of record OU383781.1, read on the forward strand.
CTGCAGATTGGGGAGACTGGCACAAAATTTCTGAAATTAAAACCACATTTGGGCTTCAAACAGTGAAATTCTCCTTGTGCCTCCAGCTGGCAGCGCTCCCAGCCCTCGGTGGTGGCAGAGGGGACAGAGTGTGGCCCTGCAGTGTCCCCAGTGCTGCCTTTGCCCCACAGCACAGACAGACCCCACAGGCAGTGCCACCCACCCCTGCAGGAGCCCTGGGCTGCTGGGGGTCCTGCTGGGCCTTCAGCTCCCACCGAGGGCTGTTCCCAGGCTCTGCACTCCTTGTGGAATTATTGTCTCAGCCGCCCCTCCCTGGGCACAGCTCTGCTTACCAGTCACTAAATACTGTGTGATTATACAGCTGTGGGTTGGGTTTGCAGCAAGCACCCAGCTGAAGGCCCACACCTGGATTTCTGTGGAATCAGAAACCCAAAAGCTGCTCCCAGGCCATGTGGAAAGGGCAGGATGGACTCAGGGCCCAGGTTGGCTTTGCAATCTTCAGGAGCACTTTGTTTCCTCCTGGTCTCCTTCCTCCTCTTCCTACCCATAACATAAAATGTTTTGAAGAAGGAAAAGATGATCCAGTTCACCTCATCTCAGTGAAGCTGTTGCTGTACAGAGACAAGACAGCTGCATGGAAGGGTCCCAAAACTCCAGTCCTGTGCAATAAAAATAGAATTTAGGGGACTCGCTGTTGTAAAGTTGTTTTTCATAGCTATAAAAAGAAAATGGAAATGTTTCCCTTTGGTACATCTACATCCTTCCCACTAAATAAGTGATTTCCTTTCCTCCTCGCTGATTAGGAAGCTCTCCTCTGGAGGTTGGCTTTGATGTCTCAGGAAAAGAAAAATCAAATTAGCAAATCTGCAGGAGAGAATTAGCACGGCCCCATTCCATGGGCCTGGAATGGAGGGATTAACCCTCTGACTGATTCCTGCTGGCTGTCAGAACAACGGGGCCATCAGGAATGCTGGGGATGCAGGCAGTGTCACACACACTGGGGATGCAGGCAGTGTCACACTGGGGATGTGGGCAGTGTCACACACTGGGGATGCAGGCAGTGTCACACTGGGGATGCAGGCAGTGTCACACTGGGGATGCAGGCAGTGTCACACACTCTGGGGATGCAGGCAGTGTCACACTGGGGATGCGGGCAGTGTCACACTGGGGATGCAGGCAGTGTCACACACTGGGGATGCAGGCAGTGTCACACTGGGGATGCAGGCAGTGTCACACACTCTGGGGATGCAGGCAGTGTCACACACTCTGGGGATGCAGGCAGTGTCACACTGGGGATGCAGGCAGTGTCCCACTGGGGATGCAGGCAGTGTCACACTGGGGATGTGGGCAGTGTCACACTGGGGATGTGGGCAGTGTCACTCTGGGGATGCAGGCAGTGTCACTCTGGGGATGCAGGCAGTGTCACACTGGGGATGCAGGCAGTGTCACACACTGGGGATGCAGGCAGTGTCACACTGGGGATGTGGGCAGTGTCACACACTGGGGATGTGGGCAGTGTCACACACTGGGGATGCAGGCAGTGTCACACACTGGGGATGCAGGCAGTGTCACACTGGGGATGCAGGCAGTGTCACACTGGGGATGCAGGCAGTGTCACACACTCTGGGGATGCAGGCAGTGTCACACACTGGGGATGCAGGCAGTGTCACACTGGGGATGTGGGCAGTGTCACACACTGGGGATGTGGGCAGTGTCACACACTGGGGATGCAGGCAGTGTCACACACTGGGGATGTGGGCAGTGTCACACTGGGGATGCAGGCAGTGTCACACTGGGGATGCAGGCAGTGTCACACACTCTGGGGATGCAGGCAGTGTCACACACTGGGGATGCAGGCAGTGTCACACTGGGGATGCAGGCAGTGTCACACACTCTGGGGATGCAGGCAGTGTCACACTGGGGATGCAGGCAGTGTCACACTGGGGATGCAGGCAGTGTCACACACTGGGGATGCAGGCAGTGTCACACTGGGGATGTGGGCAGTGTCACACTGGGGATGTGGGCAGTGTCACACACGGGATGCAGGCAGTGTCCCACTGGGGATGCAGGCAGTGTCACACTGGGGGTGCAGGCAGTGTCACACACACTGGGGATGCAGGCAGTGTCACACTGGGGATGCAGGCAGTGTCACACTGGGGATGCAGGCAGTGTCACACACTGGGGATGCAGGCAGTGTCACACTGGGGATGCAGGCAGTGTCACACACTGGGGATGCAGGCAGTGTCACACTGGGGATGCAGGCAGTGTCACACTGGGGATGCAGGCAGTGTCACACACTGGGGATGCGGGCAGTGTCACACTGGGGATGTGGGCAGTGTCACACACTCTGTCACTGCTGTGGAACAGGCACTGGGCATCCCTCCATCCCCCCCAAACCCCCTCAGCCCCCAGGGCAGGGGCCTGGCCCCAGCTGGGCCATGTCAGTGTGACACAGGGGTGCAGTGACCAACCCAGACTGCTGTGGCAGGAGCTGAGGGAGCAGGAGCTGGGGAAGAGCCGTGGTTAGGGTGTGTTTGCTGGGTGTCCTTCCTCCCTGGAAACCTCAGCTGCCTTGGTTCTACCCGGTGTGTTTAGGGCTGTTCAGTCACTGTGTCAGCTGCCTTGGTTCTACCCGGTGTGTTTAGGGCTGTTCAGTCACTGTGACAGGACAGGTCACAGGTCCGAGGGCTCTGTTTCCCTTTCTGGACAAGCACCACCGCCCCGAGCCGTGCTCCGAGCATCCCCCTGCAGAGCCGGGCCCTGCCCCGGGGGCACAGCACCCTCCAGGGTGGGACAGGGCATTGCTCTCCACTCCCTCTTTGGGGGCAGAAACAGAATTCCCACTCACGTTTATGTGAAGCTAGAATTGCCCCTGACAGCCGAGCCCCCATCGAGTGCCCAGGGGTGGCTGCACTCGTCTCCATTTCCAGCCACACCGCTGGGATGTGATCCCTGTCCCCCTCCCGTCACTGGCAGGGACAGCAGGAGCCCAGCAGCCTCCCAGGCCAGGCAAGGGCAGCACGTTCAGGGTCTGTGTGAGCTCCTCCATTCCCTCTCATCAGGCACAGCCTCTGCCTTGTTTATCTCAGCTATAAATAGTTTCCCCGTGTCTGCATTTGCTCTCTGCGGTCACTGACAGGCACACTTGGGGTTTGGGGATGGGGTTTTAAACCTGATGGGGTTTTTGCCTATTGCTGGTGTCAGAAGGGAGCACAAAACCAGATTAAACACACAGAGATTAAACAGAGAGATGTAGAAATCTAAAAATACCCCTGTGCCGGGCAGGGCAGTGTGACCATGACAGGGCCATCATTGCCACACGGACACACGGGACCCCTGCCCTGGGGGCACCTCCAGGGCACTGCTGGCACCTCCAGGACACTGCTGGCACCCCCAGGACACTGCTGCCCCTCCAGGACACTGCTGGCACCCCCAGGACACTGCTGCCCCTCCAGGACATTGCTGTCCCCCCAGGACACTGCTGGCACCCCCAGGACACTGCTGGTCCCTCCAGGACACTGTTGGTCCCTCCAGGGCACTGCTGCCCCTCCAGGACACTGCTGGCACCCCCAGGACATTGCTGGCACCTCCAGGACACTGCTGGCCCTCGAGGACACTGCTGGCACCCCCAGGACACTGCTGGTCCCTCCAGGACACTGTTGGTCCCTCCAGGACACTGCTGGCCCCTCCAGGACACTGCTGGCACCCCCAGGACACTGCTGGCACTCCCAGGACACTGCTGGCACCCCCAGGACACTGCTGGCACCTCCAGGACACTGCTGGCACCCCCAGGGCACTGCTGGCACCTCCAGGACACTGCTGGCACCCCCAGGACACTGCTGGCACCTCCAGGACACTGCTGGCACCCCCAGGACACTGCTGGCACCCCCAGGACACTGCTGGCACCCCCAGGACTCTGCTGCCCCTCCAGGACACTGCTGGCACCCCCAGGACACTGCTGCCCCTCCAGGACACTGCTGGCACCCCCAGGACACTGCTGCTCCTCCAGCAGCACCCACCAGGGCCGGGCACAGGGACCCTGCTGCTCCCTGCCAGCTCTGCAGTGCAAACTCAGAGCTGCTCTGACCTCCCTCCCGTGCAGGACACCTTGGGGTGCTGCAAACCCGCCCTGAGCAGGGGTGCAGTGGTGCTCAGGTGAAACCCAGCTGCTGGGAGTGCTGATCGGCATTTTCTGCCTTCCTGGCCGTGCTGTGGCCGTGCCAGCTCCAGAAGGGGACACCAGCAGCTCCTGCCCCAGCGGGAGAGGATGCCCAGCCCCGGGGCTGGGACAGTGCAGAGCCTGGCACTGTCACCTGTGATGGAGCCACCGCGGGGTCACCGGGCAGGAGGTGCCATGAGGAAATGGAAAATCCCAGAGCCGAGGAGGCTGCAGTGGATTCCTGCAGACAGGGCCATGCCTGAGCAGTGCGGAGGAATTTTGGCCGATCGGCGCTGCTGGGCGGGGGGAGCCGCCGGGACAGGCCCGGGTGGGGGATTAGCGTGTGGGTAATTCCCTATCAGGTATTTGTAACACGTCAGGGTGGAGTCATGGAAAATGTGGAGAGCTGGCACACTGGCTCCAAAACCTGCTCGACAAGAAATAACCTTGGGCTGCCGGGGGTGGATCTTTGGGAAGTGTCATTTACGGGCGGGCTGGGGGGGCACAGGCGGATTAGGGCTCTGTGAACAGACTCCTTTGTCTGGAGGAGTGACTGGTGATAATGGAGAGATCCCCGTCCCTCCTGGGTGTGTGTGAGCACCGCTGCGGTGTGTGCACTGCCTGCTCCCTCCCGGGTGTGTGTGTGAGCACCGCTGTGTGTGCACTGCCTGCTCCGTCCTGGGTGTGTGTGAGCACCGCTGATGTGTGTGCACTGCCTGCTCCCTCCCGGGTGTGTGTGTGAGCACCGCTGTGTGTGCACTGCCTGCTCCCTCCCGGGTGTGTGTGTGAGCACCGCTGCGGTGTGTGCACTGCCTGCTCCGTCCTGGGTGTGTGTGTGAGCACCGCTGATGTGTGTGCACTGCCTGCTCCCTCCCGGGTGTGTGTGAGCACCGCTGTGTGTGCACTGCCTGCTCCGTCCTGGGTGTGTGTGAGCACCGCTGTGTGTGCACTGCCTGCTCCCTCCCGGGTGTGTGTGAGCACCGCTGATGTGTGTGCACTGCCTGCTCCCTCCTGGGTGTGTGTGAGCACCGCTGTGTGTGCACTGCCTGTTCCCTCCCGGGTGTGTGTGTGAGCACCGCTCATATGTGTGTGCACTGCCTGCTCCCTCCTGGGTGTGTGTGAGCACCGCTGATGTGTGTGCACTGCCTGTTCCCTCCTGGGTGTGTGTGAGCACCGCTGTGTGTGCACTGCCTGCTCCCTCCTGGGTGTGTGTGAGCACCGCTGATGTGTGTGCACTGCCTGCTCCCTCCTGGGTGTGTGTGAGCACCGCTGCGGTGTGTGCACTGCCTGCTCCCTCCTGGGTGTGTGTGAGCACCGCTGCGGTGTGTGCACTGCCTGCTCCCTCCTGGGTGTGTGTGTGAGCACCGCTGCGGTGTGTGCACTGCCTGCTCCCTCCTGGGTGTGTGTGTGAGCACCGCTGATGTGTGTGCACTGCCTGCTCCCTCCTGGGTGTGTGTGAGCACTGCTGTGTGTGCACTGCCTGCTCCCTCCTGGGTGTGTGTGTGAGCACCGCTGATGTGTGTGCACTGCCTGCTCCCTCCTGGGTGTGTGTGTGAGCACCGCTGATGTGTGTGCACTGCCTGCTCCCTCCTGGGTGTGTGTGAGCACCGCTGATGTGTGTGCACTGCCTGTTCCCTCCTGGGTGTGTGTGTGAGCACCGCTGATGTGTGTGCACTGCCTGCTCCCTCCTGGGTGTGTGTGTGAGCACCGCTGTGTGTGTGCACTGCCTGCTCCCTCCTGGGTGTGTGTGAGCACCGCTGATGTGTGTGCACTGCCTGCTCCCTCCTGGGTGTGTGTGAGCACCGCTGATGTGTGTGCACTGCCTGCTCCGTCCTGGGAACAGAGCCACGGTCGGCGTGTGTGTCCTGGCACTGCCGGCCCTGGCACTGCCAGCCCTGGAAATGCTTCAGCACTGCCACCTCTCCTGCAGGTGGCTGCCACCTGGCTGTGCCACCTCCCTGACACCTCCCTGCCACCCCCGTGCCACCTCCCTGCCACCTCTCTGACACCTCCCTGCCACCACCTCCCTGCCACCCCCCTGCCACCCCCCTGCCACCTCCCTACCACCCCCCTGCCACCCCCGTGCCTCTGTGACTCCTGAGGCGTTTTTGCAAACCCCAGCACACCCCAGCGATGGACGGGCCCATCTTTTCTTACAGCTGTCACTGCACACACCGGGTCAAACACTCCTGCCATGAGTCACCCTGGAAAGATTTAATTCACACTTATCCCCAGGAACAAAGGTGATCTGTTTGGCACAGCTTGGCACAAATGTTTCACAAATAAAGGCTTTGGCATTTACCAACATCCAACATTTTGCCCTGGGACACTGTATGACACATGGGGAAATGGAAATTTGATGTGGTCAGTCTTAGGAAGACTACGGAAGTGCTTCCTGGGGGAGTTTTCAGTTGCTCTCCTGGTCTCTTGGGGACCTTTTAAGCACCATAAGGGGCTCTAAGGTCTCCCTGCAGCCTTCTCCTCTCCAGGCTGAATTGCCACAGCTCTCTCAGGTTGTCTGGTGTCTGCATTGTCTGGTGACATCGTGAGTTTTCCTTTAATAATTTAATTTATCCCTTCAGATTTGCTCAGTTTTGTTCACCACCAGCCCAGGTTTCTCAGGTCCCTTGAGGGTGTGAGTTATCCGTGCCATTGTTCCTGTGCAGGCACAGAAGAGATGAACTCACCCTGAACACCCTGAGTTCCTGGGGCAGCTCTGACCCCTCATGGCAGCGTCACATTTCCGCACAGCCCGGGGCAAAATCCACCTGGTTGTGCCACGGTTGTTTTTGGTGACTCACCGTGATCTGAGATTTACCCCCAAGCACAGGGGGTAATGTCACTGCTGGGCAGGGGGCAGCAGCCAGGGTTCCCGAGCACTGGGGCCACCTGCTGGAATGCTGCCGGGGGCTGGCGGGCACCAGGACTGCCCTGATTCCATCCCAATTCCATCCCAATTCCATCCCAATTCCCTCCCAATTCTACCCCAATTCCATCCCCATTCCATCCCAGTTCCCAGTGTCCCTGTGCTGACTGAGGGAGTTGTGACCCCTGTTTGCAAATACTTTGTCTTAATTTCAACCTCTTGGACACCTGTCTCCTTAAATCTTTATACTCCATCAGGCTGACTCTGTGTGTTACCTTTCCTTGGATGTAATTTAATTCCAGCTTTTAGCTTTGTGCTTTGGAGTTGTCCCACCTGCAGGAGAAAGGCTGTGAGAGGAGAGTGCCTGGAGGAAACCTCAGCAGGAGCCACATCTGACACAGCATCCCTGCAAGGCCCCTGGCCACGTCCTGGGACACAGGAGAAACTCATGGCCAGCCTCAGATTCTTCTGCAAGCTAAAAGCAGATTAACGTCTTCAGAGGGAGGGAAAAAATGAAATTCCATGACATGTAAGTTTCAAAGTCTGGATGTGGAGATGAGAGCTGAAGGCTCTGAGAGGCTCATCTGTCACTGAAACCCTGCCGGTGACTAAGGAAAATGTCCAACCAAAAATGTAAAAGCCATGAATCATTCCTGAAAGTCAGAAAATGTTTCCTAACGTGTGTGACTTCAGCCCTCAGCATCCTGTTTGCCACTGCCCTTTGTTCCTGGGCTGTGACTCAGGATCCATGGGGACAGTCACCCCAAGAGTGTGGAGGCACAAAGCTTAGCTTACAAAAACTGAGGAGGGACAGGATTTTTTCCGAAGTGTGTGCTCTGCTTGCCTGCCACTCCTCTGGGAGAGGAGGAACATCCACACCCCTCATTTCCCAGCGCCCTGGCACGTGGCTGCTGAGGTTGGCACAGCACTGGTGTGGAGCAGCAGGGACTCCCTGGGCACTGCCACACCTCAGCACGATCCTGCTGGGTTAGCTCACTTACATCTGTATTTTTATGTGTGTATATAAAACCAGCTGTGTTTGTGTGCATGTGTGTGCATGTCTGCATGTATATATAGCTCACTGTGGTTTTACAGAAAATGTGAGAGCTCCTGGCCACAGTGACTTTGCAATTTCAAATATACCTGCTCAGAGATGGAGGAAATAACTTATGGTTATTAATTTGGTGGGAGCAGGATGGGACTTGAGTTTCCTGCAGGAGTTCTGGGAGTCAGGATTGGCTCAGCGGGTCTGTCCCTCCCCCTGCAATCCACAGGGATGGTTCAGACCTGAAGGAGAAATCACCGGTGTGAATTTGGGCACCAGCCCAGTGTCTCTCTCCTTCCCAAGGCCACAGTCTGCAGCATCAAATAACCCCCAAAGCAGAGGCACCTCTCCTGCTGTTGGTTGTCAGTATTTCTTTCCTCTTGCAGAGCCCTAGAAATTCTCCATTGGAGCCAAATGGGTTCCAGGCTGCTGAGAACACTCCTGAATTTTGTGGGCCCCCTGGACCCACAGGGTCTGGGAATGCCAGGGCAGAACCCAGTAAGTGCTGATCCATGGGGGAAATCGTGCTGATCCATGGGGGAATTCTCAGGTATCCTGCTGACCCCATCTGAGGGAACCTCAGGCTGTGCTGGGCTCCCCATTCCAGACACCCTGACTTCACAAATGCCAAGGAGCTGATATTAATTGTGGAATTGTGCTTTATAAGAGACACAACAGGAGGTGATTCCTGCCTTGTCTTTCAGGCTGAGAAATAATTGCTCCACACAACAGATCCTCCCCTGGGATTCACTCCTGCATTTCCATTTGCTGCAGCTGCAGGAAAAGCCAGCAGCTGCACAGCCTCGGTGGTGCTGCCCAGCCCCGGGGACCAGCACGGGGGAATTGTCACTTGCAGGGCTGGTGGCAGCCCCCTGCCTGCTAATCCTGCCCCACAATGATCATTTCCCTCCTGCTCCCCACCAGGGCCCTTGGCTTTAGCTGAGAAAGCCTTGCCTGTGCTCTGAGCTAAAATCCCTGGGTCCCTTCCCCGCTCCTTGGGTGACTCCAGGGAGCCCCGGGTGTGGCTCAGGTGATGGAGCTGCCGGGTCAGGGCTGAGGGGGTGACAGAGATCCCCGTGTGCAAGGGGGACAGCACAGAGCCCCCAGTGCACCCCACACCTGAGGGGTGCCTGACCCCCACGGCCACTCACCCCAGCCCCACACTGAGACAAACAGGGACAGAACTGTCACCCCAGCAGGGTGAGGTGTCCTGGGGAATCGATTAGAGGGGATGTGGGGGCAGTGACCAGGATGTGCAAATCAGGATGGATCAGTCACCCAAGAGATGAGTGTGTGCTGCTGCACTGTGGGGAGCGGAGGTGCAGCCTGCTGGGGTTGGGATGCTGGGGTTGGGGTGTGGGGTCGGGGTGCTGGGGTCGGGGTGTGGGGTTGGGGTGCCGGGGTTGGGGTGCTGGGGTTGGGGTGTGGGGTTGGGATGTTGGGGTTGGGGTGCTGGGGTTGGGATGCTGGGGTTGGGGTGTTAAGGTTGGGGTGCTGGGGCCGGGGTGTGGGGTCGGGGTGCTGGGGTTGGGATGCTGGGATCCGGGTGCTGGGGTCGGGCTGCTGCGCTTGGGGTGCTGGGATCAGGATGCTCAGGTTGGGGTGCTGGGGTCACGGTGTGGGGTTGGGGTGCTGGGGCCGGGGTGTGGGGTCAGGGTGCTGGGGTTGGGGTGCTGGGGTTGGGATGTTGGGGTTGGGGTGCTGGGGTCGGGGTGCTGGGGTTGGGGTGTGGGGTCGGGGTGCTGGGCTTGGGGTGCTGGGGTTGGGCAGCATGAAGTGAGTCAGGGTCACCAGAAGTGTTCTTTCATCAGCTCCACACAGCTGAAGATATCTGCTCCATCCTTTGTGTGAGGACAGGGGGGTCCCTGCCTTCACACCGGCTTTTACCTGATGGTTTATTGTCATGCAAGGAGCCATTGCTCACTGAGGGTTTCCACACCGAGAAATGCAAATTTCATTTCTTGTGGAAGACAGTTAAAAATGCTCCTCAACAGTTACCCTTGTTAATAGCTCTTTAATTCTCTAATGAATATTTATGAGTGGTTGCCTGAAAGCAGTGAACCTTGGACAGTATAGACTGATATTGATTGTGTTTGAAATTAAAAGAATAGTGATTTTTTTTCTCTTTTGGTGGAAAAGCTGAACAAGAGGAAGACAGCCTCAAATTCAGAGAGGGGTTTTTAACTTATGGCAGGTAATGAATTATTGAAACATCTCTTACCAGAGAAGTGCCTTAGGGACAATGACTTGGTGGCACACCAGCAGTGTCTGCCCATTTTGGGGACCCAGTTGTGTCCCTGCCCGTGGCAGTGGCACCCCCAGGCAGCCCCACTTTCCCCTGCAGAGCCCCAGTCCCTGCCAGAGCCGTGTCCTGCTGAACTGCCAGCACTGCTGCCACAGCCCTTCAGGGTACCAGGCAATAAATCCTGAGGGTTCAAATCCTGAGGCACCTGGAACCTGCCTTTGGCTCCTGGGTTGTGACTTCTTACCCAGAGCCCAAGATTCTCACAGCACGATGTTCCCAGGGGGATTGTGCTCTCCTCTGACTGCATTTCCAATGGGCTGTGGAAATCTCATTTGTGTGACGGTGGCACGGCCCTGGGGCTGTGATTGCTGCCTGCCGTGTTCCCTCTGTGAGCACAGAACACAGCACCTGGAGAGACAACTCCAGAACACAGCCCCTGTGCTCAGGGGAGAGAATCAGCCCCAGAACACAGCCCCTGTGCCCCAGAACACAGCCCCTGTGCTCAGGGGAGAGAATCAGCCCCAGAACACAGCCCCTGTGCTCAGGGGAGAGAATCAGCCCCAGAACACAGCCCCTGTGCTCAGGGCAGTCACACAGCTCCAGAACACAGCCCCTGTGCTCAGGGCAGTCACACAGCTCCAGAACACAGCCCCTGTGCTCAGGGCAGTCACACAGCTCCAGAACACAGCCCCTGTGCTCAGGGAAGTCACACAGCCCCAGAACACAGCCCCTGTGCTCCAGAACACAGCCCCTGTGCTCAGGGCAGTCCCTCAGCCCCTGTGCTCAGGGCAGTCCCTCAGCTCCTCCAGCCCCCACAGGTGGCTCGGGTGGGACAAAGGTGTTCACCCCTGCACAGACAGAGCTGAGGGGACAGCTCTGGGCAGGGCTGCCGTTGCAGTGCAGACCGTGGGGATTGCTCTGTCTGGGCACCCTTTTGCTTCTATTCTCTTGTTTCTCCTGGGTTTGAGCATAGAGAAAGCAAATAATCGTGGATTTGAGGAGGGGAGCATCAAACACTGGCAATGCTTTTTTCCAAGGGATGCCAGATGAGCTCACCTGCAGGAGCACTTCCAGCACCTCGCCCTGCTGGCTGCAAACCAGTTGGGTGGGAGAGCCAGGCCCCAGCTTGCCCGAGGGGAACAGCACCTGGGACAGCATGGCCTGGGCAGGGTCAGTCCCCATGGCCTGGGCAGGGTCAGTCCCCATGGCCTGGGCAGGGGTCAGTCCCCATGGCCTGGGCAGGGTCAGTCCCCATGGCCTGGGGTGGGGTCAGTCCCCATGGCCTGGGGTGGGGTCAGTCCCCATGGCCTGGGGTGGGGTCAGACCCCATGGCCTGAGGTGGGGTCAGTCCCCATGGCCTGGGCAGGGGTCAGTCCCCATGGCCTGGGCAGGGTCAGTCCCCACGGCCTGGGCAGGGTCAGTCCCTCAGCCCCTCAGCCCAGGCCCCTGCAGTGCCCTGGGGTGGGGTCAGCCCCTCAGCCCCTCAGCCCCTCAGCCCCTCAGCCCCTCAGCCCCTCAGCCCAGGCCCCTGCAGTGTCCCCAGCCTGGGGACATCAGCCTGCTCACCCCAGCATGCTCCAGACATTTCCAACACTCCTCTCCAGGGCTTCTCTTACCTGCTGGGCACCCTCTGCCTGACATGGAGATGATCCTGAGGCAGAGTTTTGTCACCAGAGCTTTTACAAAATGATAAGAAGCTGATGTGAGGAATTATTGGCTTCCATGCTGGGTCAGCTTTAAAAGAACAGTCATTTAAATCAGTAAATGCTGGCTTCAGTGCTCACTAAGACAGGAAGCCCAGAGGGATGCAGGGAGCCCATTTGCTCCCGTATTCTATTCCAGAATATTCTGCAGCACCCATATATCAGAATACTTTACTCCCAGATTGTTTTTTTTACCCTTGAGGACATGAAAACCCAGCAGTTTGTAAGTGCAAAGCAGCTGTTTGCAAACAGGAGCAGCACAGCTGGTCTGAAACCCATCTCCACACTCATGATCAATGCAAATTAGGCTGGAATGGGAGTTGATTAAAGGGACAAAGTCAGTGTCCATCTGAGTTTCACACTGGGTTTCTCTGATAACATCCATCCAAATTTCCATGAAATTTACTTTATTCTACATAGGACATCATGGAAAAGAGATAAGGAATAGCTGCTCCTCCAGTGCAGAGCAGCACACACCAGCACACTCACACTGCTTGTTACACATTAAGCTCCTGCATGCTCAGTATCAAAGTCAGTGGAACATTTCTCCCTGGAATAGTTTCAGTGGGAGGGTGAATCTTTCGCTAAATTGTGCTTCTAAAACGGTAATTTGAAATGAAAGATTTGAAATCAGGGTTTCATGCTGAGATTTTTGACTGCCAGCACAGCTCGTTCAGCTGTTGTTGAGCTGAAGTCCTGTGAAGCTGCTCCGTGTCTCCACTTCCCACCCTCGTTTGGGGTAAAATTGAATGTGGAAATGACAGCAGAGATTCCCCTCTGGCTGGGTTAATTCCTTGCCCTGCTGCTGAGGGCCCATCACCACATGGAGAAATGGCAGGAATCCTTCCAGGCTGCTGCAGCTGCAGAGGGAAACTGAGGCAGGAGCAGGGCCCTTACCACACTGTGCAGGCCAACAGCACCCACAGCACCCACAGCACCCAGCCCATCCTCCAGGGCTTCCAGCTCCTCCAGCTCCTCCAGCACCTGCAGCACGTTAGCAGAGCCTGGGGAGCCCTGGGTCCCCCAGGGGGGGACACCTCCTGCCCTCAGAGCAGGCAGGACCCCCACCCCTCCCTGCCCAGACAGCCCCGTGGCACAGCATGCACTGATGGCTGATTTTACAGAAATAAACAGCGAGTAAAAAATAAAATAAAAAATAAACAGTCCTCTGCAAGCTGTCTGACCGTGGGGATGTGAGCACTGGGGAGCCCTCATGGCCCTGAGCAGCCCCACTCGGGGGGGTCACCCCAAAATTTCATAGCCAGGAGCCCATTCCAGCCCAGGGGAGGCTCTGGCTGTGTCTGACACCCCTGGGAGAGATGGCTCACCCAGCTCAGTCACTGACACCTTCCTGCAGCAGCTGGGTGCTCTGGGATGGGATGGGATGGGATGGGATGGGATGGGATGGGATGGGATGGGATGGGATAGATGGGATAGATGGGATAGATGGGATGGGATGGGATGGGATGGGATGGGATGGGATGGGATGGGATGGGATGGGATGGGATGGGATGGGATGGGATGGGATGGGATGGGATGCGATGGGATGGGATGGGATGGGATGGATGGGATGGGATGGGATGGGATGGGATGGGATGGGATGGGATGGGATGGGATGGGATGGGATAATGGGATGGGATGGGATGGCAGCAGGGACAGCCCCTCCACGTTCCCCCCATCCCGTGCTCCCTGCCCAGAGCCCAGCTCGTGTTGCAGCAGCGCTGTGCCCGAAGTGCTGCTGTCTGCAGATCCTTCCTGCCGGAGAATAATCCAAATGTGCTGATGAACTGGAAAGTTCTGGATCAGGAGCCCTGGCCAGTGTCCCAGCAAGAGGCTGTGTGTGACCCAGTGTCCCCTGCCCAGCTGCCACCTCCTGGGCACCAGGCCCTACCTCCCCTCAGCGAGGGGTGGCTGCTCCTCTGCAAAACGCTGGCAATGAGCACTGCTGGATAAAATATTCCCTGGGCATCAGGGGCACCTTTCTGAAGCAGAGATTAGTGTTTTAAACACCTGGCAATGTTCTGACCCTGAATGGGGCTCCTGGTGTTTTAGCTCTCAGGATGGGATGGAGACATTGGAGGGAGGAAAACAAAAAACACCCAAAACACCCCAAAATCTCAGAGCAGCTGTTGGTAGCTCAGTGCTGGTATTTTACCTGCTGCATTCTGTAAAGGGGCAAGGGAAGGACCCCATTTTTATGGCACCATGAGGAACCTGCCTCTTCCTTGTGTTTTCAGGGATTATTCAGCTTTTGCAGATGCCTGACATGAAGGGACCGTGGCAAAGGCACACAGCTGGCTATTACAGGGTTTTATCACTGCCAAAAAGATCTGTAGAGGGAGAACTTGCCTCACTAAATTCATGGTGCTCTTTGTCTGGGAAGGAAGGAAGCCCTTGGGATTAGAGCCTGGATCAAACTGTGCTCCCTCTCCAGTTTGGTGCAGTAAAATGCTAAATATACTAAAATGCTCTTTATCATGGAATACATGACAAACCTGCAATCCTGTCACCCTGTCACTGTCACCACTGCCCAGAGCTCGTTTGGGTCAGTCAGAGGTTTCTGGTGCAGCAAAACATCCTGTTTTTCCTTTCAGCTGCATCCCTGGAGGGTTTCCAGCCTGTCTGGGATGGGGTGTGGGATGGTGACCCACACCTCTGCAGCCCCCCTGGGCTGGGAGGGGAGCGGGATGTCACCGTGTCACCACTCCCAGCATGAGAACATTTCCCCAGGACCTCCTTCACCGCTCTGGGGCTTGGCTTTGCTGCTGCTCGAGTGCGCAGTGCTGAGCCCAGCCCAGCAGACACAGTCTGCATTAATCTGCTGCAGTCTGGTGCATTAATACAGTAATTATTAACTATTATCAATCATTTCTATGAGATTTTGATCAATAACATCTTGTATTCTAAAAATAGATCAGGGAGATAAGAAGGCACAAAAACACGAGTGCCTAAGAAGCCACTTTAATTTCCTAATATATTTCATGCTGTTAATTTACAAGAAAACTGTTGCTGTGGGGATTGAAGAATTAAATTGCAGCTGCAGGATGAATATTTTAAATGATGTAACCTTTTGTCCAAATTATTTGGAGCAGAACCTGTGCTGGCTCTCCTGAAGGTTGCATTTCCCTTGTAAAATTCAAATATGCGTGCAAAGGGCAGCACTTCAGTCCTGGCTGGGTCACAGCTGTGTCATTTACCCCCTGAGATCTGGTTTGTTTCCATGGCTGAACTGAATGTGGGGGGACAGTGGGGAGCAGGGCCGGGGAGCCCTGCTGGGGGCTGGAGCAGGATCCCATGCAGGAGCAGTGGCAGGGGGCTGTGCAGCCCCTGGGAAGCCACAGGTGTGTGTGTTTGTGTGTGTGTGTGTGTCTGTGTGTCTGTGTGTGTGTTTGTGTGTGTGTGTGTGTGTGGTTTTGTGTGTGTGTGTGTGTCTGTGTGTCTGTGTGTGTGTTTGTGTGTGTGTGTGTGTGTCTGTGTTTGTGTGTGTGTGTTTGTGTGTGTGTGTGTGTGCACTCTGTGTGTGTGTGTGTTTGTGTGTGTGTCTGCAGCTCTGCCAAGCACTAACCCGTGTCCCCAAGTGCCACATCCACTTGGCTTTTTAATCCTCTCAGGGCTGAGGATTTCACACTGCCCTGGGCAGCTGTGCCAGAGCTGGACAGTCCTTTCCAAGAAGAAATTTTCCCTAATATCCAACCTGAACCTTCCCCGGCACAACCTGGAGCCGTTTCCTCTTGTCCTGTTCCCTGTTCCTTCGTGAAAGAGGCCCCAGATATTCCCAAGAAATCCACAGTGACCCCAGTGGGCTGTTAAAGCAGAGAGAAACCAGGCAGTGATGGAAGCTTAGAGGAGGTTTATTCAAATCCCTGAAGAGAAAGTTTTGGGGGTGTTGGGCAGGGTTGGTCAGAGCTGTTGGACAAAATCCCTTTTTTCTGCCCAACAATCAAACCTGACAGAACAAACGGCTCTTTGCAGCCCCCGGGAGTGGTCCGGGGCTGCATTTGGGTCCAAGCTGTAATTCCCAGCAGCTGGAGCACAAGTGATTGGTTCCAGAAGTGACCAGGGAGGTGCTGCTGGCCGAGGTGGCGCTCCGGGAGCCCCGGGAGCCGGGGCTCGCAGCATCCCGGCGCTGTGCCGAGCATCCCATCTCCTGGCCGCAGCCTGGAACAGCAAGCGGGAGAGCTCGGCAGCGGCAGCGGCAGCTCCTGAGCTCGGCTCCTCCGGGAACGCTGCAGGAAAGCAGACTCCACTATTTTATTTGCACAGAATGTTCATGCTTTGGAAAATGCCGGTTTTTCTTTCTTTTTTCTTTTTTTTTTTCTTTCATTATTATTTTCTGTAGATAGGGAAGAGCGGTCTGACTTCCCGGTGTGACTCACAGGTTCTGGAGAAGAGCTCGGGAGCTGTCAGAACGTGTCCCCCGGGCCCACGGGAGCTGCAGAGCTCAGCCAGGGCTGGCAGGGCTCTCCGCCCCGGGGAATTGCTCACAGAGGCAGAACGGCAGCTGAAGCCCGGGTGTCTGCCCCTCCCAGCACGGCGGTGTGGGGAACCCAGAACCAAACCCCACGGAGGGTCTCAGGGGCTCCTGAGCAGGAGCAGGAGCAGGAGCAGGAGCAGGAGCAGGAGCAGGGCACCCTGAGCCTCACAGCGCTGCCGGGACTGTGCCAAGTGACCCCTGCTTTCCCTCCCCGTCAGCTCTGCTGCCTCTCTGAACCCTCGGCTGCCCTGCACAGCCCCTGGCAGCTGTGGCCAGGTGGTGACACGTGGCCAGGTGGTGACACGGTGGCCGTGTGGGTACCCAGTGTCACACCTTGCCACCCGGGCTGCTCCTGCTGCCACCCCCCTGCCTTCAGAAGGTGCTTGGTTGCTCAGTGCCACCCCCTGGAGTGCAGCATGTCCTGCTCGAGGAAAATGTTATGTTCAGGTAAAATTTTGAAAGAAAAGTTTAACATGTGGTGAGTTTCCAAGTTGGAAATACTAACTGCATCTCATCTTGTGCTGAGAGGAAAGGTTCAGAGATCCTGCCCTCATGGCTGTCAGATTTGTTATCCTCGAGTGTGACAGGGCACACTGGATGCACCCATGAAAAGCCAGACACACAGCTACCCAAGGGGGACAGGGGAGCCCTCAAACCACACAGCCTGAGCTGCTCGAGCAGTGTGGTTGCACCCAGAGGTGGGCAGCAGCAGCACTGCCTCTTCCTGACCTCACCTGGCCCTCCTACACCTCATCAAACATCACACACCTCTGGCAAAATAAAACCAAATCATGGACAGCCGTCGGGGCAGGCTGGGACATGAGTGACTGTGCACAGGCCCCACAGAGCAGTGGTGATTCAGCAGTGGCTCAGGGCCTGCAGGGCTGACTCAGGAGTGGCTGCAGCCCCACAGCTCCCAGGGCTGTGTCTGTGCACAGCACTGACTGCCTGGAGCCTGCGTGCCCTTTGAGTCACAAACAGAAGCTCTGAGCTACTGATGATGCACCTTCTGTACAAAGCAACCATCCCTCGCTGCAGCAGCTCTTGTACACACAGCCAGCAGGTTTTCTCTCAGCAGGAGGATGTTGGGCACAGGGATGGGCACACGGAGCCCCAGCAGCCAGGGCAGGGAGGTGCTGCTGGCACTGCTGCCCGTGCTGTGAGGGTACAAGCACCCAGTGCTCAGTGGTGCAGCTCCACACTCTGAGATAAACGCTGGAGAGCTCCTAGAAGTCCAGAGGAGCATGCCCACAGAAGGAAATCGTGCTGTGTAGCTAAGCACACCTCAACCTGCTGTGGTTGTCTCTGTCCCACTCTGCAGGCAGCGCCCAGCCCTGCCGTGGGCACAACAGGGGCTTGTGCCAGCTGCTCTGAGCCCTCCAGGACACGGGGAATTACTGGGGCAGATGGTGCTTCACCCACACACCCGCTGCCTCTGCCAGGACACGTGTGTGAAGGATGGGGCTGGTGCCCATGGCACGAGGTGGTGGCACAGAGCTGCTCTGATTGAGCACATCAATCTGGCAGAGGGATGGAGAACACAAGGTATTCTTGGCTTTCAGTGTTTTAAGGTCTGGTTCCATAGCCCTGAAATAGCAATTTTCCTTGCAATAAAACACCACAGTAGCTTGGGAGTGCCCAAAATAATCCATTTCCTAGTCACATCTTAGAACTGAGTAAGCAGATGAGCCATGGAGGGATAAAGCCTGCCCTGAATGGGGTGATGGGCTTGGGATATTTGGGGTCACCTGAACGCTGGGGCACGTGTGCCCCCCTCTAATGAGGGAGGCCCTCATGGCAAACAGCCTCCCCTGAGCTGCTGTTAACTGCTCCAAGGTTCTGCTGCCCAGATGGCACCATGAACAGCAGGTTTGTGGGCAGAAGTGGAGCCCTGGGTCACCTTCAGCAGGGATTGGGGTGGGATGGACTCACAGCATGGGGAGAGGAATGCTCAGGGGACAGGGCCAGGATAAGGCCGGGGCTGTGGCAGTGGCTGTGGTGTGATGGCTCTGCTGCCAAGGGCTCCAGGGATGATGGTTCTGGGGGTGATGGCTCTGCTGGTGATGCCTCTCATGCTCACTCACTCACCACCCCATGGGAAGGGGGAGAGCAAGGCACAGATGAGTTCAAGGCTGGGCCTTGCCTCGGCTCTGCCCAGAGCTGTGTGCTCTGCACTACAGACTGGCCAGCAGCATTCAGAAACGCTGAGGCTGAGGTGGTGCCTACAGCTGACCTGCAGGGCAGTACTTTGTGCCTGCAATCCCTCCTCAGTGCCCCTGCAACCCCTCCTCAGTGCCCCTGCAACCCCTCCTCAGTGCCCCTGCAGGCTGCAGCTCGCTTGGAGCCCCCACCCTGGGCCGGGGTAAAACTGGATTGTACACGTGCATCTTCATGGCCCCAACTTTGCTCTGGGCACAACAGAAATAACTCCCTCAGGAGACCCCTCTTTTCTATTTTTCAGGCATGAGTCTACAGCCACAAAGCAGAGCACATAATTAAAAATGAGCTTCTGCAGGCAAATGAGATACTGAAAGCCACGAATTCTGTATCTCCACCCAAACCCCAAGGTCCTGCAGCCAAGTTGTCCTGGGTGGCTCAGGGCAGCCTCTGTGTGGCAGGGACCCCTCCCAGGCACACACCCGGGGTTACAGCTGCTGAGTCATTCTGGGAAACCCGAAGAAATAAAATTACACTTGGAGGAGGAAATGGGGAGGTTTAAACCCTCAGCAGTTTCTGCTGTGAGGGCACTGCTGGAGAGACACTGGCGATGGCACAGGAGGGAGCTGCCCTGAGGCTCCCAGTAATCCATGGTGCCCGGCAGGACGGAGCTGCCCTGTGCCTCCCAGTAACCCACAGAGCTGCCCTGTGCCTCCCCAGTAACCCACTGGTGCCCAGCAGGACGGAGCTGCCCCATGGTCCCCGGTGCCCAGCAGGACGGAGCTGCCCCGTGGTTCCCAGTAACCCACTGGTGCCCAGCAGGACGGAGCTGCCCCACGATTCCCCGGTGCCCAGCAGGACGGAGCTGCCCCACGATTCCCCGGTGCCCAGCAGGACGGAGCTGCCCCGTGGTTCCCCGGTGCCCAGCAGGACGGAGCTGCCCCACGGCTCCCCGGTGCCCAGCAGGACGGAGCTGCCCCACGGTTCCCCGGTGCCCAGCAGGACGGAGCTGCCCCGCCCCGCAGCCCGCGGTCACAGCCCCGCACAGCTCTGACCAGGCTCCCCCGCCCACCACCGCGGCCCCTTCTTGTGGCTGGGCTGGCAGCTGCTCGCACATCAGAAAACAATTTTGGGATAGAGCTATGTGTTTTTGGGCTATGTTTGATATAATCAGTGTGCACTTCTCTCTATTTTAGAACTGATTTGTCATGCTGTTGGGTTGGCTTTTCCTTTAATGTTATTCCACAACCAATCCATGGGAGCGATGGATCTGATTTGAGAAACCAATCTGTCTGAGAAAAACCACCTCCAGTTCCAGTTAGATGTGATCTCTCCACCCATTATCATGTTATTTCTTACATTATCACCGAATCCAGACGTTTATCAGTAGCACAGGGTAAGATGTGAATGTAAACCTCTCTGGGCAATGTGATCCCCACCAGCCCCAGGTCCTGGGTGCAGAATGATGTCAGAAACGGGGATTGCTCACAAGCCTGTGGAGCACACACAACCCAGGGCTGCTGCTCTGCCCTGCAACCCCAATGCACCACGTGCTGAAAGGGCTGTGAGGGGAAAAATGGACTCACCAGAGCCAGGGAATAACCAGCTCGGCCAGGAGTAAAGTTGCTACATCCCCAGCTGGGATGTGACATCTGTGTGTTATTTATGTGTACATTCACATACACAGCACTCTCACCATGATTTATCAACACAGACTAATTAACCCCATTCCTTCAGCCCTGGAGCGGGCAGAGTGCTTGGGGAGGCTGTAAAAGTGGCTCCTGTGGAATGAGACCCCATAAAGAACATTCCCTGAGCAAGCACGGACCTGCTTCCTGACAGAGCAGTAAGGAGAGCCCGTGTGGTCACTGAGGCTGTGGGCCATGCATGGTCACTCAGGCTGCTGGCCATGCATGGTCACTCAGGCTGCTGGCCACGTGTGGTTACTGAGGCTGCTGGTCATGTCTGGTCACTCAGACTGCCGGCCAAGTGTGGTCACTCAGACTGCTGGCCATGCATGGTCACTCAGGCTGTGGGCCATGTGTGGTCACTCAGGCTGCCGGCCACGTGTGGTCACTCAGTCTGCTGGCCATGCATGGTCACTCAGTTCTGGGCCACATGTGGTCACTCAGGCTGCTGGCCATGTGTGGTCACTCAGACTGCTGGCCTTGTGTGGTCACTCAGACTGCTGGCCAAGTGTGGTCACTCAGGCTGCTGGCCTTGTGTGTGGGTCACTCAGGCTGCTGGTCATGTCTGGTCACTCAGACTGCTGGCCAAGTGTGGTCACTCAGGCTGCTGGCCATGTGTGGTCACTCAGACTGCTGGCCTTGTGTGGTCACTCAGGCTGCTGGCCACTCCAAAGAGTGCAGGAGGCTGGAGGAGGAGCCACAGGAGCGTGTGCTGGGAAGGGGCAGAAGCAGTATCTCCCTTCTGCAGTACAGAAACAGCACTCTGGAAAAGGCCTCAGCTTTCAGATGCACTCCAAATGCTGAACATTTAGAATTTTCTTTCCAAGTTTTCTCCTTAATAATGGTTTTCTAAAACCCATGGGAACATGGGGCTGGTACTGCAGCAGAAAGAGGCTCAAATGAATAAGCATTTTAATAAGAATTTTATCCCGTGTCATAAAAAGAATTACATGAAAACCCCACTGGCTTATGTGCAAGAAGTGTATTTACTACGGGCAATTGAAGAAGAAATAAAATTCAACTCCAACCTCATTTCGATTTGCAAGTTATGAGAAATGTTTCTGGAAGGAGCTAATAAATGTGATGAATGCACCCAGAGGTAATTGATCATTTATATAAAAAATTCTGGCAAACATTTAATTCCACTATTCATTAGAATGTTGCCCTTGCGAGACATAATCCATAAAAATGATCTATGTAATAACCAAGGTGTCAGGGAGCTGAGATTGAGGGTGAAGGTAACCTGGGATTCCAGGAGGCCAATTCCAAACACTGATTCTCTGGTGGGTGAATGCCAGTGGTCCCTGTGTCTGCTCAGCCCATGTAACACAGCAGGAACAGCCTTTCCCTCCCTTGTACTTTGTTTTTAAGCACTTCTGTACAATATAAGGTTTGTGGTGTTGGGAAGAGCAAACACCAGTGCTGGACACGTTTTCCCTGGTCAGCTGCTGGGCTGCATTGTGAGCAGTGGCACGTCCTGCTGCAGCCCTCGGCGTGTCCCCAAGGCCCCACTCCGGCCCAGTGTGACCTGAGATCCCCAAAATCACCTGGCTGCCTGTCTTGTCACATTCCTCGTGTCCTGGGAAGGCACGTTTGGCTTCTCAGGCGGTGCTTGAGGGGTCTGCCCAAGCTGTGGCTGAGGAGATCCTGAAACCAGGATCCACCAAACCAGTCCTGGGGCTTCAGGGCAGTCACAGGGTATCAGGGTGCCAAATCGAGGTGTCCTGCACGTGGGGAAGGAGGGACTGTGTGGGCAGCGTGGGCAGGATAAGGGGTGCGGGTGGCACAGGAGGTGTGGGTGGCAGGGATGTGGATGGCATGGATGTGTGGCTGTGTGTGAGATGGGCAGTGTGGGCAGGACAGGCAGGAGGAGCAGGGTGGGTGGTGAGGGCACTGCCCGGGGCAAGGCTGGGGTCAGTGCCCTGTGTCTGGGCAGAGCTTCTGGCCTTGGGGTGTTCCCAGGGGCTCCAGACCCAGGGAGCCCCAGGGTGTGTCAGACTGCCTGCTGCCCTTACCTAAACCAAAATCCTCTTTAAGGTGAGCAAGCGAGACACTGCCTGGTAATTCTAATTAGTTGGAATGGCAGGAGAAAAATAAAACCAATTAAGGACTAATTGCAGGGTTGCCCTAATTTAGGGAGTGACGATCTGTTTCTGAGCAGATAAACAAAGGCAAAGGGTTTATTTTTGCTGCGAGCTGCAGTGCTTTGGGAAGGGACAGATCCCATGGCCGAGTCAGAGAGGAAATTCAGCATTTCAACATGAGGTTTTTGGCCTCCTGTTTGTCCTTTTTTTCCACTTTCTCTTCCTAGGAATCATAAAATCCATGTGGATGTGGCCTCTGGGGCCGTGGGTGACTGGGGTCCTCAGCAGTGCTGGGAGAACAGCTGGACTCGGTCTGAGAGGGCTTTTTCAACATAAACAATTCCCCGATTTCCTGCAGCCTGCCAGTGCCAGGGGTGGGCTTTCCCCACAGGAGACCTTCCCAGGGAAATGAGCCTTGTCCCCAGGCACTGCTGATGGCTCAGGGCCTGTCCCAGGCACTCCAGCTCTGCTCTCTGCTCTCTGCTCCAAGGCTCTGACCCTGCAGGTCTGCCTGTGAGACAGGGAAGGTTCAGGCAGTGGCCTGGGCCTGTAGGTGTGAGCCAGCACGGTGTTGGTGCTTCTAATTCCTCTTCTAATTGCCACTGACAAAGCCACATGGAGAGGGGAGGGGAGCAGGGGAGGCACAGGGAGAGGATGGTGATCGTGGCAGAATTCCAGGCTGCACAGGAGAGGTGACACTGCCATGCAGAAATGACCTCAGAGAACTGATTTCAGTGAGTTTGGGCTCAGTTAGCCTCTGTCTCCGGGCAGATGTTGTCACCCTCCCACTTCCCAGGGCACTGGAAGCTGGCAGCCCTGGCACAGCTGGTCTGTCTCTCGGTGGCCCCGTGTCCCTTGGGCTCCTGACAACACCACCAGCCTGCTGGTGGCACCTGGGACACAGCTCAGCCTAAAGAAAGGCAAGAAAGGTGGATTATTCTGGGTGTGTTGTTTTCCAGTTAGCACAGTTCCTCACTCTTAGCCATGTGGGAGCAGCTGGGGCACCCAGGGGAGCACCATGGGGCAGGGACTGGCACCACCCACCCACAGCCAGAGATGCACTGGGACAATGAGCTGAGGGGGCTTGGGGGACAGGGCTGGACAGGTGGGTGGCAGGAGGGAGAGGTGCTCAGAGGTGCTCAGAAGTGCTCAGAGGTGCTCAGAGGTGCTCAGAGGTGCTCAGAAGTGCTCAGTGGTGCTCAGAGGTTCTCAGAGGTGTTCAGAGGTTCTCAGAGGCACTCAGTGGTTCTCAGAGGTGCTCAGAGGTTCTCAGTGGTGCTCAGAGGTGCTCAGAGGTTCTCAGAGGCACTCATTGGTGCTCAGAGGTGCTCAGAGGTGCTCAGAGATTCTCAGAGGTTCTCAGAGGTGCTCAGAGGTGTTCAGAGTCACTCAGAGGTTCTCAGAGGCACTCAGTGGTGCTCAGAGGTTCTCAGAGGTGCTCAGAGGTGCTCAGAGGTTCTCAGAGGTGCTCAGCAGCAGTGGGCAGAGGAGAGGGCACTGCAGGTGTGATGGGACAGAGGCAGCAGCAGCGCTGCAGGGGTCAGTGGGCAGTGGAAGTGAAGGAATCAGAGACCACCCTGAGCTGAAGGGACCCCCAGGGATCACCAGCCCAGCTCCTGGCCCTGCCCAGGACACCCTGTGCCTGAGCCCTGTGCAAGCACTCCCTGAGCTCTGGCCAGATGGGCCTGTGACCATGTCAGTCCTCACTTCTCATTAATGAGAGGGCAGGTTGATTTTAACAAAACTGGGTTTTTCTTAGTTAATTCTGTTATTGCAGAGCTTTGTGAAAAGCAAACATGACTGCCCTTTTGAAGCCACCATTTATATCATTATGCAACTGCATTACAGAGCTCTGGTGCAGAGATTTTATGGTTTTCAGGACAAATCCTTCCTTACATAGAGGCATGAATTCCTAAGAAATGCATTTGTTTGAAGTCACGGTGTTTTCTGGAAAACCTCTACTCAGTTATGAGGATTAAGTGGATCATTATCATTTTGAAGTACTGTGTGGGATCAAGGGGTGTAAAAGACATTTTCTGAAGAAAGCTCATTGCTGGGGCAATTCAGGACGAGGTTGCAATGAAAGTTGGCCTAATTAGACAATTTATAGATATTCAGTTACCTAATTTAAATTGGCTGCAGTGTAAGTGCCAAAAAAAAATATCCCTTTCTACCTCCCTTCTGCCAAGACTTCTCTTTGGCAATTTATTATGTTTTAAAATACCACTAGAGCAGCATTCCAGGTTTATTTTTCAAGGCTCCCTCATTTTAAATCCACCACAGAGCACTTCAAACAGGAGGAATTGCAGTCTCACAGAGGTAATTCCAGGGAGCAGAGCAGCTCAGCAGATCAGCTGCCACAGCTCACCCTGTGCTGAGTGAAGCACCTGAAGGCACAGCAAGGGGTCCCAGGGGATTGATTGATTGATTGATTGATTGTCTTAAACCCTTTTCATTCAAGGATTCTGTGGAATTCCAGACTGGTTTGGGTTGGAAAGGAGCTTACAGATCACCTTGTTCCAAACCCCTGTCACAGGCAGGGACACCTTCCACTGGCCCAGACTGCTCCAGGCCCTGTCCATGCTGGCCTTGACAGCCCTTTCCATGAAGGAATTTTCATGGAAATTCCTAAATAACCAGCCTAAATGTCCCCTGGGCCAGCCTGAGGCCGTTCCCTCTCCTCCTGTCCCTGTGTCCCTGCCAGCAGAGCCCGACCCCCCCGGCTGTCCCCTCCTGGCAGGGACTTGTGCAGAGCCACCAGGGCCCCCTGAGCCTCCTTTGCTCCAGGCTCAGCCCAACAAGTTCCCTCACCCGTTTCTCATCAGACTTGTGCTCCAGACCCTTCCCCAGCTCTGCTGCCCTCCTTTGGGCACAGGTTTGGGATCCTGTCAGCCCTGGGCTCCTCCTGCAGCTCTGCAGCTGCTCCATTAAACCGTTCAGTTCCCCTTTGCAGTACCTCTGTTCATTTGTGTTTAGGGAAGTGAGCTTGGAAGTCGGGCTGGAAATGGGCATTGGATGTGGAGCAGTGTAATTTGGGAGTCTGACAGATACACTCGATATTGTGAGCTCAGTGTGGGTTTTTGCTCAGCCCTGGCACGGTGACTGTTGTGACCTTCTCAGGTACGGTGAGTGCAAAGGGGCACAAGCCACGGGAGGAGCTGACACAGGTGGGACAGCTGCTGCAGATGTCAGCTGTGTGCCTCTCGTTAGTCTATCCATGACCCTGTTTAAAATCCAGCGTTTTTCCCAGCAGAAGGAGCTGCTAGGGCTGTGCAGCCACTCTGGCTGCAGGTGCTGCCAGGGCAGCTTCAACAGCTAATGCTGCCAGAGACCTTTCTGATAAGCAGCTATGCTGTAACATAATCTCTAACATTTAAATGCTGCAAAAGCAGCGGCTGACAGCATGGATTAACTGGGGAATGAGCATTATTTCCTCTGCACTGCACTCTGTGGGGAGCCAAGGCCAAGCCTCCCTCTGGGTGTGGGGGTGCTGGGATCTGTGTCCAGTTTGACTGGCCAAGGAGGAAAATGAAAGAAATCCTGGCTGATGTTTTACTCCAGCTCTCCCAGAGTCAGTGGCTGATGGGATCACAATGAAAGGGCAGCAGGGTTGGAAAGGAATGGAAGGAGCAGCAGGAGCCCCTGGCAGAGGCTCCTGTGTGGGAGAACAGGAGGGCAGAGGAGACACCTGCAGTGCCTGGCTCAGTGTCACTGCTGGGGTGGCTCAGTGTCACTGCAGGGGTGGCTCAGTGTCACTGCAGTGCCTGGCTCAGTGTCACTGCAGGAGTGGCTCAGTGTCACTGCAGTGCCTGGCTCAGTGTCACTGCAGTGCCTGGCTCAGTGTCACTGCAGGGGTGGCTCAGTGTCACTGCGGGGTGGCTCAGTGTCACTGCGGGGTGGCTCAGTGTCACTGCAGTACCTGGCTCAGTGTCACTGCTGGGTGGCTCCAGGGGCTCCCAGCCCAGCACTGCTCTGTGACCAACGCCCCAAGGCCGGGCTGTCAGCAGCACCTTGTGACAAATGTGGCTGCTGCCCTGCCTGCCCCTCACACCCAGACATCCCCGTGCAGGTTTGGGACAGGGATGGCAGGAGGATGCTGGCAGCCAAGCCAGGAGCTCTGATCTCCTGAAGCTGCCCAGCAGCTTGCATGCAGCCTGCATTGTTTGGAGGCATGGTGTAAACAGCCAGCTGCAGTTTGTCTGGTTTAAAATTAGATTTTGTATTTTACAGCTCTATTGGTTGTGCAGTTTACAGTGGAAATATCCCTTTTATTCTGAAAAGGCTTTCCAGCTTTGATTTGAGGGCTTGGTACCTGGCAGCCCCTGTGGAAGGCCTAGATTTAGAAAAGGTAAATTTTCTAAATTTAGCTCTGTCCTTCAGCCCCAAAGGAGGCGCCTGTCCGAGGGAGCTGAGGCCAGGGGGATTGGTCCCCACTTGGCCAGAATAACAGCACACAGCGAGAGGGAGCTAAAAGCAGGCTTAGTGCTGACATATCCAACTGGTGTTTCTAATCTGCCGTGTATTATACTGATCCCCTGGGCAGCGTGTGTGGGGCAATAATCCCTTTATGTAACTCTGGAGGAGGGAGCACTTACCCCTGAGAGGGGCTCTGCCCCCGGCCACGAGGAAAGGGCATTACCAGACACTGGGTGGGTGAGGTGGTGGGAAAGAGGCAGCAGGAGGCTGTGGAAGGAAACGATTCCCTGTAAGTCTATTGAGGTCTCTGAAAGGGTCGGTGGGAGAGAGGGGGTGCTGTGTTCCATAGCGTGCACCTGCATTTCAAACAGCTCTTACTGGTTCTGCATCCAAAGCCTACAGCTGATGTCAGTTCCCAGTGGGAGGAGAGTGTTGGTGTTAAAGGAAAAAAAGGCAAAATAAACAAAACAAACAAAAAACACCAACCCAACAAAACAAAAACCACAGAAAAAGCAACTGTAAGAGTGAGAGTGAGGTACCACTGCCTGCTGACCATGGCACAGTTATATGGGTACCCGAGCAAAAAAACCTGAGAAACTGCTCAAAGCGGGCAAAAAGAGAGGCAGAGTGCAGGAAGATGAGAGAAGTTAGAGGCAGCAATGGGTTGTGGGGGGCTGTGGCCAGTTGTGGAAGAGGTGTTGGCATTGCTGAGAATGCTCTGCCAGCTTGATCCATCATTGCAAGGGCAGGTGAAATGCAGGGAAAGGCTGGCTGGGGAGGAGCTGGCCTGCTCCTCTCCTGTGCTCCAGGACAGCACAGGGTCACAGAGTCATAAACTGCTTTTCTGGTCTGGCCTTCAGAATGGTGCATTTTATCCACGGTACCAGGCCTGAGGGCACAGCTCTGTCCTGTGCCCCACCAGGGCTCCGTGCCCTGCACTGATGCTGTCACACGTCCCTTTGTCTCCTGGCCTGTGCCATCTCCACCCCTGTGACCGTGCTGAGCATTTCTGGTAGAATCGCACACATCTCCTGCTTGCACATTCACTTTTAGGCCATTGTTAACAAGTTTGCTCCTCGTGGAGTGTGTCCCCAGTCTTTCACTTCCTAAAAGCCAGGAGGACACTGACAATAATGTCGGCGTGAGCCGGGGCTCCGGCACACCGTGGTGCTTCGATTTCGGGCAGTCGTTCCTGGAACACATAGCCGTGCCCCGTGTGCGGGTTCTGCAGGGGACAGCGCTGTCCTGTCCCCAGCATGGGACAATCGGATGGCAGAGCTGAGGGACCCGCGGGGGCCGGAGATCTTCTCCACCAGAGCCTGTTTGTGTTTCCGCAGGCAGAGGGAGTCTGAGCCCCGACAGCCGCAGCCGCCTTCCGCTGACTCGCTTCATTGTTCTGCCCTGATTTCCAAAGAGTTCTGTAGGAGGAAGAGGGGCTTTCCCAACACAAACCCAGCTGAGGAAACCGCCCTGCTGTGCTCGCTGCCGGGGAGCGCTGGGCACTGCCCGGTGCCAGTGCTGGGGTCACTGCCCAGTGTCCACGCTGGTCACTGCCCGGTGCCAGTGCTGGGGTCACTGCTCAGTGTCAGTGCTGGGGTCACTGCTCAGTGCCAGTGCTGGGGTCACTGCTCAGTGCCAGTGCTGGGGTCACTGCCCAGTGTCCACGCTGGTCACTGCCCAGTGCCAGTGCTGGGGTCACTGCCCGGTGCCAGTGCTGGGGTCACTGCCCAGTGCCTGCCAGGGCTGCCCACCCGTGCCCTGCCCTGCCCACCTCCCCTCCCTCTGACCACCACCCTGCCCCCTCCGTGCCCCTGTCCCCAAACCACAGCAGTCGCTGTATTTTTAAGCCTCTTTTTGTGCTGCTGCTTCTTCCCTAAGGGAAGTGGGGACTCGGTAAATCCGCCTGAACCCATGGAGGGTCTAATCCCAGAGTACATCTCCCTGAACCCATGGAGGGTCTGATCCCACAGCACATCTCCCTGAACCCATGGAGGGTCTGATCCCACAGCACATCTCCCTGACCCCACAGAGGGTCTGATCCCACAGCACATCTCCCTGAACCCATGGAAGGTCTGACCCCACAGTACATCTCCCTGAACCCATGGATGGTCTGATCCCACAGCACATCTCCCTGAACTGATGGAAGGTCTGATCCCACAGTACATCTCCCTGAACCCATGGAAGGTCTGATCCCACAGCACATCTCCCTGAACTGATGGAAGGTCTGATCCCACAGCACATCTCCCTGAACCCATGGAAGGTCTGATCCCACAGTACATCTCCCTGAACCCATGGATGGTCTGATCCCACAGTACATCTCTCTGAACCCATGGAGGGTCTGATTCCACCCTTCAGCAGAGGAGTCGGGAGCCCCATCCCGTTGGAGGACAGAGCTGTGAGAGGATGCTGAGAGATGTCTTTGCAAACAGAGCACAACCCTTCTCCCACCCCACACACACTCCCATGGACAGAGGAAAAATTGCATGTCCTTAAGGTTTTATTTTCTTGAACAGAACTGCATCCAGGTTTTACCTCCGAGGATTTTCCTCGATGAAGAGCAGACACTGCTGAGCTGCCAGGAACAAGCCTGAGCAGTAAGGGCTGAAGCCTAGCAGGGTGACTGTGCAGTTGGATGTTCACAGCTGTGAGGGCACACACGGCCACACCGACAGCTGAGGACAAACCATGTCAGGGTTTGTGTGCCACAAACGAGGAATGGACAATAAATCGCCAGTCAGAGCAGTTCAGCTGTCACAGCAACACCTTCAGTGACTCAGCTTTTCCTCTTTTTCAAAAGTAACAGCAAATTTTGTCTCCAAGGATTTGCCTTCTGTGCATTAGGGGCATGCAAACTGTAAAGGGGAGGAGAGGGGGGAGTCACTGCCAGCCTGAGCTCAGTCCTGACACCTCACCCTGGCTGTGAGCAGGGAGCAAGTGCAGAGGGCAATGAACAAGTCCCAGACTTCTTCCCAAATCTGTGGCTGGGGACAGGCCTTGTGCTCATATCCTGCAATGTCCCAGAGGTTCCAAGATGTGACTGAATTTTCCTTTCACACGCTTCATGATTTTTTTTTGGTAACTGTAAAATGTAGCAAAAAGTATAAATAACAGCATAACTCTAAGGGTGGGCCATTAGTCATCTGAAAAGTGTTCTCCCCTTTGAAACAGAGCAGAGATTGTCTTAACAGAACATTTTGAAGCGATACAAATAGTGATGCCAATTCTTAGGATGCAAACATTGATAAAATACCATTTTTCTCTACATCAGTATTGATAAACAGTCTTGAAAAGCTATAGCACTAAAGGTTAAAAAAGTAAAATTAACTTGTGCCTATGAAATTCACTTTTTTTAATTTATGTTTATTCTTTAAAAACAGCTATAAAAAGCTTCTTGTCATAATTTATTCTTGAAATGAGTATTGCCTCTGAAGTTTCCATAGTTACAGATGTTTCTGGGTTTGTAATGTTTGCACAATTGACATTTACTGCACAGTGAAAACCTCTGATTGATTTTTCTACCTGGCGAGGAGAACACGAGCACCGGGCGATGCACGGGGTGTGCAATTGCCAGGTTCTGGGGGACCTGGAACAGCAAAGGAACACTGATAAGGAATGGAACAGTCACAAGGTGAGATTGCCAGCGGTGGAGGGGGCAGCTGGCACCCACCCAGCCAGCCCTGGGTCTGTTGGGACTGTGCCATGGGTGTGGCACTCCTGCAGCTGGCACTGGCACCGGGCATTGGCACGGCCCTGGGCACGGCACCCAGCGCTGGCACCCAGCACCCAGCACACAGCACTGGCACCCAGCACCCAGTGCTGGCACCCAGCACCCAGCACCCAGCACCCAGCACCCAGCACCCTGCACTGGCACCCAGCACTGGCACCCAGCACCCAGCACCCTGCACTGTGCACCAGCTGCTGTGCTCCAGACACCACGTGCCAAGTTTGAGCCACATCAAGCATTCCCAAACTAAGAATCCCACATCTGAAACAAAGGAAATAGTGCAGGCAGAGAGGAAAGGATGGAGGCACAGAGGAACCCTGGGGGTACCTGTGATGGTGGAGAAGTCCTTCGTGCAGTTTATTCAGCATGGCAGGGTGTTTGTGAGGCTGCTGGGTGAACTGAAGGTCTAAACTGGAGATCCACAAGCAGCTGGTGCATGCCCAGCAATGCCCCCCATCCGTGTCTGCCCTGTCCCTGGCTGTCACTGCTCTCTGCTCCCCACAGACAAACAGCCACTGCTGCTCACCCACAGGTACGCCTTGAGTTCAACTGACCAAAAACACCAGCAAAGAAAAAAGCATTGTCACTATTAATTTTTTAAATGTCTTTTTAAAGTGTTGGCCCTAAGTTAGCTATATTGACAGCAACCTTTAAGTCCTAAAAGTGAAGATATGGATAAATAGTGCATTAATTTTCTCAGTTGCCTTGTTCCATCCTCAAAATAACAGGAAATGATGACGCATGTTGGGGAGAAACAGCATCAATTTATACTGAGAAAAGTAAATCCATTCTCAGCTGCTGAAACTCATGGGACTGTTACTTCCGTAAAACATGTGAACTCTTCTTTCAAATGTAATCCCACTTTCTAAAAACGCCTCTCACTAGGATGTTCTTTTTCCTTCTTCCCTGACGGTTTGATTATATTCAACTACCTCTAATCAGGCAACAATGAGATCAGGAGAGAAGTATCTGGAGGAGAAAACAAGGTGGATTAAAGCATTAGGGCTGTAGCAAATCAGAAAAGATTAGGAATTCCAGAGGCTAATGCTGCTGAGAACTGCAAGAGCAGTTTAATGGGCTGATGTCAGTGCCATCAGGTTAAACTTGTTGTCTCCCTAAATCCGTTTTCCTCATCTCATGTTTGTTTGGGTTTTTTTCCCTCTCTGTTTTGAGGAGATTCAGACCATGAGATAAAAGCATGTTATGTAAAGAGACATCTGGTGTGATTTGGGGGTAACTCTGCTGCTCAGGGTTGTTCTGGGCTCCGGTGACCAGGCACCAGGGCTGTCAGGGTTCCCTGTCTGTCAGGGGGTGCAGCCCCAAAGACATCTCAGCCAGCCTTTCCCACAAACCTTATTCCTGTGTAAAGATTTAATGAGAACAGAAATTGCTTAAGAAAACTGAAAATACTTCTAAAAAGTATTAAATATGGCTGAAAAAGTGCACAAGCCTGAGCTGGATTCCAGGGTACTTTAAGAATTAAAAAGCATTTTTCACAGAATGGTGACAGGAACTTGTTTCCTGCATGGAGTTTCCCAGGAGCCCACAGGGCTCATAAAGTCTGTGGGGTTGGATATTAACCATGACCATAGAGCCTAACAGAAGGAATGGGGAACAGGAGCTGGAGGAAAGGTGTTCCCATAGAGAGCCCCGGTGGAAAGTGAGAAAAAACCAACACAAAAGACAAAAGGTGATGGGACCAGGTCTGTGTGCCAGGCAGTGTGAGAGCTCTGGACAGTGTCAGCACAGTGAGCAGCACCGAGTTTGGTGTGGGAAAAGAAGAGGGAGAGACACCAAGGGAGGGGCAGGAGAACTGCTGCCATGTGGGTGCCCTGGGGGGCTGCAGCAGGGCCTTGGCCAGTGCCAGTGTTGGCATGCTGCCATGTTTTAGACCCCTCCTCAACCTCTTCAGTGTGTGTCTCAAAATACAAGCTCCAGAGTAATCAGCAGCAATATTGCCAATAACAGCGAAGGCTAATTAGGATTTCCCTTTTCTATTAATTTCTATTTTTCAGCTCCTATGCTTTAATTATACCTGGCAGTTACAGACAGGAGGGGTCATTATGTGGGCTGGGGGAAGCTGCCTCTGGCCCCGTGCTGGAGCTGCAGCAGTAATGGGCAGGGAGGCCCTGAGCCAAGGGGAGCTGTGAGGCAGCCCCACAACAGAGCCAGCTGGAGGCACCTTGCAGGTGGCTGGCAGGAACCGAGTCACCTGTCAGCAGGAAAATGACAGCAGGGGCTGCTGGGACTCTCCCTGCTCCATCTCCTGTCCTCATCCCTGCTCACACCGGGCACGTGGCGAGGGCTGTGCTCCAGGCAGGGCTCGGGGCCCCACCGCCCCGGCTAACAACGTCTGGAGCATGTCCAGTCCCACTTTCCCCACTGTTCCAAGCCTCAGATTTCAACCAGTGTTTATTTAAATTGGTTGGTCATAGCAGAGTTAATTTGTTTGAAGGCTGAGCCAGAAACTCTTGGCAGCTGGACAGGAAAATCTCAAACAAACAAACAAAACCTCCTTAAACTCTGGGCATTGCTTAATTCTTCAGTCTTAAGTACAAAACACCTTAGAGAAATCATCCATTCTGTAAGAGTAATGAAGCCAGAGCTGTTTCATTCCAAGGCACAGCCTTTGGGTTTGGGGTGGTTGTTGCTGTGGGCACAGCATGGGCTGGACGTGCTGCTGCCAAGTGCCACAGAGCCCCGGGCACCTTCCCCGTGGGACAGGGCATGAGCTGGGACAGCCAAGCAGAAGCACAGAGCATCTTTTCCTCTGCATTAATAACAAGAAAAGAAAAGAAAAAGCATAAGCAGCACTTTCCTGTCCGTTCTCCAGGAGCACAGCCTCGTTTTGGCAATGGATGTGAGTGCATGCACACACAAACTCGAAATGGGAAACAAGCAAGTGAAATTGGCTAGAAGAACACATTCAGTATTTCCCTTTGGAATGTTCTCTACAGAAATACCCAGCTTGTGGATTTGATGCTGATTTGGTTACTGGTGCAGACTGAGATTGATACACTGATTTTACACTGAGGAAGTGCTATGATAGCCAGTGAGGTAGGGGAGCTTTTCCAGGAATCCTGTCTGTGCCAGTGCTGGGATAACCCTGCATGGCACTGGGGACTCTGGGGGGCTCTGGCTGCTGCTGCAGGGCTGAGCAATACCTTGCTCTCCAGACTGTGCTTCCCCTCAGGCCAGGAGGGTTTTACCTGGTGTGTGCTTGCTGAATGTACACTCAGGAATAGCCAACAATACACACACAGCAGAGTCCCTAGAAAATTGGTTCTGCCATCAGCTGAACTCACCTCTGAATTTCTCTGTGCCTAAGCCCAACCTGTCTTGCTCCAGGTTAAGCACACTGGGTTTGTTCTCTTTGCTGCAGGAGGCAGCAAAAATCTGTCCCCTGTCCCTGTCTGACATCTGTGAGAGTGCTCGAGGCCGCTGTGTCTCCTGTGCTTGGCTCTGCAGCCTCAGCAACCCACTTCAGCACCTGTGGTTTCTGGGCATTACCCGCCCTGTCACTGGCACTTTGGGCCCTGCTGCCCTGCCCTCATGTGCCAGCGGCCATCCTGGGCACAGCAAGCCCTGGGGACAGAGAGCAGTTCCCTCCTGCCCCACTGCCCTGCCCTCACGTGCCAGCGGCCATCCTGGGCACGGCCAGCCCTGGGTACAGAGAGCAGTTCCTGCCCCACTGCCCTGCCCTCACGTGCCAGCGGCCATCCTGGGCACAGCCAGCCCTGGGTACAGAGCAGCTCCTGCCCCACTGCCCTGCCCTCATGTGCCAGTGGCCATCCTGGGCACACCCAGCCCTGGGGACAAAGCAGTTCCTGCCCCACTGCCCTGCCCTCATGTGCCAGGCCAGCGGCCATCCTGGGCACGGCCAGCCCTGGGGACAAAGCAGTCCCCTCCTGCCCCACTGCCCAGGCTGGGAGCAGGGTGCTGGTGATTTTCTCCGGGGTGCTGAGGGCAGGGGGAGGATGTGCTATCAGGGAGGGCTCCAGGCAGCACCAGCACTGAGCAGTGACACCCCGAGCCCAGGAGTGCCCCGCCAGGGCTGGGGCAGTGACATGGCAGGGTGGCACAGCCGTGGTCCTGCCGTGCCACCACACCCTCCCCACACAGCTCTGTGACCGGCCCTGCTCCCCAGATCCCTCAGGGGGAAAACTGCTGACGGTAAAAAGCCTCGCAGTGCTGGGTGATGCACACAAACATCTGTCAGGATCCAGACTGAGAATCCCAGTCAGGTTTTACCTCTGCCCCGAGACACTTGAACAAAGTTTTCAGAAAGAAAAGACTAATAAATCAAGACCATACTTCTGCAGGCCCTTCTCGAGGGAGCTGGTTAAAATTAGCAAGGAATGTGGGCCGGAGGAGCCCTCCCTCAGCCGCAGCAGGCCCGGCGGGCGCCGCACCGAGCCCGGCCCGGCTCTTCCAAAAAAGGCCACGAGCAGCTCCGGGCCCGCGGGTCCCCTCACAGCCCGGACAGGTGCGGCCCTTCCCGCCGAGAAATGAGCTCCTGCCGGCTGGCTCCAACTTAAATACTGGGAAAGGAGTGGGATGAGGCATCCCCGGTCCTTGTGGGCTTCAGGGGTTTTTCTACACTTTGCCGAATATTAACGGATCATTCAGCACAAACAGTTGAAGGGAGACTGTTAAACTGAAATGATTCCTGTTAAACCATCAGGAGCTCCCTGCATCCTGGAGATGAGGGTGATGGAAGGAGCACCTTGGCCGTGACAGCAGCCACAGCATGCAGCAAGGCCAAGTGTCCTCTGGATGTTCCAGAGCAAGGTCCTACAATCCCAAGCACGCAGTAAGAATCAGGGCAAAACAAGTGATTGCAATCCTGATGGAGCCAGCAGTAGGTTTTGGGGAGGTGGGGACAGGCCGGGTGGCATGGTGCTCAGACAGCCCCAAGACACCTGCTGCCACTGCAGGGAGGGCAGGAAGGGTCCCCAAAGGCTTCCCAGAATTTCCCATTCTGCTTGTTGGGAACTGAGCGTGAAAAAGGATGTCTGGCTGCTGCCTAACCTCTCTCTGCAGGCAGCAGCAGGGCCATGGCTGGCACATCCTCCTCAGCACACAACAAAGCCACCACCAATGCCCCGGCCTTATGTGCTTCAAATGTCACACAGAGCAGATCATCTCTGCTGAGCAGATGCCCGTTTCAAAATCTGCACGCCAGATTTTCCTGCTTGTTTCCGGGTAACAAATAATCTGTACTTTTTAAAAACAACTTCATTTTTCTTAAGAAAAGGCACTGATGGTGGCACATTCACCAGGAACAGTGTCCAAGGCCAGGATGGACAGGGCTCGGAGCAACCTGGTCTAGTGGCAGGTGTCCCTGCCCATGACAGGGGGTTGGGATGAGATGAGCTTTAAAGCCCCTTCCAACCCAAACCAGTCTGTGATTCTGTGATCAATTCTGTGCCAGCCATCAGCGGCCAGGTGGCAGTGCCAGCTGCTCCATGTCTGCCCACCACGTCACACAACTCACCGAGAAAGGACAAGAAATGTTGAGAGGTGAATAAGGTCAGGATCATCTGCCACATCCCTTCATTCTCCTCTCCTCCTGCTGCTGCTGCTGCGGTGTGTCTGTCGGGTCGGGCCCTGGTGGCACTGCCCTTCCCTGTCACTGCAGCATGACACGGTGATGGTGACGTGGCTGTCACGACATGCTGCAGCCCACAGGAACCTCTGCAGCGTTTGGGGTTTGCCACAGCCCCCAGTTCTCTCCTCTGGGAGTTCAAAGCAGGAGCACAGGGGTGAGCAGTGCCCAGCCGTGAGCCGGAACCCACGGCCTCTCTTCACTATTGCCTTTCTATTTTAGGAACAGCAGATTATTGTTAATACATTTCTTGTGTTTGGTTTCTATCAGAGTCAGTTTGTTTAACTA
This sequence comes from Acrocephalus scirpaceus scirpaceus, assembly GCA_910950805.1. Lineage (NCBI taxonomy): Eukaryota > Metazoa > Chordata > Aves > Passeriformes > Sylviidae > Acrocephalus > Acrocephalus scirpaceus. The sequence goes on from OU383781.1 coordinate 62,632,731, forward strand.
ATAGGCAGATTTATTTACTGGAAGGAGGAGGAAAGCAGCAGTTAAAAGGATACGGCAAATCCAGCAAATATTAATCTTGTCCCCAGAAAAACCACTGGCAGCACCTTGGAATTTTTTCAACTTTTCTACAAGGTCTTTAGATTGTAGTCAAAATAATGCCTTAATCTGCACATTCCCAACTCCAAGGTCTGGAACAGGAAGGGCTTGTGCTGAGGAACAGTCTTTGCTGTAAAATGCGATGGAATTCATTGAGCAACTCAGGAACGGATGCCAAAAACGTAATTCCCATTTATCTCAGCAGGAGATTCCTTACTGCTGCTCAGGGCCTACGGTATAGGCACATTTCCAATTTAAAAGAAAAAATCTCCAGCAAGAGAGGACAATAATTCCAATTGAATTTTGTCTCCTCACTTTTACCAAACAGAGCAGTTCCATTCTGTTTCTTGGAGACCACTCATATGAAGATAATTCTGAAGCTAAAATGGACAGTGACAAACTTTGACCATCCTGACAGTCCCACAAAAATCGGTCAGGATGTTGATGTGAGTGATAACACACAATTTCTGTAGTTTATTTGGGATTAGTGATTTATTGAATCACAGATTCTCAGAACTTGGGTTTGAGGGGCCCTTAACACTCATCTCGTTCCACCCCTGCCGTGGGCAGGGACACCTTCCAGCAGCCCAGGTTGCTCAGAAGAGTCTGTACAGACAAGCACAGGATGTTTATCTGCCTTCTGTGGAGCTGTGTGAAGGCACAGGGTTTGAGCATTGCTAAAACATCCCTTCTCTCTGGGCTCACTCACCGCGGGGCGGGTCAGGGAGGGGTGGGACGCTTGCTCACTTTCTTAACCATTTCCTGTCTGAGTGCCCCAGGACACAGCTTTCCATCTGGGTCAGCATCCAAGAAAAGTGAAATTAATTCGTTCAGAACATAAAACAACCATTTCTTTGCTCACAGAATTTGTCAGAGAGCTGCCTTTCTCCTTCATTTGCTTTACAAAATGTTAATTTTGCTTAACCACCAACACACAGCATTTTATAAAAGAGAACCATTTTATTCTCATTACAATGTTTATGTTAAGAGGAAGAATGAGCAGCTTTGTGACAAGAAAACATCTGAGTTTTCCAAAGAAGAGAAGCAAGCTGGCTGTCACGTATTGTTTTGCCATTCTCCTATTTGCATGTCAGCGTGATCTTTGTTAAAGGTTTGCAAATGCAACACTTGAGATCTGTTTTTAGGCCTCAGCTGAGGGCAAGAAGCCCTGGCCAGGGACACCACAGGGGTGGGAGGACACGGTGCCACTCCAGCTGATGTGCCATGGGCAATGCCAGGCTGGGGCTCACCCCTCTCCCTGCAGCTGCTGGCGTGCTGGGCTCTGAAGGAGCATGGATTTGCCCACAGCCTTGTTTCAGATGTAGAGCTAAGCAGCTGTCTGGTAACATCTGCCAGAACCTGTTCTCAGTGTCCCTGCTCTGCCTGGCCAGAGGTTTTCTGTCTGCTGTGCTGTGCCAGCTGTTCTGCTCCCTCCTCAGAGGGACAATGTTCTCCCAGGATTGAGCTCTCCACTCTGCCAGCCCCAGGCTTGGGACCATGTTTGGGATGCAGCCCAGCTCCCCTCCTGTGCTGGCTCAAGGCACTCCCCGTTGGGAGGGCAGATGGGGAATATTCCTGACATCTGTCACCCCCGTGCAGCTCAGGGCCAACCCTGCCCTGCCAGTGCCACCCACCCAGCAGGGTTCCCCATGACACACCAGTGGGGATGCTCCCCCTCCTCAGGCCTCAGTGGATTTTGAATATCCACCTCCCCCAGGAAGTCCAAGAACCAGCCTTGAGCTGATTTGAGTTGAGTTTCAGGCTTTTATTTATTCAGGCCAGTAGTTCTTATTTCTTTGACGCTGCTCTGTGCTCAACCTTTGTACATTCATTTTACCCTCTTCTGTTTTATATGTTCCCTAAAGCCACCAAATCAGAGACACGATGGATTTGGCTTGCTGAACCCTAATCTTTCTGTCCATCAAACATTTGCCATCTTCAGGACCCAACTGTTCCTCACCAAAAAGCTGAAAAGATGATTGCACTCAGACCCTGTGGGTCACCCTGTGCTCCACATCCTCCCAGGATCTCTGCTCCAAAGGGACAAGATTGATGCTTCCTCCTGTCACCTGCGTCCGGCCTCTCTTCCTACAGCTTCAGGCTCACCAGCCAGTGTGAAACCCTGTCTGAGGAGCCAGGATCAGGCCTTGCTCTTTCTTGAACCAGCTGATCATTGAAGGAGGCTTTTTAATCGAGACACCAGGGATTTGAGAGGTGAACCATTTCCTCTTGGAAGTACAGAACAGCACCTGGGATGGCAGGAAAGGTGACAGTCTTCAGAAATCCGATAAACTCTCTTGGTAATCCTGATTATGTGCTCGTTTTATCTGCATTTTTTCTGCTCTCTTTCACCCTCATTATCTCCTTGCACCCTTTACAGTTTCCCTCCATTCACGATGTTCCTCTCCCAGGAAGGTGTTGGAAGAACAGATTGAACCTTTACACAGGTAGTTGTGAATAAGCATCTGTGAATTAATGTCTGTGAGAATTTGGTACCTTCCAGCAGTTTTAGCACATCTCTTGGAAGTGCTGTCTGTGTGACATTCAACAGGCACCACCTCAGCTGATGCAGCAAACTCCATCTATGGAGAATCACCTTCATTCTGTAAGTATATTGAGTCCTCTTGATACCGGTTTTTGTTTGTTCTTTTGTTATTTCCTGTTTGCACAGGCTGATAACTCCGAAAATCAGTCCCTGACCAACCGTGGGAGGGCTGGCTGTCCCTGATGGAGCCCAGCACCCAGACATCAGCCACAGCTCCACCAGTCACCAGCACTTCTCTGGGAAAAGGCATCTGTCACACCACTGTGTTTAGCATCCCTTCCAGCAGAACTAATGCAGACATCTCTGCAAAGTTTTTTTAGGCCTCTTTCCCAATAGCTCTTTGAAGGAAAATGCTCCAGCAGCTGAGCAGTGGCTGGATGCAGAGGCATGTGAACCAGCCCTGAGAGTGCCAAAACAAAGCAGCTCGTACAGTGGGAACACTCAGGCCTGCATCCCCGGGGTGAGCCCTTCCCTGCACAAACCCCTGCCACAGGCACACCTTCCCTGCAGCACAGCTGGCTTTGCACCCACTTCCCTGGGTGCTCTGAAAAGATTCCCTGACACCGAGTGCAGTTCACTCCCCTCCTGCTTGTCCCCACCTCCTGAGAGAACACAAAGCTGAACAGAAAGGAATGTGGAACAGGTAAATGTATGTTCATGCATTAGAAAAACACACAGGAAAAAGAAACAACGTGAGTCAATGGTAAAGGAGTTGCAAAAAGAGCACAAAAATAATCTCCATGACAGCGCCAACATCAAAGGCTGTGTGTGACAAAGGGCACAGGAGGTGCCATTAGACACAGATGAAAGCGTACCTGGGAAGGGGAGACAAGAGAAAGCAGCAGAGCTGGGTCACAGCAGGTGTGGAGGTGTCTCCTCAGGCACTGAAAACCTCATTGCTTGGAGAACAGTCACAGGAGGAGAACAAGCAAGGCTGAACTGCTGCCTCCCTCTGGGAACAGGGGCAAGGCACTCTCTGTAAGGTTCTCTTCCCTGCCACAGCCATGGACGAGCTTTTGGTTCTGTGGTACATTTTTTGACCTGTCTCCTGTGGAAAACCCCAAAGAAAAAAGGCAGAGCCCAGTGTGTGTCACAGTGAGCCCAAGCTCTGCCAGGCACCTCTCTGGGGCTTCCTTTGACGCCAGAATTTCAAATCCCACACCTCGTGTACTACATGAGGATGGCCTTGATGCTCACAGCAACACAGGGTTTGGACAGAACAGAATTGTTTAAAGAATATCTGGTTTATATAAGTCAGATTTTTTTAAAAAATTAAAAATGCAAAAGAGTAGTTATATTTGTTAACATCAGCATAGAGGTAAGTGCAGGAAAGAAATTGCATATCTAAGGACTCAGGGGAAGGTGGGAGGGGCACAGCCTAGGGATACGTGGATCTTTTTGCCAGAACCGTGGGTTGGATGTTCCTATTTAAATATGTTGTTAACATCTTTATATAATTAATTTCTAAGTTGGTCACCATGGCAGCAATGGCAGACTCACATGAATGAAAATAGACTTCAGCACAGATGAGACCAGAGAATAGCTGGATGTTGTTTTTGCCATCTCTATTGGTCTTGGATGCACTAGTTCCCAAGAGAGTGAGTTTCCCCAGCACAGGCTGATTCCTTTGCCAAGCTGGGAGCTGGGCACCCTCTGCCTGCCTGGGATCCCTTCCCAGGCATGGCACAGAGCTCTTTTTCATCACATTGAATGTAGGACCCAGACTCAGCTTTATTGACATCTTCCCAGGTTCCTTTCTGCTGCTGATCAGCAAAGATAAATTTGCTCCCACAGCAACACAAAATCCCTGCCTTGTTTGTTTAGTTGGCACCTGTGCAAGGAGTAAGTGAGGCCTCATCCTGTATCTCCCTAAATCCAGCAAAAAACCAGAATCCTGCCAGGCTCTGGAAGCAGAGGGCCAATAGTCCCCAGGACATCACCCAGAACATCATTTCCAAACCCTTCTGCCAGGGTTTGGAAGAACCCTTGTTCTCTCAGAGGAGAACGAGGCAGGGAGAAGGCGATGATGGCACAGGGCTGTGGTCTCAGCTTTGGCACTGGCCTCCCCATCCCTCCCCATCAGCTGTGTCAGTCCTGTTTTCAAGGATGGAACATTCCCAGCTGGAGAGGGGAGAGCACAGACACCCTTTGGAACAGCTGAGTAGCTGGCCATTAATTAAAACAAATCTAGGGATATTAAATTATCTGTGACTGGTTAATGACACTACAGAAAGCTCACCAGTGAGAGAACTGAAATGTTGCCACGGGCTTGTGGCACTGGCAAGAACAGCAAGAACAGACGTGGATACCAGGATGTTCCTGGCACAGAAGGAAAACCTCGAGCTGTCCCTGGACTCCTGTGGGGAAGTGCTGCCAGGGCCACCTCAGCATGGAGGGGACGGCAGCCTCTCTGCTGACACCATCTGAACACATGGAGGGAATGGGGCTTCCTCTCACTCCCTGCCTTGACTTTCTCCTTGAAGGAAATCTGGTGGAGGATTTACCTACGTCTATGTTAATGTAAACAGAGAGTGGAAAAGGAAGTTTACACCAAAAGGAAAGAGAAACAGTTTTCCAAAGAGGCTTTTTGCTGAGCCTTATCTGGATGAACCAGCCATGCTTGGCTCTCCAGGGAACGTCCAGGAGGGAGTTCTTTGCTGGGGGTCACATGGGCACAGGGTGATGGGGATTTCAGTGCTGCACTCAGAAAAAACTGATTGAGATCAGACTCATCAGACTCAGGATTAGGTAATGTTCTGCGGAGAGAGAGGCTGGACATTCCAGTCATTAGGTGGAAGAGGAGAAAACAGCTAAAAAGAAAGGTGGTGTCAGCCCTTCATCCATTCCTAAACCACCGGTTCTGAGCAGCAGCAGCAGCAGCAGCAGCGGCAGCAGCAGCAGCATTTCTGGACTGTCAGGGATGGGCTTTGGAGAGAGATTATCTCAGGACAACTTCTTGCCAGTCTCAGGCCTTGTTCCTGGGCTGGGTTGGGCACCTCAGAGCGGAGGAGCAGCAGGTCCATGGAGCTCACTGCTGCTCTCAGCTCCCACTGGCGCTCACAGTGGGACCCCGGGGCTGATGAGGAGGGCAGAGCTCAGAGCTGTTTCGGGGGGCACTGCAGCCAGGTGAGGGCCAGGCTCTGCCCCCCACCCCTCCAGCACCGGCTGTGTTCTCACCAGCCTCCTGTGGCCTTGTGGCTCGTGGTTTCCTCCCTGCTCAGTGTCGGGGCAGTGGTGCACACACCAAATCCCCAGACAGCCAGTTATGCAGCCAGGCAGGGGAAAAAAAATAAATTCGTTTTTTCACATTTTTTAACTTGTTTCTAGGAAATTGAAACACAGCTTTTATCAGAGGTAAATTTGCTCCCATGACCACGAAGGTTTCTGCCAGAGGCAACTGCCGTCTCTCTAGGAAGTGAAGTTCAGCCAAAGGCTCCTCTTGGCTTGCTTTGTTTTCCAGACCCACTGCACTAGTTTTCTAGTCTTTTGACCAATTTCCGTGTAATTTGATAGGGACTGAAGTGTATTTACCAGCTGCAGGTTTCACTAAGGAGAGGAGGCAGGAGGTCCGGCAGAGATGAGCACAGCCAGGAGGGACCCCAGGCCCTGGCGCAGTGGACACTGCTCTGAACGGACAGATGGACACCGCTCTGAACGGACAGATGGACACTGCTCTGAATGGACAGATGGACACTGCTCTGAACGGACAGATGGACACTGCTGTGAACGGACAGAAGGACGCTGCTCAGACAGATGGACACCACCCCAGCAGACAGACAGACAGACAGTTCTCTCCAGCCCAGGCTCAGCCCTTGGGCAAGGCGGCTCCCCGGTTCAGACCAGCTTCCCATTTCTCAGTCTGCCGAATTGGGATTAACGAGGTGACAACTTGGGCTCCCCAGCACAGGCCGGGCCGCAGCCCAACGGCAGAAAGTGAAGCACCAAACTATTTATGTTCCAGTTCCTACAGCTATTTTTAATAGAGCTTCAGAGACTTGCTGTATTATCCTGCCTTTTTAGCGTCTGCTTCTTTTCTTAATCTCATTTCCCCTGCCCTTTCTTTATCTTTGGATCAATTTATACCATCCTTTTTATCATGCCCTAATCAGAACACACTTTATGATTTCAGATAAATGTAGTCATGGTAATTTTCCACTCCATTTAGGTCAAGCCAGGATGAAACAATTTTTTTAAATCTTATCTAGTAACCACCAGAAATGGCTCCTTGTTAAACTATCTGTCCCCTTGCTTTTCTAACTTTATTAGATTTTAATGTCAACTGCCAGTCTCCTTTTTCGGGTTCTTCAGAAAATTGGTTCTGTGGAAAACCAACCTGTCAGCCCTGGGGAGAAAGGCAGGGTGGCCCTTTCCCCAGCAGGGGTGGCTGATGAAGCTCTTCCATCCCTTTGGTCCTGCAGGCACATCCAGGGAAGTGTCTGGGGTTTATCCATTTGGGGGTGCCTGGGAGGGTGCTTCAGCAGCTTTGGGAGCGGCAGCACAGCTTGGGGAGAAATCCCGTGCCTGAGCTCTGTCCCAACAACACCAGCCCAGGTTCTGCTGCCACCACAGCAAAGGGGAGCTGTGGGCACTCCTGGTGACCTGCCTGGGTCTCGGTGTGATGGTGACGGGACTGTTGGCATGTCCTGTGGCCTTGGCTGGGGCTCCACTTGCTCTCTGCAGCCCGCTGAAATCTGCCTCGCTCTTCTGAAGTATTTGGAGCAGGACTTTGTTAGCTTTGGGTGACACACGCTGTCTGAGCTTTAATAACATCACTGAGAATAATATTACTCAGCTTTGCGCAAGCTCACAGAATGTTAACAATCATTTCCTTTCATAGTGCATGATTTCAAAAGTGTTTATGTGCCAAATAAATAAAATAATAAGCAAATAAAGCTGCTCCTCTATTCTGCCCTCTGAGGATGGCATTGGTTCCAGCTTTGAAGTGCAAATACCAACCCCAGAGCTCCCACTTCCTTGCAAAGGTTAAGAACACATTTATCTGCTGCTCCAGGCTGGCTGGAGAGGGGCAGGAGTGGGGACTGGGATGAGGGCTCCGGCACAGCTCAGTCCCAGTTTGGCTGCAGGGGGCTTTGGAGCTCTGCTGGGTCTGTTGTCCCCTTGCATTCCGTTCTGTGTACATTTGAGGGGCTGTTTTATTGACTGTTGTAGCTGTTGGCAAAGATACGTTTGAGACTTCTAAGGATGTGTGAAGTGAGGACAAAAGTATTTGGGATAAACTTTTTTAAACCTCAGTGTAATTAGGGTAATTAAACATTTTGAGTTTAAAATCACAGTTGGACTGCTGGCCAGGGTGCTCTGAGGCTGGACACTGGGGCACGGGATCCTCTGCAGAGGAGCTGGGCAGAGTTTGGGGCACCAAGGGAGCTCTGGGCAAGGGACGGCTCCTGTTCCCGGGGGCAAACCCGGCCCAGCCCGGCGGGTGCAAGGGAGGGGAAGGAGGCTCCGTTCTGGGGGTGGCTCTGAGCTCCAGGGCCAGCCGGGAGGATGCAAGGCAGGGATGCGGTCCCGGACTGCCCCGGCCGGGGCTGCTCTGCCCGGGCAGCCTCTCCCCGCCGCAAGGACACGGGCACTCAGTCCTTCGCCACCCTGCCTGCCCTGGCGGCACGGACAGCTTCCCCGGCCAGGCCCCGGCCCTGCCCGGGGCGAGATGTCACCCTGGCAGCGCTGTCTGCCACCGGGGACAGCGGGCACGGCGGCTCCGGGGGGACAGCGGGGACACAGCCCGGGGATACAGCCTGGGAACAGCGGGACACAGCCCGGGGACAGCGGGGACACAGCCCGGGGACACAGCCCGGGGACAGCGGGGACACAGCCTGGGGACACAGCCTGGGGACAGCGGGACGCAGCCAAGGGACACAGCCCGGGGACACAGGCACCTCCTGGCCAGCAGGGTGCCAGCCCGCCCAGCCTCCCGGCCCCGCAGCCTCCCCCGCACGGCGCTGGGCCAGAACCGCCCCGGATGTGTCAGATTCCAAAATTCTGAGATGGTGTTCAAAGGGTTCATCATATTCAGTGCCACCATCTCGCTGCTGCTCACATATGTGAACTCCTCTAGAATGAAACAAAATCGGTGCTCCCCAGCGGTCTGCAGAATTTAAATTCTGTGGGTTACACCACAGATTTTGCTGCCTAATAATTAAAGGTGGCAGCACTAGGCCCAAGAGTGCTAAAATCAAAGGGAAGCAGGAGGGAAATTACTCAGTAATGCTTTTACTGGGCTCTAACAGCTGTCAAACCACAGCATAAAAGGCTTAAACTGTGTAATTTCTACTTTCAAAATGAAACTGGACTGGAAGAGATCAGACTGCCTCAGCATTAATCTCCCGTCTTTCACTGAGCTACCTGAGGGCTCAGTGCCACAAATCCCCCTCGCAAGGAGCCACCAGCTCCTGGGAGGAGGTCATGTGCCCCAGAAGGGTCACTGAGGTGCAGTGAGGTCATTTAATCTGAAAAATCTCTCTGAGATCATCGAGTCCAACTGTTCCAACCAGCACTGCCAGTGCCACCACTAAGCCATGTCCCCAAGTGCCACATCCACATGGCTTTTAAATCCCCCAGAACGGTGACTCCACTGCTTCCCTGGACAGCCCGTGCTTGTAAATTCCTTTCCAGACAGGAATTTTCCCTAATATCCAACCTAAACCTCGCCTGGTGAAACTTCAGGGGTTTCCCCCTTTTCTGCTGCTTGTTCCTTGGGAGACGAGACCAAACACCATCCCAGACTGGGGATGGGGCAGGTTTTTCATTTATAAGACATTTGTGGCTTACCCAGGGAGGGCAGCTGACACATAAGGGGAATTGATGCATCCAGGCCTGGCCAAATTTCACGTGTCCTGCTTTTAGAGAAAGAAAAGATAATGTCACATGTCCTTATGGCTCTCAGCTCCTCTTGCCTCAAGGGTGCCACTGACACTTAAAGGTGGAAAAGCCCCGAGCTGAGCCTCCTGCCCAGCTGTGCTTACAGCAGCAGCAGCTCTATGGGAACAGCTCTCACAAAAACTGATTTAATATGTTTAGAGCAATTAGCTGTTTGTTTGGTCTGTGCTGTGACAGGGGAGAGGGGAGCTGTTAGGTTTGGGGTTTTAAGATTTCTTCTAGGTACAAGTTAGGAAGTAAACAGCCTAAAGACTTGAAGTGAATGTTATCAGGAGTATGGTGCTCTAATTATAATTGCATAACTCATATTTCAATTTTATGGGAATATTAAAAGGATTCCTGGGAGAATTTTGAACAGTCTAAAAGTGCAACAGCACAAAACCCAATAAACCTTGTCTTCTTTTAGAGGACATTTCCTTAAAGGGCCCAGCTCAGCTGCCAGAGTTGCAATCTGTGCACAATTGGATTTTCCTCAACCTCCCTGAAAGATAAACTGCTTCCACACTAGAATTTTCTCCCCTCCACACTACGGAGTAATGACAGCTTTTGCTGTTGTCAGGGCTGGAATCCAGAGGACTGTGTGAGTGGATGCAATGTATAAATATTTTCAGTGCATGCCTGATTTGTATAGAATACAAGATGTATTTATAGCCCTCATGAACACAAGATGGATGTGAGCTGAGAGGGAACCCTGTCTGTGTGGGCAGGAACACTTGCTGACCTCCACAGCAAGTTCAGGGGGGTTTGAGGGGCAGGAACATCATCAAACCTCTCCCCCCTTGCAGTCCTGGAGCTGCTGGTGGGTCCAGTCACCATGGGCAAAGCCAGGCAGAGCCAGGATCACGAGAAATCCTTCTGTGAAACTGCTTCTTCCTGAGCTGTGCTTGCACATTTGAGGTGGATGTGGCTTCATGTGGTTCATACCCAGCACATACCCAAAGCACATACCCAAAGCACAGGGCTGGCCCCCACCCCAAGCACAGGGCTGGCTCCCACCCCAAGCACAGGGCTGGCTCCCACCCCAAGCACAGGGCTGGCTCCCACCCCAAGCACAGGGCTGGCCCCTACCCCAAGCACAGGGCTGGCTCCCACCCCAAGCACAGGGCTGCTGAGGGCAGGAGAGTGCTCTGAGCTCCTCCAAGGCACACAGAAGGCTCGAGGCACAGCCTGGAGTGTCCCAGAGGGCTCATGTCCTTGTCCCGGGGCAGAGGACGAGTGAAGGTCACTCTCTGCCCCTCTCTGCCCCTCTCTGCCCCTCTCTGCCCCTCTGGCAGCTGCCACAGGAGCTGGGGAGCAGAGCCTGGATGCAGGTGGTCACTGGGGCAGGTGCTCACGGTGGTGTGGAGCAAGGGAGTGTCCAGCAGCTTTGCCCACACCTGAACCTGGCAGCCTCTAGGGGAGGTGAGCAGAGGGAAAGGAGCGTGGCTGGAGGAGGATGAGGGGGGCCAGGGTGGCCTGGTGAGCTTGTGCAAGGTGGGAATGGGTCCCTAGAGCTCCATTTCTGCTGCAACCCCAACAGAAACAAACTCCCAGTGCAAGCAGGGGATGGGAACTGCCCGGAATGCCTGGCAGGCACATCGGGTCTGTGTGCCTGGGGCTGGGGTCAGCACGTGTCAAGGGCCTGGAGAGCACAGGGCACCTGGAGAGCACAGGGATGTGGGGTGCACACTGTCCTGGGGTGATGGGAGCACAGGGATGTGGGGTGCACACTGTCCTGGAGTGATGGGAGCACAGGGATGTGGGGTGCACACTGTCCTGGAGTGATGGGAGCACAGGGATGTGAGGTGCACACTGTCCTGGGGTGATGGGAGCACAGGGATGTGGGGTGCACACTGTCCTGGGGTGATGGGAGCACAGCTGTGGGGTGCACACTGTCCTGGGGAGATGGGAGCACAGGGCTGTGGGGTGCACACTGTCCTGGGGAGATGGGAGCACTGCTGCTGCCCACAGGGAGCAGATGTTACAATAAGATTCAGAAGCCTTAACCAGAGTTTCCCAGGCCTTGCCCCCTCTGATAGCCAAACACAGCCTGTAGGAAATATTGCCTGTGCTCCCTGGGGTGGCAGAGAGGAAAGGAGGGAAGGAGGGAGGCTCCGGGTGGGGGGATAATCCCAGCTCCTACGCCCATGACCTGGCAGTGAAGGAGCTGCAGCCCCTTGATCCTGTCTGGTCCCCCAGGTCCCCTGAGATTCCACAGGCCCTCGGGTGCCCCACCCACAGCCCTGACTTCTTCAGGCTTAGCAGAGTGAGAAAGACAAAATGTTGAAAGTAGGAAATAAAAAATATCCTTAAATCTGGTCTGTCATCATCTTTTAGGTCTTCCGATACTGCTATTTCATGACTTGGGTGTTTGAGCTTTAACTGCTTCACACCCTGAAGCACTTTCTGAAAGAAATTCATTTGGGAATTCCCCTTCTCAGGAGTAGGGTCTGCTGCCATGAGCAGGAGGAGACCAAGAAACCTGAGCAAATAGCCTGGCTTTCCTCACAGCTTCCCTGCTTTTAGTTTTCAGGGTGAAATGAACTTTTTGGATCTCCAGTTATTGGTCTCACGAAACTGCAACATACTTACTGTGTTATTCATCTCATTTTTCACGTACTCTCAACCCTGACTCAGTCAGAGTGACAGTTCCTGCATGGGAACATGAACTCGATCAAAAATCATGTTCTGAGATTGTAAGCCTTCCCCGGAAAGGATGAATCTTTGCCTACAAGCAAAATTACTTGTAATATTAACAGGTGTTCATTCTCTCATGATACATTTCAGACAAAATAAAGCTCAATGAATCAATTTCCATAATACATGCAATGCTCAGTTTTATATACTGAGAACCAGGGGATTGGCTGGGGACTGGAAACCAATCTGAAAAATGCACTTGTGTGTAAATGCCTGCACTAAATACAGGCACAGACCTGGGCACGTGAAAACTGCTGTGACCTTTCCTGTTCAGGCAGACACATCCCCTGTGTGTGCAGGTCACGGCTCCAAGCAGGCAGGGGATGATTTGGGGTGAAGTGGCACAAAGAGAGCCCTCCCCACTGAAATTCTGCTCTCTGGAAAACGCACTGACCTCGTACCCAACGCCTGCTGCCTGCAGAGCAAACACCCCCAGAACTTTCTGCAGCTGTGCTGAGACATCCATGCAAACCCTCCTGTACAAGTCTCCTCTGTTTTCTTTCCAGAAATTCTCTAGGCTTGTTCAGCCTATGCTAAGCTCAAAACTGAGGAGAAAAACTAACCCTAGCCTAGGCTGTTACCCTTGTGAGGAACTCCACTGTGGTTGCACTGAGCCAGAGGAACTCCCCAGCCCAGGGCAGGGGGAACACGCCCTGTGCTGATGCTCACGGTGGGACGGAGGGGAGCTTCCTTCTCTTCCTTCTCTTCCCTCTCACAGCAGCAATGACCCAAACACCAAACCAGACCCGCCTGGCCCTTGTGACTCAGGAGGTGAAGCAGCCTCAGGCTGAGCCCATCCCTGCCCTGGCTGTAGCCACTGCAGTCTGTGCCACTGCAGGAGCTGGGGTCCCTCGGGGTCACACCCTGCCCTGTGCCAGGGCCACGTGCCTTTCCCTGGTGTCACAGCCTTGTCAACCACTGACTGCCACCTCCTACAGGTGAGACACTGGTGACAAAATGGGGCTTCTCCCCTGCACCCTCCAGGGCCCGGGTGCCTTCCCCCTCCTCCTGCCAGGACAAGAAATGTGGTACCACAGAGGGGCAAATCCTGAGAGCTGAGGAGCACTTCTGCCCGAGAGAATGTGATTTAGATTAACTATTTTTAGCTGCATCTAGTGGGAGTTGAAGGAGAGTGTCTTCCAGCAGATGAAGAATACCACGCTATATCGGGCGCCAAAATCGGAGCAGATGCTTCCAATTGCACTGAATTCACCTCAATTATAGAAAAAGTAAAAAAAATAAAATTATAGTTACACCAAGAATATCCTTCCTCTGAAGTTACAAGTGTTTGGCACTGCAGACTGTCCATGTTGGACACAGGGACACTGTGACACAACCAGCCTGGGGGCAGTTTGGGACCCTCTGCAGACCCTGCTGCTGCTGCTGCTGCTGCCCCAGGGCTGCAGGGCTGCCTCCAGGGGGGTTCACTTCACACCCCACTTTGGGACAGTTTATCCAGTGGCTGTTCCCTGGCATCAGCCAGCTTTGTGGTGTATTGGTACATCCTGGGAAAAGTATTTTGTTAGGGCTCACACAGTAATATGGCCTGGTGCTCAGCCAGAGCATATTTTGTGTCACCCTGACACCACCGTGTCACCCTGTCCAGGTGACAGAGGCCAGGACCAATGCCTGGAATGACAGCCCAGCTGGGCTCACCACAGTCACAGCAGGCAGTGACATCTGGAACATGCTGGAGACTGGGAGATGCTCCAGTGCCCACGTTTAACCCGTTCACATCCTGCCTGGAGAAGCAGAGCTCTCCCAGCTTCCCCCTGGTGCACCCCAGGTAGGCAGCAGAGCTCATGTTGGCACTCTGTGGCTGGTCTGGGATGGCACTTCCTCAGGGCCGGGCCATGAGTCACTTTTTCCTCTGGCTTTTCTCTCTGACAAGCCGTTTCCCACAGTCACACTGCCCTGTTTATCAGCTGGAGACAGACATCAAGGCCCAGGGTTTGCACCCACTCCTTGCCCCAGGGAGGGCACCAGGGTGTCCCTGCCCAGCTCCCGGCTCTGCTGCAGGCACCGAGGGTCCATGGCCACCCCGGTGTCCTAGCAGAGCCCCTGGGCAGTTCCAGCCCTCCCCAGACTGCCCTGGCCCATCCCTGTGCTGCAGGCTGGAGAGCTTCTTGACATTTTGTCAGACTTAAGGGGGAGAAAATGTTGTTCAGTCAGTGCTGATTTCCTAATTCAGTGTAACCTTTTCATATCCAGGCTAAGGACAGCTTGACATTTCCTCTGCATCCCAGGGAGAGGCTACAAAACCTCTCAGCTCTGCTCCTCATGCTGCAGCACATCTCTGTGACACACTGTGCTTTGTCAAACATTTGGAAAATATTAAACTAATTTTTAAAGCCTTTGTTCATCCACTTGAGTCACTGTCATGCAAAACTTGCAGGGCATTCCACTCTGCTCTGCCCACTCCAATTTACAGCTGCCCTGGCAGGGTGGGCAGGAATTCCCTGGCACAGGGTGCCCAGAGCAGCTGTGGCTGCCCCTGGATCCCTGGCAGTGTCCCAGGCCAGGTTGGACATTGGGGCTGGAGCAGCCTGGGACAGTGGGAGGTGTCCCTGCCATGGCAGGGGGGGCACTGGGTGGGATTTGGGGTCCCTCCCATCCAAACCAGTCTGGGATTCTGTTTTCTCTAAAACATCAACATAACCTTTTCAAGACAGAAAGCAGGCAAGATATGTGTTACCCTTAGAGTAAGCACCCAAAGGAGGTCGGGCTCACTTTTATATCACTGTGCAAGCTCTACAGAAGGGGAAGGGAAAGTTGTGTTTCAGTCATGGGAAAGCACGGATCTTGGCTCCCTTTTCCCAGCTTCCAGCACTGTCTGAGCACCCTCCAGCAGCTTAAACACACGGCCAGCAACTGCTTTGTCCTTACCTATTGCTCTGCTCAAAGGCAAATATTATTTAATGTGTCTGAAAATAACATCTTGGATGAATTAACATTTCATCTCTGTGCTTGATTTGTTGTCCCTAGATAATGTAACGGGAACAAGCTTTTGCCAGGCTCTCCCATGTACCCTTTATGGGATGGTGGAAACTTTTAAAGCTTCCCTTCATCTCAAAGTGCTGCAGGTGGTGCTGCTCCAAAAAGCAAATGCATCTGTCACCTTGAATTAAATCACCGTGTGGGAGATTAAAGGACAACTTTCCTTCCACGTTTCTGACATGGCTTTTTGTTCCAGAATCAGCCTGTGTCCTGTTCCCAATTGAACAAGTAGATCTTTTTCCAAACCTTACAATTTGCAGAGAAACTTTACAGGCTAATTGTCCCTCAAACTGGCTGCAGTTGTTTCTCTTTTAATAACCATTTTTCAAGCTGCCAGCAGCTCTTAAAAGTAGTTTTGGATTAAAAAGGAAGGAAGACATCCCAGGACTTCATGTTTCTAATTACGCTCTCAGAGAGCCTGAAATGACTTTCATGGATCTATACCCAAAGCAGCCAAGGCTCTTGCTGCTCCCCATGTTTCTGTGCTGATACAAATCTATTCCCTTTAATGGGGCTATTACTGGTTTAAAAGGCTTACATAAGGGTAAGCCAGTGGGTGGTCTCCAGCTCACACCTCTTCCTCGGTTTCAAACAGCTCCTGAGGGAACAAAACCGAGTTAGTTAAAATAAGGTCAAAAAGGCTTCCACACATGGAGAGAAGGGCAGCAGATGCCCACCCATTGTCCACCCTCAGTCCCCAGAATAAAATGAGCTCCCAAAATGTTGAGAATGCTGAGCTTTCCGAAGCCAAACGCTCCTGGTGGGGCCAATATTCCCATTCTCTGCAGGTCCTGGGTCCATCCACTGCCTGGAAAGGAAAATGAAATCACATTGGCCATGCCAGGCTGGAGCCCAGTGCTGAGCAAACCCACAGGAACACCTGGGTCAGTTCGGAGAAAAAGTTATTCCTAAATAACTGTCTGTATTTACAATTGAGGGAATTGTGTCCTTACAATAACTTTTCTGTTAAAGGCTGGATTTAGAAAAAGGCCCTTTGCACTTAAGCACATCCAGCTCTTGTCCATTCCTGTACTTCTCCATGGCCCTCACCAGTGCCATGGGAAGCACAGTCAGTCCATGCTGAACACTGATGCCAGCTCACCAGACAAATGTGATGTCTGGCAGAATTTTCACATGGAGTGTTTGATATTCCCCTCAGATTCGCTTTTCTCTACTAGGCTTCTTGGCAAAAGTAGAAAGAGCATCATGAGAATATTTTTCATCTGGTTATCTGTCTCTTGACAGCTACTGAAAGAGAAAAATAAAGCTGTTTCTTTAAAATTGCAAACAATTTTGGCTATGAGAGGGGCACTAAACAATACAGGTTCATAAAGAAATTGAAATACAGCAAATAAACTCATGTGAGGTGTCCCTGTGGATGGCTTCTGGAGAGCAGGAAGGAGCAAGGAAGTATTCACTGAAAATCACCTGTGTCTTGCCTTGGAGTTACTCCAGTTCTTGTTCCTGGTTTCCTGCTTTCATGTTTTAGAGCAGGAGAAGGGAAGAGTGGTGCTGCATCCCTGCCCTGCCTCTCCCCCCTCTGGGCAGCCCCTCCACCTGAGCCCTGCAGCCCTCAGAGCTGGGGGGAGCTGCCCTGCTGCCCCTGCTCAGCCACGGGCATTTTGTGAGCAAGTGATGAGCTCTGCTCCCACTTCGGGAGATGAACAAACTCTAAAAGTCATTTACAAGGGTTTATGTGAGGTGGGAGGTCCCGTTGGCCACGAGCTGCTGCTGCAGCCCCACCTGCCCAGACTGCAGCACTCAGCATTTGCTGCAGGGCTCCTGAGGCTGCGTTTGGAGCTGGGGCTCAGGCTTTGCTTCAGGATTTGTCTGACACCCCGAGACTGTGCCTGAGCTGGGGAAAAGCTCTCCTGAAACCTGCTCAGAGGGGGAGACGCAGAGGGAGGGAAGGTAACTCTAGAGGAGCTGGCACTCGGTGTGAGATGCTTTTGGTTTGGCACATTCCCTCGCTCCCTATCAATGTAACCACATGGAAAGTCCCAAGTTTCCATGAAAGGTGAACAGGGGCAGGGGCTGAGATCCACTGGTGAGGTTCCGGCCCTCTGACGAGTTTTCCTTTGGCTGGAACCATCGAAGCCATTAAATAGAAAATTTAATTGACTCCTGGCTGTGCACAAACGATAACCTTGCATACGTGTGCAGGTGTAGGGTGAATAAAGCCCTCGGCTGCTGTTAATGTTTGCTCATAGGGAATTGTAAGGAAAACCCCGCTCTGACTAATGACACCGGTATTCAGGACTAGAGCAAATCGCTGTGAATGCTGATTGAAGCAATCCATTGTCTCCACCAGAGGCGGAATAAAAGTTCATCTGTGGCTCACTGTGAAGCTGTCAGACTTTAAATAAAGTGGCACTGTGAACCCGAACCATTCATTGGCATTTGTTGTCAGGATCACTGTAATTCTCCTTTTTTAAAATTATTTTTTAGGGGATTCTTGCTGCCCAGCCATGGCTCCCAGCACAAGCAAGGTCTGTAATGTGAGGGTTTGGGTCTAACACAGCAGCTGCCATCAGCCAGGAGTGGCTCTGGGGGTCTCCTCCAGGGCAGGTGCTCCCTCAGTGCCCTGGCCATGGTGGATCCTCCGTGGCCATTCACTGTTCCGTGTGGTTCAACAGGTGTGTGCGTGTCCTCAGCATCATCCTGGGCTTCATCCTTGGCCGTGCCACAGCTCAGCCATCTCTGCAAGACCTGCTTCCCTGTGGCTGCCCAGCTCCCCGCTATTAACAGGATTTAGCTAATTAGCTGTGAGCAGCGCTGTTCTCCCTCACCGATGTAAAGGGTTTACTATTTTTATCTGACTCTGGATGGTTTTGGTTCCTAGGGGATTAGGGTCATAGGGCACATATTTATTCAGATGCTGGAATTCTTACATCGTTTTTCCATTACTCAGTTGGGAAGGAGGAGCCTCAGCCTTCAACTCCCTCTTCCTCCCCTCTGGCTGCTCGCCCTCCCTGCCTCCCTCCCTGCTCTGCATGGGAAGCCATTTCCTCTGAAGCAAGAACGTTCTCTACTTTCACTGGTGCTACAGAAACCAAACAGCTTATTTTTAAACACAAGTGGTGTCCAAGAGAGCGACAGAGCCCTGCAGCCACTCCATGCAGTGCCCTGTTGTTTATCTGCAGCAGGGGAGTTTATTCCAGTGCACTTTGGAAGCTATTGCTTCCATATGTTGCTTCCAAACAAGGATTCTGCCTTGCAGGACAATGCTGTATTCCTTCAGGGAAGCTCTCCCTGGGTACAACCCCAAAACCCCTCCACACCCTGAACTCACTATGCTCTTGGTACTTCAGTGATCCCAGTGCTTCAAAAATGTTCCTGATACACACAGAGCCCTGGTCAGCTGAACCCCAAAACATACACACCTGGTTAGCTGAACCCCAAAACAGGCACACACCCCTGGTTAACTGAACCCCACACACAAACCCCTGGTCAGCTGAACCCCAAAACAGACACACACCCCTGGTTAGCTGAACCCCACACACACACCCCTGGTCAGCTGAACCCCAAAACAGACACACACCCCCCTGGTTAGCTGAACCCCAAAACACACACACACCGCTGGTTAGCTGAACCCCAAAACAGACACACACACCCCTGGTTAGCTGAACCCCAAAACACACACACACCCCTGGTTAGCTGAACCCCAAAACACACACACATCCCTGGTCAGCTGAACCCCCCCACACACACACACCCCTGGTTAGCTGAACCCCAAAACAGACACACCCCTGGTTAGCTGAACCCCAAAACAGACACACACACCCCTGGTTAGCTGAACCCCACACACACACACACACACACACACACACACAGACCCCTGGTCAGATTAACCCAACACACACACACACCCCTGGTTAGCTGAACCCCAAAACAGACACACCCCTGGTCAGCTGAACCCCACAACATCTGAAGCTTGACTGCTGCAAAGGAAGTTTCCATCAGTCGTTTTAACACCAGTGGAATCAGAGCATCGTTTCAAGAGTTGTCCCTGCATGGCTGCAGCCATTTCAGGGCTGGCTCCCTGACGGTGTGTCCTGCAGCCCTGAGGGATTGACTGCTTTCAGGTGCAGAAATCTCACGTGCTATGAGGCATTTTCCTCTCGTGTGCAGTATTGAAACATCCATGGGGGATATGACAGCACCCAAGGGAGCAAGGCTGGGCTTTAGAACTGCACCTACTGCAAACCCACTGAGATTCATGGTGAGCCTCAGATCCTGTAGGAATTTCTGCAAGAACCTCAAGCTCAAGAACCTCACAGTTCTGCTTCCTGCTCCTAAGTTCAAGCTTTACAGGTTGCCATCTGTTTTCCAGATGAGCAGAGCTGCTGATCAGGACCTTCCCTGCACATTCTGCTGCTGTGCAGGGCAGGGCCTTGCAAGGAACGTGGGGATCCTGCTTGGACAGAGGCTCCCCAAGGACTCTGGTGGAGTCCTGCACCCTGCTCAGGCATGCCCTAGAGCTCCTCTTCAGGTAAAATTCCCCACAGGCTGATGGCTCTGGGCTCAGGAAAGTTGTGTTGCTGTGGCTCAGGTGAGATGTCTGTCTTTTGTAACACACCTTTGGCTGAGGATCTGAAACCTCACCAGATTATGGTTCAGTTGTGATTTTCTGTTCATGCTGAGCTCATCTTTGATGATAATTTACAAATCATGGCCTGTTTCCCCTCACCTTCCCACGTAGTAAAGGCCAGGTTGGACAGGGCTTGGAGCAGCCTGGCCTCGTGGAAGGTGTCCCTGCCCATGGCAGGAGGGTGGAATGAGATGAGCCTCAAGGTCCCTTCCAACTGAAACCACTCTATGATTTTATAAAAGCACACAGGTTGTTGGTCTTTAAAACCTGCATCAGCTCTGAGCCTTCTTTCTCTCTCCTTCACACTGTAAAATATGCTACAAGATGGAAATGATTGGGCAAAGGAGACAGAGAAATATGGTACACATTTAACAGTAACATTTCTATATAGAATTCCATAGTGTATTGAATCTATTTAATGAGTTTTCTAGATTAAGTAGAAGTCTGGGGAATTTTTATTATAATGCCATATCCCACAAAAATATCTATGGTCCTGGGAGAACAGACACCATGTTGATCTATTTCTTTAATGTTGGGTGATTAGGTAACAGCCTTTCTGCAGCAATGATATTGACACTGTTACTCCTTGTGTAATTTAGTTTAAAGTTCTGTTCCTCCAGGCCTTCTCCATCCCAGCCTCAGGGCAGGGTAAAAAGGGTGAAAGTGCCAGGGGCTGTGCAACCCACAGACCAAATTTATGGCACTCCCCATTCTTAACTCCACCTGGATATTTATATTTTTATGTATTTTTATATATTTTGTGTGGGGGCAGTTCATGGAGGGATAAGGAAGCCTGGCTTCATGAGGAATAGCTCCTGATTTACAAACCCACTGCTGTGAGGGCCCTGGGCTCCCTGGCTCTGTGGGGAGGCACATCCCAGGAGCCAGAGTTCCTCCAGAGGGTTCCAGACCCCAGGGGGACTCACTGGGGCTGTGCCTTTACCTCAGTGTCCCACCCTGTGCTTCACCCACAGAGCCTGAGGCTTTCTTAACAGCTTTGAGGAAAATCGAATTCCTAGGAAAAGCCAGGTGCAGAAAAGAACTGGGGTCATTATGGTGGGTCAGGAACCCCATGGAGGCAGCAGGTTTGGCCTAATCACACGGACTGACACCCAAATTACATCATAGCTCCTGCTGGAAAGAAACCAAATTCTGAGAAACAGTAACCAAATTCTGAGAAACAGTAAGTGCCTTAAAGTATAAATTAGCTGCTTCTGTGTGTGAACGATTTGCTTTTGAGACTGGGAATTTCCTTGTCATGACCTTGTGAAAGCCTTGGGAAGGGGCTGGGGCAGCTGCACATCCCTCACCAACCTGTGCTGCCACCAGCAACACCAAATCATGCCCGGGGGTGCAGGGGTGCCATCAATCCCCTGTCCCTGCTCAGGTGCCACCCCTGTCCCTGCAGGGGTGAAATCAACCCCCTGTCCCTGCAGGTGCCACCCCCTGTCCTTGCAGGGTGCCACCCCTGTCCCTGTTCAGGTGCCATCAATTCCCTGTCCCTGGCAGGATGCCACCCCTGTCCCTGCAGGTGCCATCAATCCCCTGTCCCTGTTCAGGTGCCACCCCTGTCCCTGCAGGTGCCACCCCTGTCCCAGCCCCTGGGGCCGGCAGGACCCTGCAGGGCAGTGGGATTGTCCCTGTCCCCAGGTGCCTCGGTGGCACTGTCCCCCAGCAGTGCCCACCCCTTTGGCACTCAGGGGGGTCACAAAGTGCCAGCCCTGCTGGCAGCTGGGCACCAAGACACCTGAGAGTCCTCCAGAGACATCCAAAACCAATCCAGTAATTTAAAATGGCCAAAGGAGGGTTAATTCTTCTTATCACGAAAATCAACGGCCTTCTGGGAAGGGGGTTTTGAATTTTTTCATGAGGAAATTGCTCAGCATAAATCCTTAATTCCCTTAGTGTGCCACCATGCATCTCACAGCCCTCCCCCACCATGGTTTTCTGGGTTTTTTTCTTTATTTTTAGGGAACTGTTTGTTCTACCAGGTATAAATGGGCAATATAATAAATCCAGATTTTCAAAAAATATTTATTACATTGTGGTAGCTGCTGTGTGAATATATTCACATTCCACAAGCTCTGCTGTCTCCTGTGACTTTTTTCCACACTAATCCCATGACTCGGTGGTCTTGGTGGTTTTTTCCTACTGCTTTATATGAAAGTGAGGGATTGATACCAGGGAGCAAAACTGGACATTTCTTAACATCCCCTAAAATCCCTCTTTGTCTGCCTTCTGTTTGAATCAGATGAAAGTCCTCAACTTTTCTATTTACACTTTTCACTCTTTACAAGAGATGGAGGAAATGTGTTCACACCTTGTTTCACAGGTTGTTACAGGGCTCTGGAGATTGTTATGCAGGAGATGACCAATGGTTGCTGTTTAGATATCCTGCTTCTCTAATCTTTTCCATACATATATAAAATTTTCCACTTCACACCTTTCTATACATACAACGTTTTTGCAACAGAGACTAAACTTTAGCGAGGAGCAAACAGAGACAGCTCATCCCCAGCTGGCAGAGGCCCAAATCCAACTGGAACAGGTTTTGGATGCTCTCAGCAGAAAATCAGGGTCAGAGCTGCCCTGCTGCTCTGCCAGGGATGGCCAGGTGAAGGTTTGGCTTTGAATGCTGGGTGTCCCTGCTCTTTTACTGCAATGACAATGGGCTTTAGGTCCTTTTTCACTTTTGAATCAACAAAAGACCCGGCAGGCAGAAGCCCAGTTTCAGCCCCTGCCTTAGAGAGCAGGGCAGGGAAAGCCCAGGGCTCTCCTGCGTGTGCCAAGGCCACACCTGGTGGCTGAGGTGGCAGCACGGAGCCCCTGCCCAGCCCAGCAGCCCCGGCTCTGCCAGGACAGAGGGACAAAGGCTGGGAGCACAGTGCCTTGCCCTGAACATCGATGGCCTCAGCGGGGTCATTTCTCGGGGCTGGGTGGGGACTGGGACACCTGAGCAAACCCCGGGGAGGCAGGAGAGCATGGCAGGGTGGGTCACAGTGCCCTCTGTGTGGTGGCACTGCCATCCCCATGGCTCTGAGTGACACTGCCCCACACCCTGCTGTCCCTGCTGTCCCCGCTGTCCCTGCTGTCCCTGCTCTCCCTGCTGTCCCTGCTGTCCCTGCTGTCCCTTCTGTCCCTTCTGTCCCTGCTGTCCCTGCTGTCCCTGCCAGGAAAGCTGAGCCTGGAGCACTCAGGGCAGCTGGGACCCACCGTGGCAGCACCCATTCGTTGTTGTATTGGAATAAATCTCTATTCATCCATATTTCTACTGAACAAACAAATAAATGGTGTTGCAGCTTTCCGACACCCCAGGCCCAACCTTTCCCAGCTGCTGTTGCCTGGAACGTGGCTCCCTGCTGGTGAGGGTGAGCAGTGCTGGGAATGCAGTGGGATTTCCCAGGCTCTGCCCTCCTGCCTGGCACTGCCGGGAACGGGCAGTGATGAGCAGTCACTGTGCCCTCCTGCGGGGGCAGCTGCACCTCATTTATCCCTGAAACACCCTAAAACAAAGTCTATACAGTGCTTTAGGATTTCTCAAGATGTGTTTACAAGGTGTGACTCTTTATGAGCTGTAAAAAGTAAATATTTGGACAGCATTTAGCAGGCCAGACGGATCTATCTGGGGATAAATCCTTGTAAGGGAAAGAACTGTGAGAAGAGAATAAATATGAGCAACACAAAGAGGTGCAAGAATGTACAAAAAAATCTTTTATTCCACAAAATGTTTAAAAACAGGAGCAGCAAACAGTTTGGGGGTAGGGGGTTTGGCTTCTACAATAATCCTTCTTTTGGCTGAAGTTTAAAAGCTCAAAACTCTGCTAATCTTTATTTGGCGAGTGACAAACAGAAAGAACCATCTTCAACATGTGTAGGTTTCATTTTGCTGCTAGAGGAATTCCGGTCAGTTCCATTTGGAAATGTGTGTGAGAACACTGCAAAGGCAGGCAGAGATCACGGAGCCACCAGGAGCTGCTGAGAGCCCTGGGACTGCCCTGGGAGCACCTGTGGGATGGCTGGTAGGAAATGCAGCGGTGCAATGGCAGAGCCAGGCTCTCCCCAGTGCCATGGTTAGCCAGCAGGCTCAGAGGCCTGGCGGGAGGCTGCAGGAAATGCAAGAACAGCCACGTCACTGCCCTGACCCACAGATCAGCTCCACATCCCACTGCGGGGAGCTCACGATGCCAGTGACCTCCCTGTGCTCATCCAGCCACCGCTTGGCTGGAAATGCCTTTTAAAGGATGAAAAAACACTCACCTCATCCCCCTCACTCAACACTGGCTGCTTGCGAAGTCCCCAGAGTTCCCTGTGCCAGGGACAGCAGCCACAGCCTGCCAGGGCTGGCATAAGGAATGCCCACAGCAGCAGGGATGCAGCTCCACTGTCAGTGAGGAACTGTGGGGCAAAGGAAAATCATCCCCATCCTTGACAGGCAATGGCCTTTTGCAATGTCTGCAACTGCCTGGGCTTGAGAGTGATGAGTGTGTGATCAATGTGTGCCGTGGCTGCTGTGCCACACCACAGCCCAGGGACGAGGGGACAGGCAGCGTGTGGCTCTGCCTGCCTCAGCCCAAAACACCCAGGAGGGAGGAATGGGGAAGGAAATATTCCTGTCCCTGTCCTGCATCAAATCTTAACTGAAAGGGTGCCCAGGCCTTGGCAGGGGCTGCCCAGGGAGGGTTGGAGTGCCCATCCCTGGAGGTGTTCCAGCAATTCCTGGAGGTGGCACTCCGGGCTGGGGACAGGCTGGGGATCAGGCACAGCTGGGACTCGATGGTCCTGGAGGTCTCTTCAGCCTCGGTGATTCTGTTATTCTACGAATACAGCTGACATAGTTAAGATGATTATCAGTGTGAACTTTTCCTATTGCTCAAGAGCCTTTGGACACAGGCCCTTTAGCAAGCCCTGTGCTGCTAAAAGAAGCCACCCCACTGAGCTGGTGCCAGCAACGCCTCCCTGGGAGCCCCTGGGTGTCTGCCTGGGGGTCTGGCTCTGTCTCTTACACTAATACAGAGATGCTCACAGGCTGTCCGGGCACCACCTTCCTGGGATTCCATCCTGGCTCTCACAGTGCTCAGTGACACAGGAAACTGGGCTCCTGAGGTGCTGCAGAGGGGCTGCAGAAGCAGTGCAGCTGCCTGCTGGTACAGGAGGGGATCTGTGAGCCCTCAGTTGTATTCCCGTGTGTACCAGTCCTTTTCTTTAGGATCCCTTTAGCCGTGGACTTTGTCACTGATGGTGACAAACACTGACACAGCTGCCCAGGGCACTGAAAGTGCAAACATCACCATTTGCCCTTTGATGCTGTTTGCAGTGGGACAGGTGCTGCTCCCCCGGCCTCTCCTCACTGCAGCAGCTGCACGAGGCACCCCTGGGCTGCCCCTGCCAAGGAGCAGCAGCAGCAGCACCTCAGTTCTTGGGCAGTAGAAATACTGGAATTTCTGGAAGAAATCGAGCCTCACTGAAGACATCAGCCCGTGATGCCCTTTCTGCCCTGATTTACTCCTGTACACTCAGCATCAGGTAAATCACATCCTAGCCACTGCAAAAGTCACAGAATGGCCAGAAGGGACCACCCCCCTGCCATGGGCCGGGGCACCTTCACCAGACCCGGCTGTTTGGTGCTCCACCCAACCTGGCCTTGAACACTTCCAGGGATGGGGCAGCCACAACCTCTGTACAACCTGCCCTGGTGCCTCACCACCCTCAAAGTGTGCATTTGAAGGGAGTTTCACCCTGAGGGGAAATCTCGACAGCTCAAAGGACCAATCCTTAGCGATGCTTAAAGATATTTAGGCTCCATATCCACGCCAAACCTGCAGACCATTTTCCCCTCATTGTTGCAAAGCTCCTTAGTAAAAACGAACCTGATTCTTGAGCTCTCTCGCTCAATGTTAGCATTCAAGGCAGGCACCAAGGCTGAAAATACTCAGACTACACTGTCTGGGTTTTAAGTACTGGGGAACAAGGAGCTGTGACAGGAAACTCGAGGCAGCCTTAGCAGCGGTGTTTTCCCTACAGTGACACACTGATCAGCTCCCACTGGCCCTTCAGCTCGGTGTGGGGAGGAAGAGAAATAAATATCTGACCTGCATCTGACCCTTGAGCCTGTGGGACTCAGTTCGGGTCAGAGCTGGGAACGCTGGAGCTGGTGCAGATGCAGCTGCAGGCAGCCACAGCCCTGCTCACCGAACAGATGCAAAGTGGCACTGCCATGCTTCTCCTATTTCCCCACCATTATTCTGTGCCTCCCCTCTGAGAGTCATCCTGTGCAGTGTGTGAAGGGAAGCATCAGCTCTCCACTGAGCTTTGACGTTCACGTTAGGATTCAGAACTCAGCCCGCACCTTTTATGGGTGCTTTACTCACTGCTCCATTTCCCCATTGCCACGGGCAAATTTTATATTCAAATGGATTTGCCCAATTATTTTTTCCCACATAGCACAGGTACAGATCTTGTTCGTACAAATTTAACAAGCACCAAAGTATCAGCCCAGCACAATTTGCCTTGCAAACCAGCTCATGTCCCCTCTACCCCTCCCCTGCATCTCCCATCACGTTTGCTTCCATCACTGGCTCCTGTGGCAGCCCAGAATCCGCCTCCAATCATTCCTGCACGGGTCACCGCTGGGTCTGGGCTGGTCCTGTCCCCTTGGCTTCTCCGTGGGGTGTGGGATGTTCTGTGTGGCCTGGGCTGCCCCCCACAGCCGCTGCTCTCAGGTACCACTGCCCCTCACTCAGTGCTCAGCGCTCCTCGCTTTTGGAAACAGCTTCCATGATAATCCCTCATTGCACAAAGCAGGCTCTTGGGAGCTCATTTGGAAACGCTTTATCTGTGCTGTGACACTTTATGTTTTGTTTTCTAAGCTTTTACCCCCTCCTCTGTGTGCAGAGGGTGTGGGACTCACAGCCCCCAGCCCGGGCGTTGGTCGGACACCGCTCCTGTGTGCAGCTCTGAGACTCTCACACCGCAGAGCCTCCTCTGCTAAATTGGCAGAGCCCCTGCACTTCGCGGCGGCGATTCCTCACTGGGAATTCCTCACTCCCCATTCCAGTTTCCTGTTCTTGAGCACTGCCAAACTGTTCACCTGGATGCCATAAGGCTCGGGATCCCTTTCCAGCTGGTGTAACCCGACACGGCTCCCTCCAGCGTGCCCTGCCTTTGATGTAATCGCTGTTGGCCGAGAGCTGTAAGACTGTGCCAAAAACACAACAGCAGCAAAAGTTCCTCCCCCTTTTATTTTCTTTTTCCCTGTCTGTGAATATATCAAGGTACACCGGGATGGTGTGTTGGATCAGCTCACTTTTGATAGCTCTGATGGCTGCATCCACGTAAGATCACCGTGTCTACAGTGAAACTTTATGCAGCTGTCTCAGGAGCTGCACAAAACCCTAGAAAAGACATTCCCGAGAAGCCCAGACTGTTCCGTGTCACTGCATTGCATCTGTCTGATGCCACAGATCACTGGAGGTCAGCAAGCACCCCATGGATGAGGCAGAATTCCAGAATTCCAGTATATTTTTTATTTAATTGTACATTTAATTTGTCCCTCTGACAAGGAAGGCCGGTGCTCAGGATCGGGCAGAGCTTTTGCCATTCCAGTTGCATCCCTGCCCGATTAAGTTTGCCACAGAGGAGGCTCGAGAGGGCTGAGCCACGGGCTCGGTGTCACTCACGCTGTGCCCGGGTTCCCCAGCCCGGGCTCGGGGCTCCGCCCTTGTGTCCCTTTCTCAGAGCAGCCGCGGGACACGGACCGCCACAGGGGATGTTTCACGGCAAGCAGCAACGACTGATCTGTCACTTCCCAGGTTTCTTTGGCAAAGTTCCCGGGCAGGCTCTCTCCGCGGCGGGGGTTGCCGTGAGCTGCGGATGACTCTGGGGCACCCCGGGCTCTGCAGGACCGAGCCCAGCCCTCCGCGGGGTGTTCGCTCCGGGGCGAGCGGCGGGACATTGTCCAGCACCGCCAGCCACCTCCCCGTCCCCGTGCGACAGAGCCCTGTCGCGATGTGCCCCTCCCGGTACCGGGCACCGTCCGGGGACCGACCCCGGTTGCCCGGAGGGGCGGCCGGCCCTGGGGAGCTCCTCCCCGCGGGAGGCAGCGCCCGCCCCACCTCGGTCCCGCACCCCCGGGCAGCGCCGCTGCGCGCAGGTGGGGCACCCCCGGCCCCGCCCGCTCCTCGGGGAGCGGCCCCGCCGTGTCCCCCGGGCCGCGTCCCCTCGGGCCGTGTTCCCCCAGCCCGTGTCCCCCGCCGTGCCGTGCCGTGCCGTGCCGTGCCTCGGGACAGCGCCGCCGGGCGTGTGCGCGCTCCCGCGGCGGTGGCGCTGCCCCTTTAAGAGCGGCGCGAGGCGGCCGTGACGTCGCGCGCGCACAGCGCTATCCCGGCGCGCCCGCCCGCCCGCACAGCCGCGAGCGGCGGCGGCACCGCGGAGCGCCCGGACCCGCCCCGCCACCGGCCGCGGCCCCGCCGAGCCCCGCACCGCCCCGCCGGCACCGCCGCCCTGCCATGCGCCGCGGCCCGGCGCCAGCCTCCGCCGGCGGGAGCCGTCCCGGCAGCGACAGCGACAGCAGCAGCAGCGCGGCGGCGGGCGAGCGCTGAGCCGCGGCCCCGCGGGGCGCGGATGTTCGCGGGCTGCCCGCGCCGGGAGCTCTCGCCGCGCTGACGGGGCGGGCCCGGCGCCCCGCTCGCCGCAGCGCCCCGCGCCCGCCCCCGGGCTCCCCGCAGCGCCGCCGCTCCCGGCCGCGCTTCCGCCCGCGCCATGGCGGGGAAGGCGGCCGCGGCCGGCGCCGGGGTGCTCCTGGTCACCGCCAACGTCGGCTCCCTCTTCGACGACGTGAGTACCGGGGGAGCGGGGGGAGCGGGAGGAGCGGGCCGCCGGTGGCAGCGCCGCCCGCCCCGACCGCGGGTGCCGGGGGCCCGGCTCCCGTCCCGGCCGAGTCCCGGCGCTTCCCGGGGGTGGGACGGCTCCTGCCGGAGCGCGGGGCGGCGGCGCGGCCGTGGGGGCGCCGCTGCCGTGTCCCTGTCCCCGTCCCCGAGGCGTTCGCCGTGTGACACCGTCCGGGAGCTGCTCGGGGGAGCGGCCGAGCCCCCGGAGCGCCCTGCCCGCCTCGGGGCGCTCCTCCCCGGCTGCCGGGCACGGTGTGGCACGAAAATGCAGCGTAATTTCTGTTCGCCGTAGTGCGAGGGCAGACCTCGGGACGTTTCTCATCGCCGCAAACAAGGCGAGAGCCGCAGCTGGCCCGGGCGGGCAGAGGGAGGAACGCTCGGTTCCGTTCGGTTCGGTGCGGGAATGGAGGCAGATGTTGATGGCCATCGCCGGGCTCCCGCACCCCGGACACTGCCCCAGGGAGCCGCTGGAGCCGGTGGCAAAGCCCCCCTCGGCCCGAGCAGTGCTGACAGTCTCACAGCGCAAGGGGAGCGCTCCAGGGGCTCTCTGGCTATAAAGTAATACGTACCTGGCACAGAATTGGGTCCAGGCTTGCGCTGTGTTGTTCTTGCTGTGTGTTAGGAGGGGCTTTGCCCCAAGCCCAAAGCACAGAGCCCCGAGATGCAGTAACCCAAGAGGTTTTTTTGTCTGGTCTTCAAAGTCTGCTTTGCTTTTTCGTCACTTTAAAGGTTGTTTTGACGCTCACGCTTTGATTGTAACAGCTGTGGTTAAAGGATGCAGTTCACCTTTTCTTCAAGTGAAGTAGACTTTTACTGTTATCACCACAGTCAATTTTACACTTAGGCGTGCTGCTTCATATTGGACGAACTCTGTGAAAATGTTCATTTCATTGTGATTGTCATGGTTGTGGCCTTGGGCATACACAGCGTGTGTGTGTGAGTGATGCTGCTGTGTTCAGTGGGGTTTCAGCAGGTGGTTCCTGCGTTTTTCCTGCTCCACAGCTGGAGCCGAGGGTGACACCCTGTGTCACCGAGCGTGCCAGGCACACGGACGCTGTGCTCTTGTGCCTCGGTGGGAGCCGGCATGGAGCAGTGTCCCCACAGCAATCCCGGCTGTCAGACCCAGCCATTTCCTGCTTGTTCCTGGCTGGTATTCGCGGCTCCGGGCGTTCTGTGGCGTGCTCGCTGTGCTGGACCGCAGGGAACACACTTCAGTTCTGGCCAGAAACTGCCTTGCCATGAAAAATTGAGTTTTCTACAGCAACAAAACCAGGCTTGTTTGGATCAGTTCCACTGCAGGGTGGGAAGTGGAAAGACTGCTGTGAACATCTGTGGTTGTGGTCCTGGTGTACGGCTGCTGGAGCTGGTGGCTGCCTGGCTGGGCTTCTGGAGTTCCATTAGTGCAGTCTGGGAGCAGGAAAGGTGACATTAACTGGTTTGGGGACTTGGCTCTCGAGTTGCGTCTGGGAGCTGTCTGAAGTGGCTGCTTCTGCTTGCTGGGCCCTTCCATGCAGTCGAGGAACATGTTTCATTGCTGTGACCTGGAATGATTTCAGTCCTGAACAAGGACTTGCTTTGATGGACTGTGCCAGAGCTGGGCTGGGAAACCACTTCCCATTCCCTTAACTCCTGTCTTCCATTTCTGATTTCAGTGGGTGATACGTATTTTAATTAAACACCACTCTCAGTCAGGTGCTGCCTGACCTGGAGGCAGGGTAGCAGCGTGTGCTGTCACCAGGCAGTGCAGGAGCAGTGGCACATGGGGTGCCCAGGGCAGGTGTCCCACAGTGACACAGCCCTGCTGGCTCCTGTGCTGGGATCCCCTCTGCTGTGGGCCGGAGCCCTCTGGGAAGCGTTGCTGGCTGCAGCCCCAGGGCAGTGCCCGTGTAAGAGCTGCTGTGGGCAGGGGGCTCTGGTGATGGGGGCCCTGCAGGGTGGGACTCCTGCCCCCTCCCAGCCAGCACACCCCGTGGTGGCTCTGTGCTGCCCCATCCCCACGTGTTCCCTCGGTGGTGCTGCGTGGCAGCAGCGTGGTTTGCACTTCAGGTGTGTTTGTGTGAGCACTGTTTGCCTGTGTGTGCAAATGCTCTTGAGAGCAGCATTTTATAGCTGAAAATACCTTTGGTAGGCAGGTTTGCCTGGGTGGGACAGTCTTTCCTAGATCAGTGGTGTTGCTGACATGCCTGTACTTCTGCAAAGAGGGGAAATTGCTTTTTTTGCTCTCTGGTTGCCAGAAGCAGGTTGTGATAACACATGGGTTTGCTCCTGCCAGCCATCCCCATCCACTAATTACCTGTTGCAGTGGTGACCTGGGAGCTCATGAATAAACATGGCAAAGTGGAGAGGGACTGAGCTGGGTTCATTTTGTTCCTCTAGTATTTTTGCTGCTTCATTAAAAATGTTAATGGAGTATTAGATCTTCAAATATTCTTCCAAGTTACATGAATATGTGCATCTCATGAATAAAAATGTGTATGAATTTTGGTACCTTTGTGTTTATTTTAGCATTTAATGCTTTTCTTGCTGTAGGATCATTTCCTGGTGTTATCACAGTATACACATTAACAAAAGATGAAGTTCAGGCTGCTCATGAGTCACTCCTTCTCTTCTCCCTCTTCTCGGATGCCCCTGCCTATGGCAGGGGAATTCAATTAGATGATCTTTAAAAATCCCTTCCAACCCAAACCTGTGATCCCATCCTCTCCCTTTCTCTCCCTCCCTGATTCCTTGCTTGCTTTGCTTCCCCTATCTACACTGACAGAATTTCACCTGTACCTTGCAGTGCTGTGGGGGCACAGAACCATTTTCCCGGCACTGCGCTGTGTTTGCTGTACAGGGGTGTAATTTGTGTCCTGAGGTGTTTTTTTTTCCAATCTGCTGTATCTCCTTCATTCTGTTCAGCTGCTTCTGAAGGGCTTAGTGCTGCTTGTTCTTCCTGTGACACCTGGCAGGGGGTGTGGGCAGGCATGGTGGGGAAAGCTTTCCTCACCACATGGCCAGAGCAGCACAGGAGCTGTGGCTGCTGCAGGGGGGCAGGTGGAGATCTTTGTAATTCCTTTGCTGTGGCTGCCCCAGAAGTTTTGTTGCTGTGTGCTGTGTGTTTATCTGGGTGCAGGCACAAACACTGGAAAACCACCTTGGTGCTCACACCTGAAAATCTTGTCTTACTCAAGTTTCAGGTGACTCTGACAATCTGTGCTGGTTAAGTGTCTCCAGGTAGGCCTTCAGGGAGAGGATTTCTAAGGTGCCCAGCAGACTCAGCTGTACAGGTTCTGGCATTTCTCCTCAGGTTGGAAAATAGTTCATTTGTTCCAGTTGTCTTTGAAATCACAGAGTGTGAGCCTAAATCAGGTCAGAGCTTCAGAAGTGCTTCCATCTTCATACACTGGATGTGTGTAATTCTTGAATTCTCAGGACAAGTTTAGTCAGAATAGCTGTGCAGTGATGACAAGGTAGGTAAAAGTTAACCAGAACATGTTATTTTATTAGCTTAAAAGAGAAGGAGGGGAGAGGTGTGCCAGGGAATTGCAGTATGGTCTGATACCAGGATTTTGAATGACTAACAGCATTACTGCCCTACCTGTGCCCCTATTTCCTTTGACTCTGCAGAACACTGGCCTTCGTGTGACAGTGCCATGGTAGGACAATAAACTTTGACATTCCAAGGTGGCCTTCACCTGTCACATTTGGGTGAATGTGTCCCTTTTTCACACAGTACACAAAGAGGGCAGGGATGGAACTTCCTGCTTCAGTCCTGTTTGTAGTATTATTATAAATAAACTCTTTAATTCTGACTATGAACTTGAAATATTCTTTACTTCTGTTAAAAGCTGAAGTCTATCAATTGAATTTGCAGTAGAAATAGTTCCCATAATAATTTTTCAAAACAGCCTGCCCTGCTGATGGCTGGTGATCACAGTGTAGTCTCTCTTTATGATGTCTGATCCTAATTTTCTGGTTCTGAAGCAGTGGGTGTAGGTTTGTTTTGGTATTGGACATCTGTGTATTTAGCTGGTATTAGCTGAGAACTATAAAAGGTTTTTTGGCTTTCATTTTGTTTTTTTCTATTTTTTTTCCCCGTGAATAATTATTTGAATTCTGTGGAACGTTTCAAATGTGGTTGGATGGGAAATGCATTGGTTCGATTTTGATTCCAAATAAGCATTTAGAGTAGCATGTTGCAATTCAAGGCCCCCGCTCTTGCTCTTGGAATCGCAGCTGTGAGATTGAGTGAAAGGGAATATTTGATTCATTGTAACTTTTAAAAAGAAAATTATTTCCCTGCTTACACTTAAGCCATCCTTAGGCTCAGGCAGTGCTGATGTTCCTGCAGTGGAAGATCAGCCCAAGGCCACCTGTCCGGGTGAGGGTGATGTTTCTCTGGGATGCTCCAGGGCGTGGAGGGAGAGGGGAGCCTGGGCTGGTGTTCTGGCCAGGTAGGGCAGGAGCAGCAGGGCTGAGGGGAGGGACAGGCTGGTGGGAGAAGGGTCCTGGCCTGGCTTTGCTGCTGGCTCCATCCTCCTCGCTGTGCTGCCCAGGTTTGGTGGGAGCTGGAGCCTGGCACTGAGCACTTCTGCTGGCTCAGCCACCCTTGGGGGGTCACTGCCTTGCTCTCTGGTGCTGCAAGGCTGTGTGCTCACAGCTCAGACCTGCATCTGAGGGCTCTGTACTTTCTGAGCAATACCACAGAAGGCCAGTGGAAAAGTATTTCTCAGTGTTCTCTATGACAGGAACTGTAGAAATAAGTGATCTTGTACTTCTCTTTGTCTGACTCTGCACTTTGTGCTTTCTAGTTTCTGGTTGTTTTGGTGTCTGCTTTCTGGGTTTCTTTTTTTTTTTTTTTCCTTGCGGGAGTGGCCCTGTTAATTTCTTAAATATTGTTGCTGCCTTCTGTTTGTTTGGTTTTCTGTGGCAGACTCTCAGATGTTTTTCTTTCGGTTTCTGCCTTACTCACGTTTGTGTTGTGTTTTAGGAGGCTTTCTTGTTTTACTCCATTCTGAGCTCCGTGTGCAGGAGGTGGAATTTGAGGCAGAGCTGGCTGCAGAACAGCCCTGGCTCTGTGTGCCCTGCAGTACGGTGCTGTGGGAAGGGGTTTTGGTTTGAAAATCCTTCCCTGCTGCTGTTCTGCCCTGGGGATGAGCTGAGGGGTGTGTGTGGGCAGCTGGAGGGCTCAGGGCCCGTGGTGGAGCTGCACAGGTGCTTTCTGCAGGTGTGCCAGGACAGGGAGAGAGCTGGCACCTGGCACAGCTGGGGGCTGCCTGGGGGTGGGACCTGTTGGGAACTGCTCTGTTTGTCTTTGCCTGCTGATGTGCTCACAGCCCTGCAGCTCCACAGGGGCAGTGCCAGTCCCTCACAGCCTGCTCAGAGGAGCTGCACCCTTGTCCTGAGTGTCAGCTTCCAGGGCACCCGGCCCCTGGCATTCCCCGGGGCACCCGGCCCCTGGCATTCCCCGGGGGCACCCGGCCCCTGGCATTCCCCGGGGGCACCCGGCCCCTGGCATTCCCCGGGGGCACCCAGCCCCTGGCATTCCCCGGGGGCACCCAGCCCCTGGCATTCCCCGGGGCACGGGGCTCCTGGCATTCCCCGGGGCACGGGGCTCCTGGCATTCCCCAGCGCAGGCTAAGGACACCTGCCAGATGTGCTGGGGTCACTGGTAACCAGTGCCCCACTCAGAGCACCCCAGCCCCATGCTGTGCTCCAGGGTGCATGTCCTGCTCCCCACAGCCCCTGGGGTGTACTCAGTGACAGCTGAGTAGGAGCTGCAGAGAAAAGTCCTCTTTTAACTATAAACGAGGAGCAAGACCCGAAGCAGACACTCAGTAAAGCAGTGACACATGATTGTGCATCCTCGTACTTGTAAAAGTTAAAGCTCTAATTTGCTGAGGATGACTGGAGCAGTAACAGTACAGGCAGCACAGAGGGTGGAGGTTTCCTCCAAGATGGAGTTGTATGCTTAAAAAAATCCACCTTTTTCTTCGCAAAAATCCAGCAATTTTTTCATTTTAGAAAATAGTTTTACAATTCTCTGAGCAAGAGTTCCCATTAAGAACTGGTGCAGTGTTTATCTTTCCTTAAGGATGCTCAGAAGTTTATCTTATAAACTATCCTTTTTTTCCTTTTGATTAAGTGTTGTCATTGAAAACAAGAGCACATGGAACACAAGGAGGTAATAGTGGCAAAGTGCATTATAATTACACCTTTCTTTTAATGTGGTTTTAAAACAGTAGAGTTTGCATTTTGCAGCTTGTTGGGCTTCCACAAGTCACCAGTGTATCAATGTGAGGGTTTAAAAGGGCTTAGTTCCTATTTTATTTCATATTTGAATATGAAATTGTGCAATGTGGGTAGGATACCATAGAAAGCTTTACATGCAGCTCTGGTAGTTTTTTAGCTTGGACAAGCACTAGGCCATACTTTAAAGATTTTGTTCCTGTACTAAAGTTCTCATCATCCATTTTCCTACCACAAAATTTGACTTCAAAGACACAGAATACCAGCCAAACCCTCAGATTTAATGATTTACATAAAATCTGATCTGGTTTTTACTTACTATTTCTCTCCTTCCCCTTTTCTATTATTTATTCCATCATACTCTTTATATATTCTACCCCCAGGAGTGTATTTCCTCTTTTTACCTCAGACACTCTTTCCCTTTCTGGTACCGTGTGTACTCACCTCCTTTGGAAAGCTCTTTGCTTACTCCTCATTTATGATTTGAAGTGAGTCCCTTGAAGGAGCCTTTTTGGTTTGTACCTTTGTGGGTGCCCCGTACACCATCAGGAAGGTGAGTGTGGCTGCCCTGAGCTCACTCTTTTCTCTGCTCAGGAGATCCCACTGGGTTAAACTCAGTTTCCTCTCCACCATGGGCATGCCATGCCTTGGCATCAGTGTGGGAAGAGGAATCCAGTGGCTGAACTACCTTGGAAGACAAAGTGGCTTTAATTGTGCCTCTGGAAGGTGTCTGTCCCACACCCTGCAGATGAGCTGCTTTGGCTATAGCCTTGCCTTGTCCTCTGCCCCTAAACTCTTACCTTAAATTGGAAGGAAACAAAGAAAAAGTCAGGCAGACAGGTGTGACTGCAAGCCAGTTGTCTGCTCTTAGTATGTGGAAGCTCTCAAAATGAGTCTGTGTTAGTGTAGGTTAATACTTTATTCGATATTCTCTAACCATCTTTCACTTTGTGGAGAACAGGAGGTGGTCCTGTGAAAACAGGACCTTCTGACTGGTGGTTGAATGGCCTGTGGCTGCTTGAATGGCCTGTCAGGGTCCTTTAGCATCCTTCTGGCATCTTTATTACTGAAGTGGCACCTTCCCCTGCTGGAATTTCCATGGAAATATGTTATTTTTCATATTGTGGAGCAGGTCACATTAAGCACAATAATCGGTCTGGGGAAGACCAAGTATTAAAAGTAAAATGTTACTTTGGCTTCTTTTCTTCCAGTGGTGTGTAATAGTTACTGAACACTCTTAGCACTACTATCAGTATTTGTACATCATTTTAAAATGTAAATATTTTATTTAATTGCTTTAATTTCTAACACTTTTCCTGTTATTGGCAAAACTTGAAGTTAAAGCATGTATTGAAGCAAACAAAGGTGTTCATTGTTCTTATATGATATTTGAAGTCAGATATAATTGATGGTTTTCATTAATGTCTGCAAGTTGTTAAGCACTCATCTTCGTGAGTCAGTCAGCTGCAACAAATGATATCCTTGAAAGCAGAACATTAAAGCTCAGGAAAGCAATTAACCTGTGGCGTTGTCACAGGTTTTGTTCTCTCCCGGGACCTTAGGGTTGGTTCCAGCAGCTCTTGGGGTGTGACTGTCCCTGACACCTGGGTGTTTATTACCCTGCAGTGCAGCTGAGGCCTCTGGGCTGTGATTCATGGGATCTGTGGCTCAGGGCTGTGGTCACAAGGTGCAACATGGAGAGCTTTCCTTTCGCTTCTGGTTTGTGACTGGAAGGATTTTCCCGTCAGGTTTTGGTCTGTCTGCAGTAAAACAGCTTCTGATCTTTTCTTGTACTGTTCCCCAAGTTGGTGAGAAGCTCTCCCACCTGTATTCCTTTGCAAATCCTGCTGGCCCTGTCTCTTTTGTCTCTTCTCTTCTCTTCTCTGGTTTCACCTTGGCTCACCTTTCACCTTTTCTTTCTAATACAGTTCACAGCCAGAAGCTCCAGTCAGGAGAGGCTTTAATGTCACACAGAATTGTAGCAGAGCCAGAAAGAGGGGATGTGTGACAGGTGGGGTGCAGGGCTGCCTGCCCTGGGCAGAGGCCAGCCCGGGGTTCTGCTCAACCAGAGCTTTTGGGTAACGTGTGGGTAAAGGAGGAGAAATCCTGACCTCTCACACAGAAGGTTTTTTTCTAAGACAAATGTGATTTTGCATTTGCCTGTCTCCTGCATCCATGCTGGAGGCTGCAGTCAGCTGGCCAGCTCTGCACCATCCATGGGGCTGGGCTGTGCCCCCCACCCTCTCTGGGCTTTGCTCCCCACCCTCTGTGGGGCTGGGCTGTGCCCCCCACCCTCTCTGGGCTTTGCTCCCCACCCTCTGTGGGGCTGGGCTGTGCCCCCCACCCTCTCTGGGCTTTGCTCCCCACCCTCCATGGTCTGGGCTTTGCTCTCCATCATCTGTGGTCTGGGCTTGCCTGCTCCTTGCAGCTCCCTGACAGCTCCAGCAGCACTGGAAGCGTGGCATTTGCTCACATCCTGCTCAGTCTTTGAAAGCCAGAAGGAAAAAATGTTGATTTGGGCTGGTTTGCATCTGGAAGCCATGCACTGTTCCTCTTAGACATGCCCAGGGACAGAGTACTGAATGGTGCTGGAATTTTGAAGGTTTTCCTTTGCAATACAAAATATGTGGTGTTAAATTAGGCTCAGAGTTGGAGCCCACAGTGCTGGGCTGCAGCACCCACGCCTGCAGATCACTGCGTGGGAGAGCAGAAGCCACCACAGTTCAGACAGGGACTGTTTGTTGTGCAGTGACTGCCCAGGACTGTCCCACCCTCAGAACAGCCTGCAGAAATAAATAACTGCCTTCAGGGCACAAGGTGTGTCCCAGGAGGAGTGGTGGTTAATGTGGGAATGCTGGGCTATGCTTGGAAGTCAGGGCTCAGTTTGCATTCAGCCAGGAGCATCCCGTGTGACCCAAAGCTGGTGGCAGCAGCTTCCCCGGACAGCTGCCCCCCAACAGAGCCCTCCATGCTGGGACAGGCTGCAGGCTCGGTTCTCTGCCCAAAACAGGAGGGGTTTGGAAGGATGCCTCCTTTTGGAAGGATGCTCTGGAGGGTCTGAGGTTGAAGGTAGTGCAGTGGATGACAGGTGAGCGTGGCTCTGCAGCTGGAGCAGGTGTGCAGACGAGGAGCTGGACCGTGTGGGCCACGGCTGAGAGCCACAGCCGTGCCTTGTTCCTTCAGCTTTGGCTCAAGAAAGGCAGAGGAGCAGCTCATGCAGCACAGCCTGCACGGGCATGCACCACCCAGGGTACTGGAGAAGCTGCTGGTGAAACAAAGGCTCAGATCATCTGTGAGCCTTCTGCTCAACAGGAGGCTCCTGGCTTGCACAGGCTGGGAGCAAACCCAGCTCCCTTTAGTTACAGGAGTGAGTAGAAGCAGGGAGAGGTGCTCTGTGTGGGTCTGTGTGGGTCTGTGCTCTGGGGAGGCTC
The DNA here is from genome assembly GCA_910950805.1 of Acrocephalus scirpaceus scirpaceus. Classification (NCBI taxonomy): domain Eukaryota; kingdom Metazoa; phylum Chordata; class Aves; order Passeriformes; family Sylviidae; genus Acrocephalus; species Acrocephalus scirpaceus. Next base: position 62,671,080 of record OU383781.1, read on the forward strand.
ACAGACACTGTTTACAGGATGTGGATAACGTCACCTTCTCTAGAACACTCAGCCCGTGGTGCGAGGCCTCGCTCGCAGGCTCTGGGTGCCATGGGAACACGCGGGATCCCAAACCTGTTTGTTGTACTTTGCCTGACACAGAGCTGCCTCTGCATGTTCACCCCTCACTTCCCATTTTCCACTGCATTCTTGAAAAGACATTTTTAATTGTCCTGGAATGCTTGACTGTGTTGGCAAGGCACTGCATACTGATGGCTGGGCTCTTTGGAGCGCCTCTGTCCCGGGCTGGTGGCACTGTTGGCACCGCAGTGGCATTGGGAGCACGACCTAATTCTGAATTCTTTCATTAAAGCTTTTGAAGTGATGTGGCGGGAGCTTGTTTTGAAGGTTTTTGTTTTTCTGGTGTGGCAAACTCTCTAAGTTTAGAGGCTTTACCAATCCTTTTGGAAAGGCAAAACTGGTTTTCCTGTAGGAGCAGCTCAGAACTGTCTGCTGAACTCTGTGCCAAGAGAATATGAAAAGAAATGGTACAAAAATCACGTGAGAAAAGTCTGTACTCGCACAGTACCATCAGCCAGCATTGGCTCTGTTTCAATTACTTCAGTATTTTTCTTTAAGGACAGAATTTGTGCTTTTCTCAGGCTCTCTGGGCAGTGAGACCTTTCTGTGCACTCTTGGGCAGACAGCTGTCGCTGGGTCCAGCACTGCAGCAGATCTGCACAGAGAAGGTTCCCTTTGACAAAAGCATTGGCTGTTTGTGTCCCTGACCTGACCATTCAAAATGTTTTTTAAAACTATCTGTTCAGAGTGAAAGTTTTGATCTAGAATTCCTATTCTGCTTTTTATTGGAGGAAGAAATTGAAAAACTGGGTGGTTTTTTATATTTATTTTTAACTTCAAATGCTGCCAGGCACATGAAGTCAAGAACTGGGTGGGACAGTATGATAGGACCAACCCACACACTTCAGAGAACTGGATGCAACCCAAAAATCTTCTGCTATAACAAGTTTATTTTCATGAACTGGCAGTGTTGTTTTTCTGGGCTGGGAGGACAGGCCTGATCCTGGCTCCGCTGCTCACCAGGCTCTGAAGCCAGTTCTCATTGGTCTTGTGGGACATCCTTCTAGCATAAAGGAAACAAACTCTTTTCAGCTGTCCTTACTAAATATTAAAGTATTTGTTATTTATGGCCATTGTGCACCTTTTGCTTCTCCCAGAAAAGAAAGATCTGTAGTTCCTTTCCCACTTTTTTCCTAAATTATATGAGTGTTGTGTGGATGTGCTTGTTCTGTTAGGCTGTTACCATCACTGTAGTGTCACTGACGTGTGTGAACAGAAAATTGTCTCCCAGGAAGGATGAAGACAGAACTGTATCAGCCAGGGGAAGGGAGACAGCCTTGATAAGTAGGTGAATTTCAGTGCAAGACTTGCTTGTGTTTCTTAAAAATAATGAACTTCTATGAAGCTGTATAATGAAATGTATATTCAGTGTTGTATAATGAGAGTGCACATTAAACAGGTAAGGGCTGAAGCTGCTGCATTCAGAACAGTGCAAGAAAGGTCCATAAGGAAATGCCAGAGTTGTGGTACCCTCATCACTGGGGGCAGTGCCAGAGTTGTGGTACCCTCGTCACTGGGGGCAGTGCCAGAGTTGTGGTACCCTCATCTCTGGGGACAATTCCAGAGTTGTGGTACCCTCATCACTGGGGGCAGTGCCAGAGTTGTGGTACCCTCGTCACTGGGGGCACTTGGAAGCCATCTGAGCACCTGACTCTTGGGAGACTTTGCCTGAGTCCAGAGCTGCACCACATTCTGTGGCTGTAGCCAGACATTGTACATTTTTTTCCTTGGTTTTATCTTTGTTGCTGATGCCATTGCTTTCCAGCACTTGCCAGGGATGACAGCATACTTCCCTGTTCAACATTTTGTGGCAAATCCCCATTCCCTTTCTGTCTGCATTTCTGTTATGGATGTAGAGCATTTCCAGAAGCTTTGCAGAGTGACTGATCCAGGAACTGGAACATGTGCCTGCTTTCCTAAAAATTGGAGGAAAACTATGCATGTTGTCTGTCAGCTTATAAAGTCTCTAAATATTGTGAAAGCTCCCTCATGCCCTCAGTGTGGGAACTGGAATCTCCAAGTCGGGCTTGCAGCTCTGATGGGTTTTGTTTGTTTGCTTTTCTGTTGACATTCCAGTAACAAATAAATACGCTGTTCCCAGTTACTTCAGAAAAGGAAAGAGCCAGGATACCGTTCCAAGTGCCTGGGACCGTAAGGGCAGTGGATCCGCAGGGTTTACTGGCAGCTAATGGGGTATTTACCCCAAAATGAAGCTGCAGGGAAGTGATTCAAAAGCACAGAAACTGCTGTGGTTCTATGTTTCTTTTTGATCTCCTCCTGTGTTTGCAGCATTGCTGGTTTTTGCCTGAAGCATGACTGGTCCAAACAACTGTGCTGAGAACCGGGGAAAGCTGTCATAGGACAGAAAGTACAAAGAAATTATTCCTCTGGATTTAGGTTTTTGTTCAATCCCCACGTTTTACAGCACAGGGACTGCCGGTGACTTTGGGGCGATCCCCCGGCACGGCCGGAGCTGCTGGCAGCCCTGTGGAGCTGTTCCTGGCCCGGCACGGCCCGGCCCGAGCTGCTGGCAGCCCTGTGGAGCTGTTCCTGGCCCGGCACGGCCCGGCCCGAGCTGCTGGCAGCCCTGTGGAGCTGTCCTGGCCCGGCCCGGCACGGCCGGAGCTGCTGGCAGCCCTGTGGAGCTGTTCCTGGCCCGGCACGGCCCGGCCCGAGCTGCTGGCAGCCCTGTGGAGCTGTCCCTGTCCCTGGCCAGCTGTCCCTGCCCCGGGGCTGGGCTGGCCCGGCACGACCGGGCTCGCCCGCTGCGCTGCGCCGGCAGCAGGGCAGGTCCGGACCCTTCCCCGTGCCGGGAATTCCAGACCTGCTCCTGGAGGTGGCTCCCGCTGCCTGAGCGCCCTTGCCTAAGCCGCAGCTGTGGCCCGGGGCTGGCTCTCTCCAGGGCTGTGCTGAGCTGGCGCTCCGGGGACGGGGTGCGGAGCAGGGGATGGGGCACTCCGGGGATGGGCAGCTCGGATGGGCACTCTGCTGGGCACTGGGCACTCCAAGGATGGGGCGCTGCACTGGGCACTCCCAGGATGGGCACTGGGCGCTCCAGGGATGGGCACTGGGCACTCTGAGGATGGGGCGCTGCACTGGACACTCCTGGGATGGGCACCGGGCGCTCCAGGGATGGGCACTGGGCACTCTGAGGATGGGGCGCTGCACTGGACACTCCAGGGATGGGCAGCTCCATGGGGCACTCCAGGGATGGGCACCGGGTGCTCCAGGGATGGGCAGCTCTGCTGGGCACTCCAGGGATGGGTAGCACGGCCACGGCTCCTGGGTGGTTTCCTGGACAGCGAGTGGCCCCGGCCGAGCAGGGGACAGCACAAGTAGTCAGGGCAGGTCTCACAGTGCTCTGGATGGCTCACAGAGGAAGGCAGGGCTGCTGGGGTCTCTTGAAGCCGTGGTTATTGGTGGTGTTGTCTCTCCATCTCCCCCTTCCCTCCCTGCAAACAGAAAGCAGCTTTGCAGCTGTGTGGATTCTTTGTTGGAGGAGTCTTTGTCTCATTGCTGCTCGGGGTGGTGCACATGGGTTTATCCTGAAAGCCTGTGCAGGGTTGTGTCCTAGAAATGGAGAGACCCCTCTGTGCCACACACCAGAAATGCACAGGAGCTGCTCAGTGGTGAACAGTTTGTGACTTTTAGGTTCACCTCTGCAGTGGGATCCAGAAACGGGAACAAGGACTGGAGCAGAAGGGGATGGACAGGGCACTTATCCAGAATCACAGCCATCTCCCTGGGATGTCACACAAACACTGAAATATTAATGTATATCCTGGATAAGAGACAGTTGCTTAAAAAAAAAAATTAAAAGGCCAAACAAATAAAACCCAACCAAAAAAAACCCCAAGCAAATCCCCAAACTCCCAAACCCTCAGACAGTCAAAAGTGAATGTTATGTAGTCTCATACTTGGCAGGAAGGTTGTTACTGTTTTTCCTTCCAAATACAAGAATAAGCCAATGGTGAATCTCAGCTCTAGTGAAAAGCTGGCTTTGCTGAGGAGTCTGGAAATGCTTGGGTCATGTTACTGTGTTCCTTAGAGCTCCTCAGAGCTTTTGCTGAGAGTTGAAGAATATGTTAGACAGCACTTTGACTGTGTTTGCATGAAATGTGCACACACTGAGCTTCTGTGCGTCACACTGTCCTAGAGGGAGATACTTCCAGCTGCTCAGCTTTTTCAGAAGGCTCAGTAGTAGTTTAATTAATCAAAAAATGTGAGGTGTTTTCCTGAGATCTTGGCAGAACGGAAATTCTTAATTATTAAATGGGCATACAGAAAAGTTGGGAAACTTACAAAGTTGTTTGTTAAAGTAGAAATGTCCAATGTTTCTGAAATGTGACATTTACAAAGACAGCTTATTAGACTATTCCATGTGTTCTGTTCTGTTTTTCATGCTTTTTCTTGCTTAAAACAGGTATTTTTCCTTTAGTACATATTTTAAGGTAAAGCACAGGAGGTGTATGGTGTCAGTAGAGGAGAGGTGCTCACAGCCTTCCTAGGCTGTCTGCCTGATATTTCATGGCCGTGTATCCCTTTGCTGTGTGCCCAACCTGAGGTATGTCACTGTAAGTACAACCTGTGGGATTATGCAAGTGTTTCTTGTGCAGAGCATGAGCATAAACAAATCATAATGTGAAAATACAATAGGTGGATTTCCCCACCTGGTGCCCGTGTAAGAGCTGCTGTGGGCAGGCTGGCTGTGGGCAGGGGGCTCTGGTGATGGGGGCCCTGCAGGGTGGGACTCCTGCCCCCTCCCAGCCAGCACACCCCGTGGTGGCTCTGTGCTGCCCCATCCCCACGTGTTCCCTCGGTGGTGCTGCGTGGCAGCAGCGTGGTTTGCACTTCAGGTGTGTTTGTGTGAGCACTGTTTGCCTGTGTGTGCAAATGCTCTTGAGAGCAGCATTTTATAGCTGAAAATGCCTTTGGTAGGCAGGTTTGCCTGGGTGGGACAGTCTTTCCTAGATCAGTCTTTCCTAGACCTGCCTGTACTTCCCACAGTGAACTTGAAGAAAATGTGATGTGAACAGGTTGCAGTAAATACTGCCCCAGTGAACTGTGCTTTAAGTGAGTTATTAGAGAGGTGGTAAATCTCTTTGGTCCTTTTAGTCCTCTTCTGGTTTGGAAGGGTAACCCAGGCTCCATGGCAGTGAGTTTTCTTGGAGCAGTGTTCCCCCTTCTGTCTTGTACCTTTCTCCTCCTTTTATCATTACCTGTGCCTCAAAGGTGGATAAAACAGAAGTTCTCGTGTCCAAAGCCACGTTGCATAAATATTTCTGTAGTATATTGCAAGATGTAGTGGCTGTTTAGGGATCTCAAACAGGAGCAACAACTAAACTGAGCTCCAGTAGTATTTGTGGTTAATTAATGTTATGGTGCCCCAAGTACAACTGGCAGTATAAATCCATTGTAAATGACAGCGTGTATTGAGGAGACAAGGTCTCCATATGGAAAACAACCTGCTTGTAAAACCTCCCTAAAATTCAGTGCCTGATACAGAACCTGGAGCACAGCAAGTGTCTCACCCTGTGGGAACAATACAGAGCAGATGCCAGAGGAGGTGGCATGAACAGAGATGATTGAAGTGTCTGGGGCACCTGGCCAGGGTGGCTGCAGCGTGAGCAGAGCTGTGGGTGCCTCTGCTGGGAGAGTGTGGGCTGGATTTACTGAGCCTGCTCTGCAGCTTTGCTGCTCCTCTCAGAACATGCCGGGGTTTGCATGCTGTGCAAAACAAATATTGTAAGTAGGAGGAGAGGTGAGATTACTTCAGGGAATGCTGCACCAACAGCGAAGTGGCCGTGCTCCGCATGTTGTTTGTTTGGCACATTAATTGATTAGTTAATGAATCAGTTCCCTCCATTAGTTCCTGTGCTCTTGGGTGCATGTTGCCTGCCCTAACTCAGGACTGGAGAGGCTGCTGGGTGCTGAGCACGCTCTGAAGGGAGCTCAGCACACAGCTGGGTTTGCTGTGGGAGGGAAGGGTGGCAAGAGCAGTTCTGGACCAGCCTGTGTTCCTCGTGGGACTCTGGAAATGGCTGTGATGGGGGTTTGGCCCAGCAGGTGTGCTGATAGAATTGAGGGGTGCAGTCCTCTGAATGTCCTCTCCCCACACTGCCTGACATTTGCTCCTCTGATAAACTGCAGAGCACAAACTGAGGCAGGGAGCAGAACTGGCCCACCTTCATTCAGCAGTGCTTCAGACTTTCACTGGAATTTATCACTGCATCTTGTTTGAGTGTTCTTTGCAAACACAGCAGCATCTGATTTGGCCTTAAAGAAAGGAGGCAATGTGCAATTCCTGTTCTTGCCTCATTTTGTGTAATTGAATAGTTTTTGGACTGTGTCTGCCATCCTTGCTTGGCAAGGCCCCCTGAAATCTCTAGCCACAAGAAGCTCTCCATGAACTGGACTTTGTTTTAGTTTTCTTTCTCAGGTTGCTGTTCTTTTTTTAAACTCTGCACAGACATTCCCAGCAGTGGGGTTTGTGAGAGCAGCCGTTCTTGGGAGAAGCTGCTGGCAGCCTCTGTGAGTTCTGTGAGCCCAGAGCTCTGCTGCTCCTTTGGTGACAATGGCCACGCTCAGTCATGGAGCACAGGAGATAACAGGGAAATGAAAACATGCCAGTTCCTGGATTTTTACCAAGTCTCTGCTAAATTCAGTAGTTCAACAATGTTTAGGACTAGCATGTCTAGAATAGACCTTTTTTTATTTTGTCGAGCAGAATGTGTTATTTTCAAGATAAGCCAAGTTTAATACTCTGCTGGTTTTTAAGCCTGACAAATAGCTAAAGGTAAAAAGCCCAAGCACAATTGCTGTATCCTCCCTTTAGAATGATTTTTATTAGTTGGTGTGTTGCAGCAATGTGTATCTCTGGTACTGACGTCAGTCCTTCCTACCTGTCAGGGAGATAAACGGTCACATATTTATATTTAGAGAGCAAAAAGGTTAAAGTGCACTTCTCTTCTCAATTCATGGATTTTCCTCATGTTCTGTGCCTGGCCTTCAGTGCTTTAAAGCTGCTGAATCTCACAGTTGTACAGCTGGTGTGTCCCAGGGCTGGGGCAGAGGTGGGGGATGCCTCTGAAGGTTCTCCTGTGTTTCTGGAGGGATTCCCAGCATTGTGCTGGGCACTGGGGCACAGCCCTGCCAGCGCTGGTGTGGCACTTGTGTGCCTGGGGCTGTGTGTGAGGGCTCTGGGCTCAGCCTGGGCCACCTCCAATGTGGGGCCAGCTGCTCACCTGACTGATTGCTGAGAGCATCAGACCTTGGTGCTTTGGGTGTTAGATGTGAACTTGTAATGACAATCTTAATGAAAATGATGTGAAATTATTTATCCAAGTTTTGACCTTGACATGGCTGCTTCTATTTCTTGCATAAATTAGTGGGTTTTCATTAAATGTCATGCAAAAACTGTGATTGTGTACAAGGGAAGACAGGAATGGAAAGATGACAGGACTACTCTCTGTAGTATCTCTTCTTACTGGTTTATCAGCTCTGTTTTGGGGTTTTTGTAACTTGGTTGATTAGCATGATGCTGTTATATCCTTTTTTTTTTTTTCGATGGGAGATTTCATAAGGTTTATCTATGTCAGTAACTTCAGTGACCCCTCAAGCCTCTTGGTATGAAGAAAACAAACAGGATTTTCCACAGATAGTGAAGCCAAAATAGCTGCATGCAGAGTGAAGCAGCTGAGGATTGGGTTGGAGGATAAGGTGTATATTATCCAGGAAGGAAGTAGGAACCACTGGAGTGAAGCTGTGTGTGAATTCTCTCATTCTTCTGTATAAGGATAACCCACAAAGGTGATGTTTTCCTATATCTGCAAATATTTATTACATTAGATGGATTGATGTTTTAAACAAAGTAAAGCTCTTGATGAAATTTAGTGTAAGCTTCCATATGGAAACTATGTCAAATATAATCAAAGTAGACAGGCAAAGTATTAATAACTGCTTAGCAAATTTTTTAAGGTTTTGATGGGACCTTTTTGTGTTAGGGATTAATAGCTTTTTTCAGATACTCACTGAAATGACTTTCTCTTCTCAGATTGTAGTAATTACTGGAAAAGTGACTGTGTGAAAATGATGTTGCTGCCTCACTGGCTGTAAAGGACTGGCCATATGTGTTTCAAACTCTGCCATTCCATTCCCACGCTCCTTGGGAGCCTCTCCCATGATGTTCTGTGTTACAGTGCAAATTATGTGGATTTCCAGCTGATCCTCAAATGCTGTGACTGCAGCTAATAGCTGCCTGAAAATGTTACTGGATCTTATTTTTTTTTTCCTGAACCATCTCCTTGGACAGCTTCCTGAAAATTGATAAAGCAAGTTTTACACTCTAGTACAATATTTTTATTATATTTCATCAAGAATTGTGCATGGATGTATATAGACTGAGGGCACTGTATCCTCAGGTTAAGGCTGTAATGCTAGAAACATATACATGCCTCTTAGGTAAAACAGAGATGGAGAGACTCACCAGAAGGCTGGGTTTGGGTGACAGGGTGCAGTGTTTACTGCAGAGTTTGGGTTTTCAGTGACAGGGTGCATTGTTTACTAACTCTTACAGTGGAGCTTTTTTCCCATGGACTTTTGTAATGTAATTCAAGTGTTATCAGTGCAGGGAGGTATCTAGCAGGATAAAACCTGCCACTTTGGGTTTTTTTCATCATCCACAAAGGTACTTTTGTGCCAAAGGGCTGAAAGTCTGATAAATCCTTCTCTCTGGAAAGTGGTTTCAGCAGCAGCTGTCCTTGGGACATGCTGCACCTTCAGAGATGAATTCTGCAGTGAAATTATTCAAAGCCAAAGCTCCAGGTAAAGACTTTGTGGCAGGTACAGTGGTCTATGTTTGGGGTGCACTTCTGTGATATTTTGCTGGGCAGGAAACAGCCTCCTTCATTCAGAGTTTGTCTTCACCCAGTCGATTTGGACATGACTGGATTCCTGCTTTTTTTCTCTTCCAACGTTCTCTCCTTCTGTCAGTATTTGCAAACACAGATTAGGGCTGTGCTCTGCAAGTAGATCCTTTTATTTTCCCTTGGCATCACAAGTGGTCAAAGCACAACAACCAAGGTGGCACAAACAGAGTGGGTCCAGCTGTCTGGAACTCTTCCCACGCTTCATCCTTAAGGTGCAGATTTCCATGGCAGTGAAGGAGGGGATGGGATCAGAGCTTTTAAAGGCTCTGGGGAGATGTTGGACAGGTAACTGTTGTTCCTTTCAAGCACATAGCCCTGGGAAAGTTCCCACTGAGAAACTCTGTGCTGATGAAGGGAAGAGCAGATTCAACTTGTCCTACAGGCTGTTCCCAGTGTTCCCAATGTGCCTGTCTCTCAGATGCCTGGCCAGCATGTTTTATTCATGTGTTTTGGGCTTAGGCTGGGTCTCAGGTGTGCCAGCAGACAGGCTTTGCAAAGCTCTCCAGTGTTCCTCCCCTTGATTTGCAGCAGAGCCTGTGGGTTGCTTTATGCCATCACCTTCATTCTTATCTCACCTAATTAACTCCCAGGCATGGCAGGGGCCCTTGGCAGTAATGATCCTTCCAGCTCTCCTGGATCTGCTTTCTTTCAGCAGTCTAATCTGCTGAGAATAGAAATATTTAATTTAAAAGTTCTACAGCCAGTGTATGGGAATGTAGGTGAAATTTATCAGAGGCCAGCTGTGATGATGTGGTTCCTTTTGAACTCTGAAAGCTATTGCAGAATGTTTGTGTGTACTGACAGGAATGAGAAATGGGGCTGGGAGGAGAAAAAGAAACACAGAGAGACTGCCTGTTTTAAATTATTCAAGAACCTCACAGAAACAGAGCTGCTGGATTTTTAGAACCTACAGAAAACTCCTGTCAATTGGTTTCATGTGTGATACTAATGTGAAGATTTCCATTAGGTATGGATTTAATGACTGGTTCTGGCTGCTGAGTTTAAGGCAACCTTGGCTCCCCACCTGCTGGGGCTGGTGGCACAGTTCTGTGGGCAGTGTGGGAACCACGGGGAAACCAAGGGGAGAAATGACACTGCAGGTGTGCCCTGAGTGAGGTGTTCCTGTCCTGTGCACAGGGCTCAGGGAGCAGCCAGCAGCTGTGACCCTGCTGTGACCCAGACTGGCCTGCACCCCTGTGTTCAGTGTTTCATGGGCTCACAGGGTGGGCTGGGATGGAAGTGACCTCAAACTCATCCCATCCCACCCTGCCATGGCAGGGACACCTCCCACTGTCCCAGTGGCTCCAAGTCCCAACCTGGCCTGGGACACTGCCAGGGATCCAGGGGCAGCCACAGCTGCTCTGCCCACCCTGTGCCAGGGCCTGCCCACCCTGCCAGGGAAGAATTTCTCCTAAATACCCAACCTAAATCTACCCTCTGGCAGCAGGAAGCCATTCCCACTGTCCGTCATTCCAGGGCCTTGTCCCTCTCCAGCTCCCTTGGAGCCCCTTTAGGCACTGGAAGGGGCTTTAGGCTCTCCCTGGATCCTTCTCCTCTTGAGGCTGCCCAGCCCCAGCTCTCCCAGCCCGGCTCCAGCCCTGGGAGCAGCAGAGAAGCCTCCTCTGGACTCGCTCCAATGTTTGGCAACACTGACTTTTTAAAGGCAACAGGAAAACTGCTTTTTTTCCTGTCCATGGAATATCTCGTGTATCTGGACTTCTCAGGAATTCATAATGTGATTGATTGCATATTTTCCCCCTTTTTCCTTTGGATGAAGAAATGTACAGTAAGCTTTTTATTAATTATTCATTGAATTAATTGCCACTCTTGTTACTGATGAACATCCTTAAAACTGGACTGATTAAAAGTCTTTTGAAATCAGTGAGTTTATTAAGACCAGGTCCAGTAAATTGAGATAACAGCCTTTCTTCTCTAAAATTCAGGGCTTGGATGGAGGGTGTCTCTGTGACCAACTGTGTGAGGACACGCAGAGGGATCTGACCTGGGATATCCAGCACTCAGCTGCTGAGGGCCGTGGATTTGAGGAGGGTGGTTTGACTTTGTATTCATTTGCTTTCCATACTAAGAATGTTCTTGGGGAATTTGGTGTTTTCTTATTTCAAAAGTACCCTGTTGCCTGGTCTTTTAATATATCTTATGGATAGTTGAAATATCAATCTTTCTGCAAGGCTGTGCAGAGAATTTATTCATCTGGGATGATTTTTTGGTAAGTTTTCTATGCAGGGATATTTTTTATTTTTTTCTCTAGGTATCTTCTTTTGTACTTGTCCTCATTTTTACACTGTACCATCCTTTCTCTTAGCGTTTTTCCTGCTGTTCACATATCAGTAGAGCAATAGAACTGTAATTTTTAAACCTTGTACTAAAATAGGACAAATCTTTCAGAAACATACCAGTGACTTTTTCTTCCTGGACTTTGAAAGATTCAAAGCAGGCTCAGCTTTGCATCATGAGAAACACCATGGCTGATTGGATTTGTTGGGAGCCTGTTGGCACTGTCAGGAAGGCTGTGTGCCTGCAGTGCTCCTGGTTTTGAAGAATTACTGTGTTTTAAAATAAGATAGAAAATGGAATGAGTTCTCAATAGTTGTCCTGTCCATCAGGATTAATTGTTCATAAGCAAGATCATGTGTGAATGAATTGGTGCTCAAATGATGCTTCATGGAATACTTTGGAACATAAGGCAGTGGTTTCTGTGCATGTTGGCCCTAAAAAGGGGGAGTCTCTTCCCCTCTCTGTCAGGCAGCCAGGCTGATGGTCCTGGTGACCAGCCCCTGTTGGAGCAGCTGTGTTGGCCGTGGAGGTGAGCCTGGCTGCAGCCATGGGCTCCTGTTCAGCAGGAGTTATCTGGGAGCTCCATCCAGGCAGGGGATGTGCCGCTGTCTCTGGGGATTGCGTGGTGCCATCGCTGTGGTAACCACAGCTCCGCCTCATAGAAAAGGGATTTTTAGAAAGTAAAGTATTTTTAGCTTCCCCGACTGAGCTGCAGCAGCTGGGAAGGTGGGGGGGCCAAACCAGCATTGGCAAAATCTTTTCAGGGTTTACCTCCTCTCCATTTGAGCACACTGGATCCCAGCCTAGCCAGTGCTCTGGGTGTACTGGGTCCCACAGCACTGCAGTGGCTCTGCCTGTGGCCAGCTGTGCAGGACATCAGGCTTTGTGCTGGCTTTAGCTGTGGTAGAGCCCAGGTTTGTGTACAGCAGCATCAGAAACTGTTTGGACATGAGTTGCCTGCTGGGTGTTGACATTGAAAGGCTGGTTCTCTGCTGTTAACAGGGCTGAGGAAAAGACTTTTTAACCTGAAGCTCAGACTCTCAATGTAGTAATAAACTCCAAATCTGTCTCTGTTACATTTATGTCTTCCTCTTGTACAAAAGGTGAGCGAGGGAGATGCTGCTACACGTACCAGGGAACAAATAAATCATCCCTGGCAGGGCGTACAGCAGTGCTCAGTACCAAAGGCTGGGACAGAACTGAGGGCAGGACGTGAGGGAATGGCCTCCTCCAGGAGGTACCTGGGCTCCTCTGACAGCAGCTGGCATTTGGATGGCAGCCACAGTGAGAGGTGTCTGTGCCACAGCGAGGTGTCTGTGCCATGGAGGCTGTGCTTGTCACACTGAGGTGTCTGTGCCACAGTGAGAGGTGTCTGTGCCACAGTGAGAGGTGTCTGTGCCACAGTGAGGTGTCTGTGCCATGGAGGCTGTGCTTGTCACACCGAGGTGTCTGTGCCACAGCGAGAGGTGTCTGTGCCACAGCGAGAGGTGTCTGTGCCACAGCGAGGTGTCTGTGCCACACCAAGGTGTCTGTGCCATGGAGGCTGTGCTTGTCACACCGAGGTGTCTGTGCCACAGCGAGAGGTGTCTGTGCCACAGCGAGAGGTGTCTGTGCCACAGTGAGAGGTGTCTGTGCCACAGCGAGGTGTCTGTGCCATGGAGGCTGTGCTTGTCACACCGAGGTGTCTGTGCCACAGCGAGAGGTGTCTGTGCCACACCGCGGTGTCTGTGCCTGCCTGCTGTGCCTGCCAGGGCAGCTCTGTGTCCCACGCTGTCCTGGCTGGGGTGGTGGGCAGCTCTGTTAATGGAATCCTGGTCAGCAGCACTCAGGGACATCTGGGTGGCTCCATTCAGTGTGCAGATGAGCGCCTGGAAAAAACAGTTCAAAAGTTTAGACTGTTTTCACAGTTAGGAAGCCCAGGTGGATATTTTCCTGTTTCCCCTGTGGAATTCCTTTAGATACATATTATGTTGATTAATGCACTGTTGAGGACCTCTTTTTTTCTGATTTGGTTTCAAGTACTGTCACAGAAATGGGACTTGCTCTAGAGGAAGCCTCTGGGCAAACTGGGGTGTGGGGTGGAATTTAGGGCAGGTCTTCTCAGCTCATGACCCCCAGTCTGTCTCTCTTCCCCAGCACCCTCCTGAAAAGCTGTACTCATGGCTTTTGGTGGCCCATGAGCCTGGGCTGCCTCTGCCAGTGAGGCAGAGCTGCAGTGCCAAGGCAGATGTCCAGTGGTGGGAATGCTCTGAAGTGACTCAGGTGCCCCTTGGCTGCTCCTCTGCACCCTCATGTTCCACAGGGGCTGGGGGACCTGGCCACATCTCACCCCAGCCAGGGGAAGGGACAGGGACGGGCTGGGGGCCAGGCAGGTTGGGATCAGCTGCCTGGTGCCAGCTGAGAGAGTGGGACTTGGGATTTAGAGAAAATTTTAGCATTTCATGGGATCTGAAGTAAGTGGGGAAGTGTTTAGAGGTTAGTGCTCTCTAAGGGAAAACAGAAGCTGTATCTGGGGATGTTTCATGGCTTGCATTTCCCTGTTTTCCTGGCTGGAGAGAGCTGGAATTCACTGCACTGCTCTCCTGGTCTGCAGCCTGACCAGGCTGTTTGCCTGGGAACAGCGAGCCTGACGTTCAGCATCTGTTCTAGCTTTGCCTTGGGTGCTAAAAGCTTTGTGTCCTGTGGGAAATAATGTATCTTGGATAATACAGGGTGAAGTGCAGGTTAAAGTGCTTCAAAAGCTCCAAAAATGGACTTGGAGACCAAGTCCTCAATATTTTTATTGATATTTTAAAATTATTTTATTTGGTATATTTGCTTTATTTCCTGTGGTGGAAATGTCTGTTTAATGCATTAAGTCACACTTACAAGATATGACATTTCAGTTAAAAAGTCTTTGCACTTTTATACCCTTTGGGAGCAGTGGTGTCAGGAAGAATCTGTTGATTTTGAACAGCAGTGTTCAGACTACCTCGAGTTGGATCTTAGGGGCTAAATACCTGTCTGTAAGGCTGGAGTGCATCACTCCTGGTGGTTTCCTTCAGAGAAGATTCTGCAGGCTCACTCCTATCAACAGTAAGGGGAAGAAATCAGGATTTTTGTTCTTGTTTTGTCAACAAGAAATTGATAGGGAGGAATGTTTTGGGATGTGAGAGCCTTCTGAAAGGGAAGTAAAACCATAATGAGATGTTTGCATAGGTACAGAAGGCACAAAGGCGTTGTGCTGTTAAGTGTTTGCTAATGTATTTACAGTAGATGCAAGATTTGGTCAGTGTGGGAACAATGATGCTTTTCTTTGTGGCTGTTCCTTTCTGTTAATAGTTGGTGCGTTCAACAGCCCCACTGAAGAGCTCTGAATAGCAGGCACTTGCCTTCAACAATACACTTCTGTTCTGGAAGCCTGGCTGCTTCCAGGATCACCTCTGATGGAATTAGAAGGTATTTCCTGAGCAACCTTGACTCTGGGTTTTCAGGCTACGGAGTGAAGTGGTTTTGTCTCTAGTTTTGTGGTTGTGTTGCAACTGTGAATGAAGAATTAAGAAAACAAAGTAATCCATAGTTACCATAGTTATCCAAGTTTTCTAGGAAACTCCTTTAAAATACTAGTGAAGCTGGGAGGTTTTGTAATTAAAAAACGAAAATATTTCTTTTTGTAAATATGGAATGATACTCTTAGACCCTTCTTGCTCATACTTTAACCGATAGTAATTCAACTGAAATGGCAGATAATTGGAAGTAAAATATATTTAATTAACTTTTGACCCTATCAGCTTGCTTGGCTTTTAAAAGTCAGTGAAATCTTCACCTTGATATTGGCAGTGCTACTTTTAGTACAGCCTTGTTTCCCTGCTATTCCCTGTAAACTGCTGTCTCCTCCCTGTGTAATTAACTCCCAGCAGCACCACGGCTTGTCCTGCTGTTACAGCCAGAATTGTCACTCAAAAATCTGCCAGTGCCAGAGTTTGCACCTCAGGGACTTTAATTCCTCATAGCAGAGGGATAGATTTACAGGTGTACACCCACCCCATGTATATAGGCACAGTGTTCCTTTGGGTCAGTGAATTTGCAGCCTGGAGCTGGAATCCAGCTTGGTTACATCCCGTGGCTGCCCTGAGCACCATTTCTACCAGCCAGTCTCATGGTTAATTTTGTGTGTGCTATGGCTGTGTCTGGGATTTGAGAATGTGCCCATATACACTCCTGTCACTGGGTTGTAAATATAATTACAGCTTTAAAGTCACAGCTGAAGTGGGGAACTGAGTTGAGCATGTGTAATCTGGGTCACTTCACAGGCAGCCCATCTGTGTGGGATGGTGCCAGGGAGAAGCCCAGTCTGATGGGTGCTCAGGGAGCCCCAGCTGGGATTTGCCTGTGAGTCTGCTCTTTTCATCCTGAATGACTTCTGACTGTGTGAAGCTGCACACAAGGGTGTGTGTAAATATGCTGATCAGAGCTGTGCTGTCCCACTGAAAACGGGAACCCTTCAAACCCTGCCCTGGCCAGAGCTCAGCCTGGCTGTGGGACAGGGCCAGCAGCTCCCCAGGACAGACCAGGGCACAGCCTGGCTGTGGGACAGGGCCAGCAGCTCCCCAGGACAGACCAGGGCCAGCCTGGCTGTGGGACAGGGCCAGCAGCTCCCCAGGACAGACCAGGGCCAGCCTGGCTGTGGGACAGGGCCAGCAGCTCCCCAGGACAAACCAGAGCACAGCCTGGCTGTGGGACAGGGCCAGCAGCTCCCCAGGACAAACCAGGGCCAGCTGTGCTGTGGGACAGGGCCAGCAGCTCCCCAGGACAGAACCAGGGCCAGCTGTGCTGTGGGACAGGGACAGCAGCTCCCCAGGACAGACCAGGGACAGCAGCTCCCCAGGACAGACCAGAGCACAGCCTGGCTGTGGGACAGGGACAGCAGCTCCCCAGGACAGACCAGAGCACAGCCTGGCTGTGGGACAGGGCCAGCAGCTCCCCAGGACAGACCAGGGCCAGCAGCTCCCTGGGACAGACCAGGGCCAGCCTGGCTGTGGGACAGGGACAGCAGCTCCCCAGGACAGACCAGGGCCAGCCTGGCTGTGGGACGGGGACAGCAGCTCCCCAGGACAGACCAGGGACAGCAGCTCCCCAGGACAGACCAGAGCACAGCCTGGCTGTGGGACAGGGACAGCAGCTCCCCAGGACAGACCAGGGCCAACCTGGCTGTGGGACAGGGCCAGCAGCTCCCCAGGACAGACCAGGGCCAACCTGGCTGTGGGACAGGGCCAGCAGCTCCCCAGGACAGACCAGGGACAGCCTGGCTGTGGGACAGGGACAGCAGCTCCCCAGGACAGACCAGGGCCAGCAGCTCCCCAGGACAGACCAGGGCCAGCCTGGCTGTGGGATGGGGACAGCAGCTCCCCAGGACAGACCAGGGCCAGCCGTGCTGTGGGGTGCAGGGTGGCCCCGCCAGGCTGCTGTAAGGAAGAGGCTGCAAATAACCCAGTTACAGCTCCCTGGGGAAATGCCTTGCTCTACCACCATATCCTCGTTCCTCTGGCTCTGCTGAGGTTCCTTGTCACATGCCCTAATTTCTGCCTGGGGCTGTGGCTGCCGGCTCTGAAGCAGCCTGAGCATCAGTCAGATGAGGAGACTCAAATCCAAGGAAGGCTGCACCCCCAGAGCCCTGCTGAGCCCTCAGGAGGGGTCACAGCTTCGTCATTGTTTGGGACTCTAATCTGTATGAAATGTGAAATCATCACCATGACTAGTATCCTCTTGTTAATCAAAGACTGGAAATTGGAGAATGGGAGGAAAATTCTGGAGTTTTAGCATGGTTCAGACATTTGATGTGCCTTTAAGGATCTCTGACAGGCCAGTTATGGTTGAAGACAAGAGCAGGTCTATTTTGCATGTATTAAGCTGTGCCCTGTCACTTTGAACTATCTGCTCTCAAAATAGAGTAAGTGGCAAAGCAGGTGAGCTGACACTGACTCCAGTGTCAGCACCTTCACGCTGTACTTGTCACAGGAGGACACCTGTGCTGGCAGCTCGGGTGCAAAACTGAGCTCCTGAGCCCCAGAAAAAGGAGTATAAAAAACCTGATGTTTTGCTGTGGAGTTTGGGAGAAAGTTTGAAGCTTCTGTTTTGGTGTGACTCTGGCGACTTCTGAAGCTGGGCAATGTAGGGGATGGATGTAGCTAATCCCAGTGTATCAAACCCTCTTCGTTTCAAGTAGAAATATAAAACAGGGATACGACAGCCTGTATATACCAAGTACTAACTAAGAGTGCATTAACAAATAATCCCAGATATTTTTATTAACCTGTAACTGCAGTTGAGTATATTTTGTGTTACTATGGAAAATATCTGTGTGAAAACTTAAGAAGAAAACAAAATCCAGTTGGGTATGTAAGAAGGCTATAAGCACAGGGCAGGAGGAGAATTTTCACTTGTTCAGTTGTTTTCTTAAAATACCGAGTGAAGTGCCCTCACTTGTGCTTTGCTTTATGAATAAAGAAAGTATTCTAGCAGTCGAGTACAGGTCTTAACTTTTTTGAGGGAGGAAATTCCATTTCTCATGAGGATCAGAAGTTTAAGTCAGCATTCAGGCTGCCTATTAAAACTGCTCCTTGTGCCTCTGTGTGTCAGAGGGGTTTGGGAAGCACCCTGGGTGTGGTGGGACTGGTGACCCTCGGTGGGGCTGCTGGGTGGATGTGTTGGCAAATGGCAACTGCTGTGCTCTTCAGGAGGGCTGGAGTTGGTGAGAGACCAAGTTTTTAGTGCTGAGCTGCTCTGAAAAATGAAATCCGTTTCAAGGATGGAAACAGTTGCTATTGTTTAAACTAAATTAATGTGATGGTGAATTATTTGCTGTAGGTTTTGACAGTTTCCATAACTCTTTTCCTGTGGAATGGGCTGTAGATTGTGTTTGAGAACAGTTTGTCAGCGTAGAGAAGTGTGGAGAACAGTTTGTCAATGTAGAAAAGTGTGGCACAGAGAAAAAATCAAACATAGAGAGTCTGATGCACAGGGCTGCTCGAGGGTGGTGGTTCCTGAGCTGCAGCCTCATTCTCCCTCCTCATGCTGCCTGCAGGCTCTCTCTGCTGGGAGGCTGCAGCTCCAGCCTGAGGACTGCGGGGCAGGTTCCAGCCCAAGGGAATGGCAATTGTGTTGATAATCCTGAATTTAAGGACAGTTTTACCCTCGCTTTTTACATAAAATTAACATATTTCAGCACAAGTATATGCTTCCAGAGCTTTCCTAGAGAAGCATGTACAAACATGTACAGCTGTGAGTGTGTCCCCAGATCTGCAGCGTTGTCCTGAAATGCATCCTGTGCCCTGGCAGCCAGTGATGAGTCCACTGCAGTTTCAGCTCTTTCAGGTGATCAGAGGAAGCTCCAGGTGGCTTTACCCAGTGTAACCTACAATTCATTTGGGATATTTCAAAATATGAAAAAAGTTTCATGGAGAAAAAGTCAATCAAGTTGTCCTTAGTTTTTCTCAGAGTTTAACTGAAGCCTGAAGCCCATTTTCCTAAACAGGAAAAGAGCCATTCCAGCGCCATGAGGAATGTTGATACTAGGTGAAGTGCACTTCCTCGTGACAGAGAAAAATAGAGGTGTTACCTCACTGCAAACAGGATATCTCTGAATAGTTAGCTTTAAATATACAATATTTTCCATAATGGCTTTGAATTTCTGGAGCCACGGACACAGAATGAATTTTGGCTGCAGTAGTGTTACTGCTGGCTGCTTCTTGGGGGGTTTCCACTGCTACCTCACCATGCCACACATTTGGTTTTAGTGTTGGATCAAGCCTGGTTGAATGAAGGTGTCCGCAACATGTTTGTGGAAATGGGATTTTGTGCTTGGCTTTTTAAACTCCTTGTACATGGAACAGGGTTGTCTGACCCCTTGGCATAGCAGTGTGATCACAGCAGCTGGAGAAGGGTCCAGGGGAGTGCAAGCTGCCCACCAGCCTGGAGTCACCTCCCTTCCCGGGCCCATCCTTGTGGCAGGCTCACCCTTACTTCTAATGATAGAGGGGATTGCAGATAAAAAGTCAGTTTTTCAGCTGAGGATGTCTTCCCTCTGTTCCTGCCAAGGTCTGTCTTGTGAGCAGCAGTGGATGGTGGATGTATAACAAAAGGGAGTGCTTTTCTGTGAAACACTTTTCCTGCTGATAATCAGGTTGCAGAGTAGATGCTCTTGCAGTGCTTGACTTGGATTTTAATTTTCAGGCACGTGCTTATTCAAGTCCAGTGTGCCAGACTGTGTATGTACAGCAGGTTAGGAAGAGTTCAGTGGTTCTGGGGAAATGTATGCATCAGTTCTCCTGCTGCAGTCTTGTCTCTTATCTGAGCAAGACATGGTTACAATGAGGAAAAACATTCCAGAGATGTAACTTCTAAATTGGGAGTCTCTGTTGCTGGCTGTGTCTTATGAATAACTTCGGAGATGGGTGTAGAAGAGCAAAGTGCAATATTTAATGAGTTAGGGGGAAAACACTTCTAGGTATTTTGCATATATATTTTGTTGTTGTTGTTCTTTACCTGTGGGTTTGTATATTGCTAAGTCTTGTCATTTTTGTTCTGCTCTTTTAATCCGTGAAGCCTTCTGCCAGCAGCAACTTCCCCGTGAGTGTAAGGATCTCTTCAGGAGTGGTTCTACCAACCCAGTGCAGACAGTGTTTTTCTGGCTCCTCAAGTTGAGGCTCAGCCATGACCTTGCTAATCCCAGCCCAGGCGATGGGCAGTCCTGCTGCCTGACATGCTCAGGTTGTTGCTTTGCCCCTGGTTACTGTGAAAGGCTTTCCCCACCTCTGTGTCACACACAGACCTGTCTGCCCTGCCAGATTCACAGCCCTTTGCTCCTGGTCGTGTCTCTTCATTTAGTTCCCCTTGCATTACTTTGAGGACAGGCTGCCTAACTTCATGTAAAACCCCTGCCTTGCTCAGGCTTGCCAAGACATTTTGTGTCAATAGTGGGAAACTGACTTCTGGTTTGCTTGGTTTGTTTATTTGTTTTTGGCCAAAGCTTCCTGTCTCGATTGCTCTCACACTGGATTTGCCAGGAGATGTTTTTGCTCTATTGCAGGACAAAAGCCTTGTGGAAAGCTACAAAACTTTCAGGGGAACACTGTAAAAGTTTGAGGGGAGTTGTGCAGCCCGTGTACTTGAACAACAGCCTCCTGTGCTGGCTTCTAGCCTGCTGAGCTCCTGTACTCTTACATTCTTTACAGTTAATATAATTTTAACATATTTTTGCATATATAAAAAATACATACATGTGTTTATAGTTAAATTACCAGGGGCATAGGCTGCAGTGCCTGTGCTGGGTGTAGTGCCTGGCACACCGGGTACCACTGTGGGGCTGTGACTGAGGATGTCACAGGGACCCGGGGAGGGAGGCAGTGTGTGGTGGAGTGAAAGCTCCCATGGGAGATGCAAACAGGAACGAAGCTGCCAAGTGTTCACCTGTGAAATGCACCATGAGATTGTGAGTCCTGCTGAAGGGGGGTGGAGGGTGCCATCAGATGGGGAGCAGATCACAGGAGCCTCGATCAGATGGGGAGCAGATCACAGGAGCCTCCATCAGATGGGGAGCAGATCACAGGAGCCTCAGTCAGATGGGGAGCAGATCACAGGAGCCTCAGTCAGATGGGGAGCAGATCACAGGAGCCTCAGTCAGATGGGGAGCAGATCACAGGAGCCTCCATCAGATGGGGAGCAGATCACAGGAGGAAAGGTGCCCGGGGCACTCAGCTGGGTGGCAAAACTCGCTCACCCTCTGCCTGAGTAGTGAAGCTTTGTTGTCCCAACCACAGTGGTGCTTCACATTCGCCATTATGTATGAACTTCTGCAATTTATCTTGTTTGTCCAGCTCACTCCCTGCTTACCCATGCTTGTGTGTGAAATAGTGCTATGAATATCAAGACACAAACAAAAGATGTTTTATAAAGCACGGCAAATAAATCGCTTTGTTTTTCACAAAAAGGACGCTTTGAAAAGTAATTTGCAGCACCTGAGTCCTTTGGAGATGGCTGCAGCTGTGCAGCCTGTCAGATCACTGCCCAGCAGTGTAAACAGGAGTTTGTCTTTCACACCTGGCACGGAGTCTGAGGTGTTTCTGGTTTTGTCATGGGATGATCAGGGGCAGTGGGGAGCTGCCACCCCAGCCTGGTACTGAAACTGCGGCAAACAAACCTGAAATCAGGAGATCTGGGATCCTATTCATTGCTTTGCTGGCGTATACCTTAAGGAATGCTTGACTCATGTTTGTAAGTTTGTATAGCCACAGAGAGAGAAATTGTGAGAAGTCATATTTTTCATAGGAATGATGTCTGAGGTACTCACCTGGCCATTGGAGTTTTCTTTAAAAAATAATCTAAAATGATCTAAATCACAAACACACAGGGCTCATTTGGATGTATACAACGGGACCAGGGAACAAATTAGTGCTTC
>OU383781.1:62692956-63085283 GCA_910950805.1 Acrocephalus scirpaceus scirpaceus
GTACCTGGGCCTCTGACAGCAGCTGGCATTTGGATGGCAGCCACAGTGAGAGGTGTCTGTGCCACAGCGAGGTGTCTGTGCCATGGAGGCTGTGCTTGTCACACTGAGGTGTCTGTGCCACAGTGAGAGGTGTCTGTGCCACAGTGAGAGGTGTCTGTGCCACAGTGAGGTGTCTGTGCCATGGAGGCTGTGCTTGTCACACCGAGGTGTCTGTGCCACAGCGAGAGGTGTCTGTGCCACAGCGAGAGGTGTCTGTGCCACAGCGAGGTGTCTGTGCCACACCAAGGTGTCTGTGCCATGGAGGCTGTGCTTGTCACACCGAGGTGTCTGTGCCACAGCGAGAGGTGTCTGTGCCACAGCGAGAGGTGTCTGTGCCACAGCGAGAGGTGTCTGTGCCACAGCGAGGTGTCTGTGCCATGGAGGCTGTGCTTGTCACACCGAGGTGTCTGTGCCACAGCGAGAGGTGTCTGTGCCACACCGCGGTGTCTGTGCCTGCCTGCTGTGCCTGCCAGGGCAGCTCTGTGTCCCACGCTGTCCTGGCTGGGGTGGTGGGCAGCTCTGTTAATGGAATCCTGGTCAGCAGCACTCAGGGACATCTGGGTGGCTCCATTCAGTGTGCAGATGAGCGCCTGGAAAAAACAGTTCAAAAGTTTAGACTGTTTTCACAGTTAGGAAGCCCAGGTGGATATTTTCCTGTTTCCCCTGTGGAATTCCTTTAGATACATATTTATGTTGATTAATGCACTGTTGAGGACCTCTTTTTTTTCTGATTTGGTTTCAAGTACTGTCACAGAAATGGGACTTGCTCTAGAGGAAGCCTCTGGGCAAACTGGGGTGTGGGGTGGAATTTAGGGCAGGTCTTCTCAGCTCATGACCCCCAGTCTGTCTCTCTTCCCCAGCACCCTCCTGAAAAGCTGTACTCATGGCTTTTGGTGGCCCATGAGCCTGGGCTGCCTCTGCCAGTGAGGCAGAGCTGCAGTGCCAAGGCAGATGTCCAGTGGTGGGAATGCTCTGAAGTGACTCAGGTGCCCCTTGGCTGCTCCTCTGCACCCTCATGTTCCACAGGGGCTGGGGGACCTGGCCACATCTCACCCCAGCCAGGGGAAGGGACAGGGACGGGCTGGGGGCCAGGCAGGTTGGGATCAGCTGCCTGGTGCCAGCTGAGAGAGTGGGACTTGGGATTTAGAGAAAATTTTAGCATTTCATGGGATCTGAAGTAAGTGGGGAAGTGTTTAGAGGTTAGTGCTCTCTAAGGGAAAACAGAAGCTGTATCTGGGGATGTTTCACGGCTTGCATTTCCCTGTTTTCCTGGCTGGAGAGAGCTGGAATTCACTGCACTGCTCTCCTGGTCTGCAGCCTGACCAGGCTGTTTGCCTGGGAACAGCGAGCCTGACGTTCAGCATCTGTTCTAGCTTTGCCTTGGGTGCTAAAAGCTTTGTGTCCTGTGGGAAATAATGTATCTTGGATAATACAGGGTGAAGTGCAGGTTAAAATGCTTCAAAAGCTCCAAAAATGGACTTGGAGACCAAGTCCTCAATATTTTTATTGATATTTTAAAATTATTTTATTTGGTATATTTGCTTTATTTCCTGTGGTGGAAATGTCTGTTTAATGCATTAAGTCACACTTACAGTGACACTTCAGTTAAAAACGTCTTTGCACTTTTATACCCTTTGGGAGCAGTGGTGTCAGGAAGAATCTGTTGATTTTGAACAGCAGTGTTCAGACTACCTCGAGTTGGATCTTAGGGGCTAAATACCTGTCTGTAAGGCTGGAGTGCATCACTCCTGGTGGTTTCCTTCAGAGAAGATTCTGCAGGCTCACTCCTATCAACAGTAAGGGGAAGAAATCAGGATTTTTGTTCTTGTTTTGTCAACAAGAAATTGATAGGGAGGAATGTTTTGGGATGTGAGAGCCTTCTGAAAGGGAAGTAAAACCATAATGAGATGTTTGCATAGGTACAGAAGGCACAAAGGCGTTGTGCTGTTAAGTGTTTGCTAATGTATTTACAGTAGATGCAAGATTTGGTCAGTGTGGGAACAATGATGCTTTTCTTTGTGGCTGTTCCTTTCTGTTAATAGTTGGTGCGTTCAACAGCCCCACTGAAGAGCTCTGAATAGCAGGCACTTGCCTTCAACAATACACTTCTGTTCTGGAAGCCTGGCTGCTTCCAGGATCACCTCTGATGGAATTAGAAGGTATTTCCTGAGCAACCTTGACTCTGGGTATTCAGGCTACGGAGTGAAGTGGTTTTGTCTCTAGTTTTGTGGTTGTGTTGCAACTGTGAATGAAGAATTTAAAAAAAAAAAGTAATCCATAGTTACCATAGTTATCCAAGTTTTCTAGGAAACTCCTTAAAAATACTAGTGAAGCTGGGAGTTTTTGTAACTAAAAAATGAAAATATTTCTTTTTGTAAATATGGAATGATACTCTTAGACCCTTCTTGTTCATACTTTAACCGATAGTAATCCAACCTGAAATGGCAGATAATTGGAAGTAAAATATATTTAATTAACTTTTGACCCTATCAGCTTGCTTGGCTTTTAAAAGTCAGTGAAATCTTCACCTTGATATTGGCAGTGCTACTTTTAGTACACCCTTGTTTCCCTGCTATTCCCTGTAAACTGCTGTCTCCTCCCTGTGTAATTAACTCCCAGCAGCACCACGGCTTGTCCTGCTGTTACAGCCAGAATTGTCACTCAAAAATCTGCCAGTGCCAGAGTTTGCACCTCAGGGACTTTAATTCCTCATAGCAGACAGAGGGATAGATTTACAGGTGTACACCCACCCCATACAGGCACAGTGTTCCTTTGGGTCAGTGAATTTGCAGCCTGGAGCTGGAATCCAGCTTGGTTACATCCCATGGCTGCCCTGAGCACCATTTCTACCAGCCAGTCTCATGGTTAATTTTGTGTGTGCTATGGCTGTGTCTGGGATTTGAGAATGTGCCCATATACACTCCTGTCACTGGGTTGTAAATATAATTACAGCTTTAAAGTCACAGCTGAAGTGGGGAACTGAGTTGAGCATGTGTAATCTGGGTCACTTCACAGACAGCCCATCTGTGTGGGATGGTGCCAGGGAGAAGCCCAGTCTGATGGGTGCTCAGGGAGCCCCAGCTGGGATTTGCCTGTGAGTCTGCTCTTTTCATCCTGAATGACTTCTGACTGTGAAGCTGCACAGAAGGGTGTGTGTAAATATGCTGATCAGAGCTGTGCTGTCCCACTGAAAACAGGAACCCTTCAAACCCTGCCCTGGCCAGAGCTCAGCCTGGCTGTGGGACAGGGCCAGCAGCTCCCCAGGACAAACCAGAGCACAGCCTGGCTGTGGGATGGGGACAGCAGCTCCCCAGGACAAACCAGGGCCAGCTGTGCTGTGGGACAGGGCCAGCAGCTCCCCAGGACAAACCAGGGCCAGCTGTGCTGTGGGACAGGGCCAGCAGCTCCCCAGGACAAACCAGAGCACAGCCTGGCTGTGGGACAGGGCCAGCAGCTCCCCAGGACAAACCAGGGCCAGCTGTGCTGTGGGACAGGGCCAGCAGCTCCCCAGGACAGACCAGGGCCAGCTGTGCTGTGGGACAGGGACAGCAGCTCCCCAGGACAGACCAGGGACAGCAGCTCCCCAGGACAGACCAGAGCTCAGCCTGGCTGTGGGACAGGGACAGCAGCTCCCCGGGACAGACCAGGGCCAGCCTGGCTGTGGGACAGGGCCAGCAGCTCCCCAGGACAGACCAGGGCCAGCAGCTCCCCAGGACAGACCAGGGCCAGCCTGGCTGTGGGACAGGGACAGCAGCTCCCCAGGACAGACCAGGGCCAGCCTGGCTGTGGGATGGGGACAGCAGCTCCCCAGGACAGACCAGGGACAGCAGCTCCCCAGGACAGACCAGAGCTCAGCCTGGCTGTGGGACAGGGACAGCAGCTCCCCGGGACAGACCAGGGCCAGCCTGGCTGTGGGACAGGGCCAGCAGCTCCCCAGGACAGACCAGGGCCAGCAGCTCCCCAGGACAGACCAGGGCCAGCCTGGCTGTGGGACAGGGACAGCAGCTCCCCAGGACAGACCAGGGCCAGCCTGGCTGTGGGATGGGGACAGCAGCTCCCCAGGACAGACCAGGGCCAGCTGTGCTGTGGGACAGGGACAGCAGCTCCCCAGGACAGACCAGGGCCAGCCGTGCTGTGGGGTGCAGGGTGCCCCACCAGGCTGCTGTAAGGAAGAGGCTGCAAATAACCCAGTTACAGCTCCCTGGGGAAATGCCTTGCTCCACCACCGTATCCTCGTTCCTCTGGCTCTGCTGAGGTTCCTTGTCACATGCCCTAATTTCTGCCTGGGGCTGTGGCTGCCGGCTCTGAAGCAGCCTGAGCATCAGTCAGATGAGAAGACTCAAACCCAAGGACGGCTGCACCCCCAGAGCCCTGCTGAGCCCTCAGGAGGGGTCACAGCTTCGTCATTTACTGTGTTTGGGACTCTAATCTGTATGAAATGTGAAATCATCACCATGACTAGTATCCTCTTGTTAATCAAAGACTGGAAATTGGAGAATGGGAGGAAAATTCTGGAGTTTTAGCATGGTTCAGACATTTGATGTGCCTTTAAGGATCTCTGACAGGCCAGTTATGGTTGAAGACAAGAGCAGGTCTATTTTGCATGTATTAAGCTGTGCCCTGTCACTTTGAACTATCTGCTCTCAAAATAGAGTAAGTGGCAAAGCAGGTGAGCTGACACTGACTCCAGTGTCAGCACCTTCACGCTGTACTTGTCACATGAGGACACCTGTGCTGGCAGCTCGGGTGCAAAACTGAGCTCCTGAGCCCCAGAAAAAGGAGTATAAAAAACCTGATGTTTCGCTGTGGAGTTTGGGAGAAAGTTTGAAGCTTCTGTTTTGGTGTGACTCTGGCGACTTCTGAAGCTGGGCAATGTAGGGGGTGGATGTAGCTAATCCCAGTGTATCAAACCCTCTTAGTTTCAAGTAGAAATATAAAACAGGGATACAACAGCCTGTATATACCAAGTACTAACTAAGAGTGCATTAACAAATAATCCCAGATATTTTTATTAACCTGTAACTGCAGTTGAGTATATTTTGTGTTACTATGGAAAATATCTGTGTGAAAACTTAAAAAGAAAACAAAATCCAGTTGGGTATGTAAGAAGGCTATAAGCACAGGGCAGGAGGAGAATTTTCACTTGTTCAGTTGTTTTCTTAAAATACCGAGTGAAGTGCCCTCACTTGTGCTTTGCTTTATGAATAAAGAAAGTATTCTAGCAGTCGAGTACAGGTCTTAACTTTTTTGAGGGAGGAAATTCCATTTCTCATGAGGATCAGAAGTTTAAGTCAGCATTCAGGCTGCCTATTAAAACTGCTCCTTGTGCCTCTGTGTGTCAGAGGGGTTTGGGAAGCACCCTGGGTGTGGTGGGACTGGTGACCCTCGGTGGGGCTGCTGGGTGGATGTGTTGGCAAATGGCAACTGCTGTGTTCTTCAGGAGGGCTGGAGTTGGTGAGAGACCAAGTTTTTAGTGCTGAGCTGCTCTGAAAAATGAAATCCGTTTCAAGGATGGAAACAGTTGCTATTGTTTAAACTAAATTAATGTGATGGTGAATTATTTGCTGTAGGTTTTGACAGTTTCCATAACTCTTTTCCTGTGGAATGGGCTGTAGATTGTGTTTGAGAACAGTTTGTCAGCGTAGAGAAGTGTGGAGAACAGTTTGTCAATGTAGAAAAGTGTGGCACAGAGAAAAAATCAAACAGAGAGAGTCTGATGCACAGGGCTGCTCGAGGGTGGTGGTTCCTGAGCTGCAGCCTCATTCTCCCTCCTCATGCTGCCTGCAGGCTCTCTCTGCTGGGAGGCTGCAGCTCCAGCCTGAGGATTGTGGGGCAGGTTCCAGCCCAAGGGAATGGCAATTGTGTTGATAATCCTGAATTTAAGGACAGTTTTACCCTCGCTTTTTACATAAAATTAACATATTTCAGCACAAGTATATGCTTCCAGAGCTTTCCTAGAGAAGCATGTACAAACATGTACAGCTGTGAGTGTGTCCCCAGATCTGCAGCGTTGTCCTGAAATGCATCCTGTGCCCTGGCAGCCAGTGATGAGTCCACTGCAGTTTCAGCTCTTTCAGGTGATCAGAGGAAACTCCAGGTGGCTTTACCCAGTGTAACCTACAATTCATTTGGGATACTTCAAAATATGAAAAAAGTTTCATGGAGAAAAAGCCAATAAAGTTGTCCTTAGTTTTTCTCAGAGTTTAACTGAAGCCTGAAGCCCATTTTCCTAAACAGGAAAAGAGCCATTCCAGCGCCATGAGGAATGTTGATACTAGGTGAAGTGCACTTCCTTGTGACAGAGAAAAATAGAGGTGTTACCTCACTGCAAACAGGATATCTCTGAATAGTTAGCTTTAAATATACAATATTTTCCATAATGGCTTTGAATTTCTGGAGCCACGGACACAGAATGAATTTTGGCTGCAGTGGTGTTACTGCTGGCTGCTTCTTGGGGGGTTTCCACTGCTACCTCACCATGCCACACATTTGGTTTTAGTGTTGGATCAAGCCTGGTTGAATGAAGGTGTCCGCAACATGTTTGTGGAAATTGGACTTTGTGCTTGGATTTTTAAACTCCTTGTACATGGAACAGGGTTGTCTGACCCCTTGGCATAGCAGTGTGATCACAGCAGCTGGAGAAGGTTCCAGGGGAGTGCAAGCTGCCCACCAGCCTGGAGTCACCTCCCTTCCCGGGCCCATCCTTGTGGCAGGCTCACCCTTACTTCTAATGATAGAGGGGGGTTGGAGATGGAAAAGTCAGTTTTTCAGCTGAGGATGTCTTCCCTCTGTTCCCGCCAAGGTCTGTCTTGTCAGCAGCAGTGGATGGTGGATGCTGTGTAACAAAAGGGAGTGCTTTTCTCTGAAACACTTTTCCTGCTCATAATCAGGTTGCAGAGTAGATGCTCTTGCAGTGCTTGACTTGGATTTTAATTTTCAGGCACGTGCTTATTCAAGTCCAGTGTGCCAGACTGTGTATGTACAGCAGGTTGGGAAGAGTTCAGTGGTTCTGGGGAAATGTATGCATCAATTCTCCTGCTGCAGTCTTGTCTCTTATCTGAGCAAGACATGGTTACAATGAGGAAAAACATTCCAGAGATGTAACTTCTAAATTGGGAGTCTCTGTTGCTGGCTGTGTCTTGTGAATAACTTCGGAGATGGATGTAGAAGAGCAAAGTGCAATATTTAATGAGTTAGGGGGAAAACACTTCTAGGTGTTTTGCATATATATTTTGTTGTTGTTGTTCTTTACCTGTGGGTTTGTATATTGCTAAGTCTTGTCATTTTTGTTCTGCTCTTTTAATCCATGAAGCCTTCTGCCAGCAGCAACTTCCCCATGAGTGTAAGGATCTCTTCAGGAGTTCTCAGGAGTGGTTCTACCAACCCAGTGCAGACAGTGTTTTTCTGGCTCCTCAAGTTGAGGCTCAGCCATGACCTTGCTCATCCCAGCCCAGGTGATGGGCAGTCCTGCTGCCTGACATGCTCAGGTTTTTGCTTTGCCCCTGGTTACTGTGAAAGGCTTTCCCCACCTCTGTGTCACACACAGACCTGTCTGCCCTGCCAGATTCACAGCCCTTTGCTCCTGGTCATGTCTCTTCATTTAGTTCCCTTTGCATTACTTTGAGGACAGGCTGCCTAACTTCATGTAAAACCCCTGCCTTGCTCAGGCTTGCCAAGACATTTTGTGTCAATAGTGGGAAACTGACTTCTGGTTTGCTTGGTTTGTTTATTTGGTTTTGGCCAAAGCTTCCTGTCTCGATTGCTCTCACACTGGATTTGCCAGGAGAATTTTTTGCTCTATTGCAGGACAAAAGCCTTGTGGAAAGCTACAAAACTTTCAGGGAAACACTGTAAAAGTTTGAGGGGAGTTGTGCAGCCCGTGTACTTGAACAACAGCCTCCTGTGCTGGCTTCATGCCTGCTGAGCTCCTGTACTCTTACATTCTTTACAGTTAATATAATTTTAACATATTTTTGCATATATAAAAGTACATACATGTGTTTATAGTTAAATTACCAGGGGCATAGGCTGCAGTGCCTGTGCTGGTGTAGTGCCTGGCACACCGGGTACCACTGTGGGGCTGTGACTGGGGATGTCACAGGGACCCGGGGAGGGAGGCAGTGTGTGGTGGAGTGAAAGCTCCCATGGGAGATGCAAACAGGAACGAAGCTGCCAAGTGTTTACCTGTGAAATGCACCATGAGATTGTGAGTCCTGCTGAAGGGGGGTGGAGGCTGCCATCAGATGGGGAGCAGATCACAGGAGCCTCCATCAGATGGGGAGCAGATCACAGGAGCCTCCGTCAGATGGGGAGCAGATCACAGGAGCCTCCGTCAGATGGGGAGCAGATCACAGGAGGAAAGGTGCCCGGGGCACTCAGCTGGGTGGCAAAACTCGCTCACCCTCTGCCTGAGTAGTGAAGCTTTGTTGTCCCAACCACGGTGGTGCTTCACATTTCTGCCATTATGTATGAACTTCTGCAATTTATTCTTGTTTGTCCAGCTCACTGCCCTGCTTTACCCTTTGCTTGTGTGAAACTAGTGCTACTGAATATCAAGCACACGTACAAAAGATGTTTTATAAAGCACAGCAAATAAATCTGCTTTTGTTTTTCACAAAAAGGACGCTTTGAAAAGTAATTTTGCAGCACCTGAGTCCTTTGGAGCTGGCTGCAGCTGTGCAGCCTGTCAGATCACTGCCCATGCAGTAAACAGAGTTTTGTTTTCACACCTGGCACTGGAGTCTGAGGTGTTTCTGGTTTTGTCATGGGATGATCAGGGGCAGCTTTGGGGAGCTGCCAACCCCAGCCTGGTACTGTAGCTGCGGCAACAAACCTGAAATCAGGAGATCTGGGATCCTATTCATTTGCTTTCTGGCTGTTATACCTTAAGGAATGCTTGACTCGTGTTTGTAACTTTGTATAGCCACAGAGAGAGAAATTGTGAGAAGTCATATTTTTCATAGGAATGATGTCTGAGGTACTCACTGGCCTTTGGAGTTTTCTTTAAAAATAATCTAAAAAAGGTCTAAATCACAAACACACAGGGCTCATTTGGATGTATACAACGGGACCAGGGAACAAATTAGGCTTTATCTTTTGCCCTCTGGTTGTACTTGGATAACCTTTATTGCACTTATTTGGGCAAAAGCAAAGACTTTTAGACTAGATCTGCAATTTGAGTTTGTTGCCATTTGTTTTACACAAGAAATGTACTCTGTCAGTTTTGTTTTCCTTGTTTAGGGACCTCGGCACACACAGCTGCAGGTGTGGGAGCTCAGAAGTTGTCAGTGGGGCCAGGCTGGAAGGAGTTTGTGCAGGAGGGGAGGTCACTGCTGCTGGAGGCAGCACTGGGGATGGTGCCTGGGGCAGGAGCTGGAGGATAGCCCGGAGCTGGTACCCACTGGGAAGTCTCAGGGTGGGAGCTGGTGCACTGGCAAGCTCCAGCACCCTCCTTTCCCAGCCAGTTGTTTGATAAAGGGGTACAGCAGCTCCAGTCTGGGTTACACTGCTGCTCACCGGTGCTTTGTGTCGTGGGAGCAGCACGATGGTTTGAAGACAGAACTGGAATTAGATGCCACTGTTTGTGTCACAGGTTCTCACACGGGGTTGGGCACACAAACTCCTGAGGTTGTGTTTGGGGTGTTATGAGTAAGGTTTCACTTTCCCAGGGAAAGCCCGGAGTGGCTGGGCTGAGGAGCTGTGGGGCTGGGCTGTGGGTGATCAGTAGAGAAGGGGACACCAGGTAGTGTGTGCTGGGTTCTGTGTGGTGTGGGACACCTCCCAAAGTAAAACAACCTGTAGGCTTTCAGAGCTGAGCAAAGTCCACATGCTTAAAAACATAAAATGCTCAAGCAGATGTAACCATTAACATGAGGAGGAGCAGTCAGGATCCCGTGAGGCTGGAGTGCTGGCAGGGTGTCTTCCTCATCTGTGCATGCTTTTGTTGCTTTAGGTATTTTTAAAATTTATTTTCAGCAACAGTGGATTTTTTTCCCCCCTCAAACTGAAGAGAAGCTGTGATCTCACTGTGGTTATTGTGCAGGTTTTGTGTTAGCCGAGTGTGTTCATCCAGCACTGCACGCTGACACTCCTTGCTGCTGTTGTCTGCCTGATGTTTCCTTCCTTCAGAGTCTATATTTAGTGCTAAACAGTATTCACTGTGGCACAGGGCTACAGGCAGTTTGCTTTCAAGCCAAAGGAAATGGTTCTCTTTAAGGATAAGAGTGAACAAGGGGCAGGATTTCCTGTGGAAACGCACCCACAGGAGAGTTGACTTTTACTTTGAAGTTAATGGCAAAAAAGACAAAGTGAAACCTGAAGAGTTTATATGCAGAGGAACGATTTTTTTCTTTGCCTGGTGAAGGAAGCCTGGCTACAGGGAGGGGTGGGGAAGGGTCTGAGCAGGGGAATGCAGGTCTGCATCCTCGGGGATGCTCCAGGCCCTGGACACGTCCCTGAGAGCCTGCAGTGGGCACCTGCAGGGTGGGCAGAGAGCCCCAGCTCCTCCTGCCACCCTGACCCCAGTTCAGGTGGCATGGAGCACCTGTGGCAGGTGTTACTGAGCCTGAGGCTGCTGTGTTTGCAGCCCCCAGTCCTCACCCAGAGGGGCCATGGGGGCAGAGCAGGCCTGCAGTGTGTCCTGGCCAGGAGCTGCTCCTGCCCTGTGTGGGCACGGAGGGCAGTGCTGGTGGGCACGGAGGGGCAGTGCTGGTGGGTATGGAGGGCAGTGCTGGTGGGTATGGAGGGCACGGAGGGCAGTGCTGGTGGGTATGGAGGGCAGTGCTGGTGGGTATGGAGGGCACGGAGGGCAGTGCTGGTGGGTATGGAGGGCAGTGCTGGTGGGCACGGAGGGCAGTGCTGGTGGGTATGGAGGGCAGTGCTGGTGGGCACGGAGGGCAGTAGGGCAGTGCTGGTGGGCATCACACCCCTGCCTGCATACACAGCTGGGGCCTCTCTCCTGCTTCAGCTTTAGGGGCAGCTGAAATTCAGAAAAGAAGGCTTGCTCGGTGACAGCAGTGAGTTTTGCTTCTGCCTCCCCTCCCAGTGAGGGAAGCTCTGTGCACATAACTAGAGGGGTTGGGGATTGAGAGCTGCTTGCTGTAGCTGTCTCTCCCCAAGGTGAGGTGGTAGGTGTGCTCTCAGGGGTGCTGCCCACTGCTCCTGGGCAGCACTGGACAGGTGTCCCTCAGGGAAGGCTGAGCTGCTGCCCATCAGTGCTGAGTGCAGTGAAGGTTTCTGGAACTCCAGAACTGCCATCAGTGCCACCCTTCTGACACTGTAGTAACCTCATATGAATTAATGTAATTTTGCACAAATCAGTTTGGAATGTATTTTTTGTTTCATCCCATGTGTTTACTCTTTATTTTCTTCTTTCGGGAAAGCTGCTAAAATTCCATTTTATATTTTATAAAATGCATTTTTGTCTGAGGGGTGGGAGAACAGGACAACGTTCTCTTTCAAAACATATTGTGTTTGGGATTCTTGCTTGTTTTTCCACTCTAACAAGAGGATTGAGCCCTGGTGTGTTATTGTAAGGTGTGTTCTGACTGAAATCAGAAACACTGACTGTACATCTGATTTTTATGTGTAGAAACCCAAGGACCTTACAGCTGTGAATGGATCAATATAACAACAGCCTCTTTTCTGTAACTGGGGCCCAAACACAGTCCCTAAGGTTTATATACTCAATATCAGCATTACAGACATCCAAAATCACCGTTTCGGTATTGCTTGTTATTTAGATTTCCAAATGCATATAAATGCCAGATTTAAATGTGCATCTGTTTTGAAAGCAGTAGTAAAGTATCTGTGTATTTCATTTAGATTTTGCTTCTGCTGGAGCTGGCTGGATGAAACACTTCACAAAGGGCTGCACACATCTCTGCCAATTTATTTCTTTCTAAGCTTGCCTCTCTGCCAGATGTCTGATGGCCTTTTGTGGAAACTTAAGGGAATACTGAGGATATTTCCAGTTGCATGCATCAGTTCTGGTGCTTTGGCTTCCTTGAAACTGCATCAGCAATGTTTTATTAATTGAGCAAAACTGTTTCCCTTTCAGGACTTTGTTTCTCTAAATTGTTTCTTCTGAATTGTCTTTGGAGATTGCTATTTTTCCTTTTATGCTTTATTTTTACCATAAAGAATCATCTAGATATTTTCTACATAAATTTTTGCTCTTATAGCAACTGCATGTTAAGTGCAATTGTAGCACCTAAACCTTGGTCTGGGCTATCCCAAGGGTGTAGGAGGGAAAAGCATTGGCTCCTGAATAACCAGCATGTCAGTAATAATATATATGGGGCAACTGAGGCTTCCTGTGTTCGGTTGGTTTGTTGGTGGGTGGTTTCCCCCCATCCTTCCTGTGTAAAGCAAACCTGAAACCTTTGCCTTTGCTCAAGGATACCTGGCTGTGACACACAGCAGTGGAGGAGGTCACTTCAGTGTCACCTGTCAGGAGAAGAGTCTTTGGGTCCCTTCAGCTAAGCTGAGCAAGCTGGGACCACACTGTGGTGCCTCATTGTGGCTGCACATGGCTTGTACCAGCCCTCCCTCAGCTGCCCAGAGCTCTCTGCCGTCCCTCTCCTGAGGGGCAGCACTGGGCAGAGACTCACTTCCCTCTGTAAGGACTGCTGCAGTGTGAAACAGCACAGAGTGCCCAGCCCTGGGCTGCCTCCTGAGCCCTTGGCAGGGCCAGGTGTGTTCCTGGGGGGATCAGCACCAGGAGCTCTGTGCCATGGAGCCCTTGGCAGCTGCTTGGCAGCCCCAGCATGGCCAGGTGTGTTCCACTGGGGTTCAGCACCAGGAGCTCTGTGCCATGGAGCCCTTGGCAGCCCCAGCAGGGCCAGGTGTGTTCCTGGGGGCTCAGCAGGAGGAGCTCTGTGCCATGGAGCCCTTGGCCCTCCATCCTTGCTGGATGCTGTTGGGCATGGGTGCTGTGTGTGGCTTGCAGACCCGTGGGTGGGTTTGGGGCTTTGAGCTCCCGCTGGAGGCTGTGCCTGTGGAACTCCAGATCACTCCTGATGATTCCAGAGCTCCTTCCCAGCATGAGATGCTTTGTCTCAGCTGAGCATTTTGCAGTGTGTTTGTGGGAGCCTTGCTGGCAGAGAGTGTTGTCCCATAGGAGAACACTGTCAGTTCCAGCTCACCCTCAGCATCACCAAAACAAGGTTGGTGTTTTGTGGCAGCTCTGAATAAAACTGAAAATAAGCTTTGAGGACTGTTGGGCCATTGGTCAAAGATGCATTTATTACAGAATTTTGCATAGCAGCAAGGAGGAGGAAAAAACCCCCACCAATCCTGAAAACCTACTCTCTAGATCAAATTGAAATTAATTTCCAAGCATCTCCCTTAGCCCTTTATTTCTGAAATAGGATGTAAAC
Source organism: Acrocephalus scirpaceus scirpaceus (assembly GCA_910950805.1). NCBI lineage: Eukaryota > Metazoa > Chordata > Aves > Passeriformes > Sylviidae > Acrocephalus > Acrocephalus scirpaceus. The sequence continues at coordinate 62,706,375 of OU383781.1, forward strand.
AACTCTCATTGTCTCCTCTGCCATCAAATACTTCTATTAGATCACTGTGTATTTATTAGTGTGTTGAGCTCCCCTGGGATTCACTTGGCAGTAAATCCACAGCTGTCTTGGGACTGCAGTATTTTGGTGTGAAGGCTTTTTTCCTAATGGAATATGGGGGGTGTTGGAGCTGCCTCACTGACAGCTCTCCTGGCACGTTCCTCCTGGGACTGATTCTGCAGTGATTCTGGGAAAGGCTGGGACTTTCATCCAGCACAGCAGCGCTCCATCACATGGCATTTGGCTCATAAATAAGGATATATCTTCCTGAGGAAAGAGCATTTATTACTCAGAGGAATTGATAGACACTGCTGCTCAGCAGGGCATGCATCTCATGACCTTTAGCTCTTGAGCTTTAGGTCACAGAAGTTACTGTCTGCAAACATGAGCACTTAGATAAAATTACATTATTATTTTTATTTTTCCACAGAGCACGTTGTACGTTATTGATTTAAGGCAATTTTTTATACCAGCCTCCTGCTCTGCAGTTTCTCCCTGAGCTGCTGGGCTCAGATGCCCAGAGCTGTAGGTGTATCAGGCTAGCAGGATGTGTGTAGGAAATGACTGACCTGTGGTGCTCTCACCAGCCTGTTTACTTGTTGTGGAGAAGGCACTGGGAGTCTGGGGATGTTCTGCCTCACGATGCCATCACAGCATGGCTGTGAAAAGCCTACAGCTGACACAGACCACTGCATTAATAAAACCTGTGGGATGTTTTCAAGCCTCCACAAAACTCAGCCCACAGGAAGAACTGTTTGGATCATTGGCCTTTAGTTCCTGGGAGATGTGAATCTGGATGGTGCTGCTCCCCTGTGCATGTTTCTGTACCATGCAGATTTAAACAAACAGTTGTAGATATTCCCCTGTTCAACCTGGGGGAATTTTAAAGATTTCACTTCAAACAAATACAGAAAGAAACCCCACAAGTACACAGAACAAACCATGGTGGTGGTGTTGAGTGTGAATTTTGCCAGAGATCTATTTTATCTATCCACATGCAAAAGCAGATTAATTTGATTTAAACTCTTTCAGTTTTCCCTGTGTCATTCCAAAATCAGGATACAAAGCAATGGAAAACTCGAGTGTGTTAATGTGGTTAATCTTGCTATTTGCTAACAATTAGAGTTTGTGTGGTGTTGGATTAACTCTTGTTAATGCTCTTAACACGTTGGTTATTCAAATATCCAGGAGCTTTTAAGCTTTCAGTAAGATGTCAGTAATAGAAGTTAAATTTGAAGTACATGGGCAGTTCACTGGGGTCAGGAGATTCAAGATTCTGGACTTCTCTTACTCCAGTCTTTGCAGTTACTTGTAAATCATTACCCAGCAGTGGTTACTGCCCTGTGCCTGTGTGGGTTTATCCTGTGTGTGGACTGGAGAGCAATCAGCCTGTGGAGGCTGTGCCCTGGCCCTGCTCCTGTTTTGTTGTGTACCCAGGGACAGCCCAGGCTGAGCTCACTGGGTGCCAGAAGATAAACAGTGTCTGTGTGCTGCATACCTGTGGAAAACATGGTTAAACACAGTTCAACTTCATGTTTTAAGGGTGTGTCTGTATGTATGTTAGACCTGTGTGAGCCTGGTCACTTTGCCATCAGAGTTACTGAATTATTTTCTACACCAGCAATTCTGAAAATCTGGAGCTTTTGTTGCTCCATCTCAGTATAATCTAATGTAATGCTTAAGAAAATTACCTGCTATGTAAACTCTACTAAAAATATGTGTCTTCAATTAACTGTTCTGTGGAAATGCTATAATTGAAAGTTGAGGTCCATTAGTGCTGAGAGAAGTATTTTTCTTTTGTTTTGTGATGCTGGATTAGCCAAGAAATGAATAGACTTGGGACAGACATTAATACTTTGTTTGGAATTTTGTAGAATCACAGATGGATTGGGTTGGAAGGGACCTTAAAGATAATTTCATTCTACCAATCTGCCATGGGCAGGGACACTTTCCACCAGACCAGGGGGCTCCAAGCCCCATCCAGCCTGGCCTTGGACACTTGGTGCTGGCTCTAAAGCTCCATAGCCACAAGGTACTTGGAGTACAGTTTTCATCTTTCTACTTGGGAGTTATAAATACTGTGTTACAAACTTGGGTAGGGTATGTGATTGATGAACTTCCTGCGATTTAGTTGTTCTTATGAATGGCAAATTGCTTTTAGTCACTGCCCTGAATCATCATGTATTACATACAAACATTGTTTATGCTGAATTAGATGACAATTTCAAGTTTTTCACATAAACTTCACTTTTTCCATTGGTAATGAGTAGTTTTCTGTTTTTATTTTTTCCTTTTCTATTTTCTTGGAGGGATATTTTTGAGTTGACCTTGTTCCTTTGTCTCGAGGGTTTAGGTGGGGCTCCTGAATATCCAAATTGAGAACCTGAGACAGAGCTGCTCTTTGGGACAGGAAAGAAAATTCACAATCCTGTTCACAAGCAGCGGGTTTGTGGTGTTCCCTCCTCACTGTCCTGCCTGCAGGGAGCTGCTGGTCACCCCCCTGGCACCCTCAGGTCACCCTCTCCTGGCACTTGCACCCACTGGGCTCAAGGCTGCAGGAGACTGTCTACATCCCAGCCCCCAAATTAAACTAAATTGGCAATGATTTTATTGACACAGATGTTCTTTATTAAAAAGCATTTGTTGTTCTAACTAATTTTTTCACTTCCATGCCCAGAGGAGGTTTGTTTTACGTGGGTTCAGTGCTTGTGCTGGGCCTCTGTCCTGTGCAGGGGCTGCTCCTTGGTACTAGCAGAGTTCTGGTACTTTAAGTGCTGTTTTGGCACCAGCCTCATCAGCTGAAGCTGCTGAAGAACTAGAGCTTGTTTCAGCTGCTGCTCGTAAGCTGCCTGCTCCCAGCCTTGCTGTTGGGGGCACCTGTGTGATTTTTGGTTGTTTTAGAGTTTTATAACATGTAAGATTGGTCAGTGAGGTTCTCGAGGGTTTGAGAGATCTTGTCCAGATGGGAGTACTGACAGCACATGCTACCATTATTATGTAGGTGTTAAAGACAGGTGGCTCTTTTCCTCTCTCGTCCTGTGCTGTTTGAGGAGCGACTAATTATGCTTGTGGTAAGAACTATAACACATATATGTTACACACACACTCACATCTACAGATGTCTTTACATCCAGATTTTTGAAGAGGTAGGGACTTGCTTCCTCACCCTTGCTTCTGTTTCATTATTCCTTACGTTTCCCTCAGAAGTGGCCAGAGTGGTTAATTAACAGGTCAGTGCTTGCTGTTCCCGTTTTAGGCTGCATTTCCTTTGCTTGAGAGAGTGCTGCTATGTTCAGGATTCAGTATCCCTAGCTGGGCAGGGCAGATTCTTGGTGTCTCTTACAGGCTGGGTTTGGTTGTTTCAGGAGATGCTGGTTTCTCGGGGCAGGGCCGTCTCTTGGTATCTCTTACAGACTGGGAACAGGTGGTTTTGGTTGTTTCAGTAGGTGCTGGTTTCTCCGGGCAGGGCTGTCTCTTGGTGTTTCTTACAGACCAGACTGGTTTTGGTTGTTTCAGGAGATGCTGGTTTCTCCTGCATACACAGACACCAGTTCATGGATAGCTTCGGCTGTTTAGGAACACAGAGCCTTCGAAACAGGCAGCAGGTGCTGGGTGTTTCTCTCAGCCTGCGATGTGCGGTTCCAGGGGGCTGAGGCCCTGCTTTCCCCGCTGTTTGTGCCGGCAGAGCCGCTCCTTTGCTGCCGTACCGCGCGGGAAGGCGGCACCGCTGCGGCTTCTCTTTCTTCCCACCGAGTGTTGTGTATTCCGAGCTGACAGGAAGGGGGATCGGCCGGAAAGGTCAGCGGCTGGGCTGGCCGCTGTTTGAGCAGCGCCGGTCAGAGCAGGGGCACGGAGGTCGCTCCCCGAGCTGCTCCGGGCCCGGCTCTGGGCCCCGACTGCCCTTAGCTCTGTCCCCCCTGCCCCGGCCGCTGTCCCCCCTGCCCCGGCCGCTGTCCCCCACCCCGGCAGGGCCAGAGGCTTACCTGAGGACACCGGCAGTGCTTGTGCTGCTGGCCCTGCCATCGGGGCTGTGCAGGGCAGTCGCTGTCCATGGCATGTGGGACCTTCCCCAGCCTCTCCCCTCAGGCGCCGCTTTACCCCGGTTACCGCCTGGCTTTTTTCCTCTGTTCTTCGGCGTACTCAGCCTCGGATTAAACTGGCCTTAAAACTCCTCAGTGACAGGCTCGTGTGTCCAAGCCCCTGTTTTTGAGTCCCTGTTAATTAGGCTGTGCTGTTTCTTGTCCTCTGTACCTGTCCTGATCCTGGTGACTGTCACTCACCACCAGGATGGGACTCTTCTTTTTCTGCTGCTCCTTTAGCATTCCAGCTTTAGGCTTTCAGAAATGCTCATCTAAGGGACACCACAGTTGTGTTTGTAAGTTGTTTGTGCAAATGCATGGAATAAAAACACAGTGTTTAATAAAAGTTTGGATTTTGAAGAATTTGCACTTTTCCTTCAATGTTTTTTCTTAAAATTCATAATTCTAGTTTTCCTGTTTGGTCCTGGTTGGTTTGTCTACATGGGCTTTGAAATGTTGTGAACTCATAATGTGAACAGAACATGCAGATTATCATCTTTTTGTTTGTCATTTAAGAATGTAAAGTCGGTACAAATCACCACATTAATAGAACCCAGCTGATGTGGGGGTTTTGGTTGTCATCCGTGTAGTTCAGGAGGGCATAGCAAGAGTTGTGCTTACAAGCCTGTTTGAAAGGAAAAAAAGATTTAAATCCAGTGGGGCTTTGAATATAAATGTCTAAAGGATGCCAGTAGACTTACAAAGACAATATAAGAGATCAAAAATATTGATCAAGAACCACGATTTAAATAATTCTTTTGAAACAACTGTGATGATCAGTCACGTGGATGGACTCGAAAGAAGTTTTTGAGTAAGCCTGTTGCTGGTCAAACAGAACTTGATCAAAGGCTTTGCTTTTGATTAAATAAGTAGAAAACCAAATATACTAAAGGCAGGGGAAAATAACCTGTATTTCATATTTTTCTTTATGTGTCTTGAAGGTTAAGATGTAAAGGCCTGCCTGGGACTGCACCCTATGAGTCCATGACTGCAGCAGGGCCCCTGTGGTGCTGTGGGATGCCAGGAGACTTTTGACACTCAGACCAATGATCCCTTAACCCACGTGGGGCTCTTGGGGCTGTTTCAGTCAGGCTGAAATGTAAAAATGTAAAAATCGGGGTTGGTTGTGCCTTGTGTGTTCAGGCAGTGTGTGGAGTCCAAGTGGCCAGTTGTCCTCTGATTCATTTTGGAGCTCAGTTTTCACAAAATGAGTCAAGATTTTTTTCTTTTTAGCTTAAAAAATGAGCCTATTCTTTGCTAAAAATAAATTTCACAAAATAGAACCTGCTTTCTATAATTCATCAGCTTTCTTCCATTTCCCTCTGAACAAAGCTGAAAAGAAATTTTCCAGGCTGTTAATTTAGTTCATTTAGGTTTTTTCCCTTTTTTCTTCTGAATGAAAGGCTCCTTACCCTGTCTAAATATATATTCTTTATTTTTTTGAAAAGGCTCCTTCCCCATTTGAGTATATTTTTGCAACAGGCTTAAAGCTTTCCTGTTGGCTGTTGAGTATAATTTTGTAGGAAATAGAAATACAGGGGAGAAGAGAGACTACTTGTATGTTGGATTTGAAAAGCCTCTTGTTTTCGGGTTATACCAGCTCATGTGGTGTTCATGTGTTCACAAGCTGACTGGTTTTCTTATAAACCTGATCATTACAGTGACCAGTGTGACATAAATAGACTTCAAGTGGAAAGTCATCGTGAAAAGAGATAGTTTTAGTGGGATTTGGAATTCCAGGAAAAGGTCAAAACTGCTTTTAATTGAGGGGAGCAGCACATGTGGGACACGTGTCCTGTTTTTTTAATATGGATCCCATGTGGGATTGCTGTCTGGAAGTTGTGCTTGTTTGAGGGGAAGGGTTTCTTTTCGGAAGGGTTTCTATTTGTGGCTCAGTAGAGTCCAAGTGTGTGCCTGAAGGGTAGGATGGAAGCAGAGTCCTGCTCCTCCAGGCACAGGGGCATTTGCTGAGCTCAGAGAATGGCAGAGTTGGTGTGTGTTTGAGGAGCAGCCTGTGCACAAAGCAGGCAGATAACCCTGAGGAATCCGTGCTGAGCAGGCTTGGTGTTCCCAGGCAGGAGGGTGGGCACAGGGCACGGTGACCTGGGGCCCTGGGCTGCAAGGGAGGATGGCGGGAGAGGAGAGACCCCTGGAGCAGAGAAGGCTCTGGGGACACCTGTGGCTCCTTTCAGTGGCAAGAGAGCTGGGGAGGGACTTCGGGCAGGGGATGGAGGGACAGGACACAGGGAATGGCAGGGTTAGATGGGATATTGGGAAGGAGTTGTTCCTTGGGAGGGTGGGCAGGCCCTGGCACGGGGTGCCCAGGGAAGCTGTGGCTGCCCCTGGATCCCTGGAAGTGTCCAAGGCTGGATGGCACACGAGGGAATCTGGTCTGGTGGAAGGTGCTCCTGCCCATGGCAGGGGGTGGAACTGGATAATCTTTAGGGTCCCTTCCAACCCAACCCACTCTATAGTTCTAGATATTCCTAACAAAGTGTTAATGTCTGTAGGTATTTTGGTTTCTTTTGCTTCTCCTGTTTGCTCTTTGGTGGATCCCTGAGAGCATGAGCTGAAGCTGCCCTGTGGGCAGGGAGAAGGACTAACTTCAGCCAGCTGGAGCAGAGTTGGAGGTGGGGATAGCCAGAAAGAAAGAGACTGATAAAGTGGGGTTTGGATTAGTGACCTGGCAGAAATTGGTTCATCAGTGAATGGGTATGAAAGGATTCAGCATCAAAGAGGACAGGGAAAAGATTAATTTCCATTATGTTACAAAAAGAATGAGATAATTTAATGAAGGACAGAGTGTGGAGAGAAAGGATAGGAGAGTCCAAAGTCTGTGGAAGACATGAAATATAATGTGCCTATTTTTAGACAGAAAAATAAGAGGAAGAGAAATTATCTTTCTACTTGATTGCTATCTCCAGCCCTTCAAAACTTCAAATTGTTTCATTTATGTGAGGTGGCTGGAGAGGAGTCTGAGGCAGAGGGCTAGGTTACAGAATTGTACCACAGAGCGGTAAAAGTGGAAAGAAAGGGTGTGGTGGTGGCAGAGGAGGGACTGCTGGAGGAGGGCACAGCACGGGCAGGGCCTTTCACAGGGCCAGGGTGAGCCAGCAGCCAGAGGGGCACAGGGGGCTGGGCTGGCAGCCCCAGGAGCTCCTTGGCACCCTCCCTCTTGGAACTGCTTACACAGGAACTTACTGGGCACCTTCCAGTGCTGCTTCTCCTGCTCCAGATTTTGTGTCAGAGCTGTATCCAGCTATTTGAAAATTGCATACGTGGTGGGAGAATAGAGCAGAAGTTTCATGCCTGTGTCCTTGCCTCTGGCAGTTGGTGTCAGAGCTGTTTGTCAGGAATGAGGTGTCTCGCTGGTTTTTAGTTTGATACATTCTGCTGCCTCCCACTGATTCTGGACATTTTGCCACTCCTGTGACAAGGAAGTCTGACTTGTATTGTTATTCCCTACTAGGATGCAAAAATTATCCAGATGTCTTGTTGTTGAGGGTAAATCTCAACTAATCAGTTCTCTCCCTTTGTGATCATGTCTAGGCTGGGGTCTGTTGCTGAAAAGACAGAACTTTGCACTTAACTGCAGTTTTGCTGCTTCAGTTTTATAACTTCTGGAGCAATGTGAAAATGCTTCTCCCAGTTTGTCCCTGGCAGGAGGTCTGATGGGTCAGAGCATCCCCAAAAGCTCTGTCACTCCTCTGGACCAACCTGTGTGAAGTAACTCTGTGTCACTGGAAGCTCAGCTGGCAGCATCTGGGTGTGGGCAGGCTGTGAAATTTCTGATCCCCAGGTGATGAATATGTCCTTGTAACAGGACATGGTTCAAGTGTGGCATTGCCTGATAAATGTGTGGGTACAAATGCTGTGCAGTCGTGTACAAAATGCACATTTTGGTGAGAATCAGAGGGGACTGGGGAATGAAGGGTGATGTCTGTCCAGTGGCATCATGGAGGAACATCCTTGTTTGTACTTTTTGCTTTAATTATGAAAAAAGCTCCCTTCTTGAATACACTGAGGAAAGCAATAATATCATGATATTGTTGTAAAAATAGATTTCTCTTACTCTTAATTAATTTTTGCCTTTTGTTTTTCAGCCAGAAAATTTACAGAAGAATTGGCTTCGAGAATTTTATCAGGTAAGGTAAAGTTTATTTTCTCATGGAGTTCTGTGCATCTTTGTTTATTGACCTAATTAGTAACATCAGGATCTTTTGCTTTGCGAAGTGAAATCACTATTTTATAGTGATTTTATTTTATAGTAAAAGACAGCCCTGAAAAATATCTCTCTTTCTGGATTTCTAAGTAATCATTATAAATATCCAGCATATAAGCACAATTTGTTCTCATCAACAATTCTCTGCCTAAAAAGTAGATTCAGGTTTTATAAAATTGACTTCATGTTGGCATGAAATGGTCTTTTAAGTCTACTGAGTAAGTTAAATATTTGAGTACTTTTAAAGAAAATCTGTTGGGAAATCCAGTTTACCTTAAAATTGAAATACGATAATTTGGGGTATTGGCTTGCAATAAATCATTGGCTGCTATTTCTTCACAATTTTCTTGTTTGGTAATGTGAAAATATTGACACTGAAGCCATGTTATAAAATGTGCTGTAACCTTCTGGTGTGAGGGGTTTTTGAAAGTACAGAAGCCCCTGTCACACACTGTTACTGTAGTAGAGGCTTGCTTAACTTGCAGGCTTTGTGCAGAAATATGGCAACAAGCAACAGGAAATGAGCACTGCTGAGGCATGGAGGTGTCACCCCTGGGATGAGGGATGTGTGAGAGCTGCTGTCACTGCTGACACAGCTGAGGGAGTCTTGAGTCCCACAATGGTTTGCATTGGCAGAGCCTTAGGGGACCCAGAGACCCTCTGGATCTCACCCTGCCCAGGGCAGGGGCACCTTTCTCTAGAGCACGTTGTTCCTGCCTGACCTGGCCACAGACAAGTGCCACCTGCTACTGAAGGGATGCACGAGATTCCCTTATCCAGTCCTACACCTCGTACAGAAAAACAGTTAAACAACAAAATTGTGCTGTTCAAATTTCAGAGTGAAACTGTGTGCAGAAAATATGATTAGCAGTATTTCATCTTTCGTTTTTGTACTGAAAGCATCCCATGAGTCTTTACATCCTCAGGTTACCAGTGCAGCCTGTGACCTTTATTACATTGGTGTAAAATACTGCAATTCACTTTTACTGGCAAATGTAAGAGATTTGCAAAGATCCAAGGTGCAGTAACCACTCTTACATTCTTTAGTTATCTGCCAACTTCAGATTCATCTCTTTGTTTTTCTTCTTCCCTCTTGGTTGATCACTGCTGCATGTACATGATGCTTGCACTGCGCAAGCGTCTCAGCCAGTTCTGACTCCAACCCTCCACAGCTTCAGGAAAAACTTCCTATGCAGGAAATACAAATAAACAGAGAGAACTCCTTATTTTGGGTTGGTTTTTTTTAGATGGCTGCATGTTTTTCATTATCACATGACTTATTTACGTATCTTTATCAAGGAGACTCCTTCTATGTTCATTTGTTTACTGAAGTAGGATGAGCACTGCAGAAACGCTTCTGAATAGTTTTGGAAAACAGGAAGGGGAGGGGAAAAGACTGAACAGCTGGTATCTTAGGGCAGAGACCACTGACACATGACTGAACGTGATCTGTCTTTGGCCCAGTAAATATTGTGTGTACACAATTCCAAAGAGGAACGAAATTATCCATTAATGCTCCATGAGGCCAGTCTAGTGCAGAGTCCAGAGCAGAGAAGTATTGCTGAGGCAGACCCAGCCCATCCCTCAGCTGGGGGGGTTCTGCTCTGTTCCCTCTCCATACCTCTGCCCCTGCAATCTGAGAACTGTATTTTAGAAAAGAAAGGGAAAATAGACAAAGGACAAAGTTAGCAGTGCTGCCCATGGGTGCTGCTGTCCTGCTTCCCCTCTGGGTCCCAGCAGTGGGCTGGCCGCTCACGCCACACTCTCCAACGCAGTAGGAAGTGGAACAAAAAGTGGAACAAAACCAAAATCTCCCTAGGGAAGAGACAAACATGCATGTACCAAAAGTCACTTAGCACCATCCTGGCTCGGGCTTCAGAGCGACCCCGCAAATGTACAGCCTCAGAGGGATTGTTGTGTTTAATTCCACACACTCTGTGTGAAGGCTCTGTGCGCTGAGGTTCAGCAGCAGCACTGGAAAATGACTCTTCATGCCTCTTTGTAAACGTGAAACCAGATAAACCGCAGACAGCAGTTTTTTCCATTCTTCTGAGGAATTCAATTTGCATATGCAGTTGTGTCAGGGCAGTTTGCATAACTTCTGAGGCTGAGGTCCTTGTGTAAGCAGTCAAAATGTTCTCCACAGAAAAGGAAGCACCATTACCTCTCCAAGTTTAAAATGTTTCTAGAAATTAAACCCGTAATGTCTTTGAACGGATGTCCAAGAGCATATTAGTTAAAAAGCATTTTGTGGTAAGTTCCAGTAAATTAAAATCAGGATTTTACTTGCTGTCATGGGTGAATACAAGTCACTTATATATTACCATTGACTTATATGCCATATGCATTTCTGAGGACATGGTAGCATACGGAGGGCTAAAATAAGATTCAAATGTCACATGTTAAATTTTTTAAACTTCTGCCACTGATCTACAAATATCCTATCTTACATCATTAACGTGAAAAATGGGGAAGATCTGATGCTGGTAAATGAAACAGTTTCTCCAAGAAATGCAAAACGGGAAAAAGATTACTTCAAAGAGAATTTCCAGGCTGGTATTAGCTCGTGGCATAGCTCAGAGAGCAGCATGCTGGCCCTGTGCTGTGTGACAGTGGCACAGGGTGACAGCACCAGGGTGTCCAGGCTGGTGTTAGGTCATGGGATAGCTCAGAGAGCAGCACACTGGCCCTGTGCTGTGTGACAGTGGCACAGGGTGACAGCACCAGGGTGTCCAGGCTGGTTTTGGCTCCTGGCATAGCTCAGAGAGCAGCACGCTGGCCCTGGCTGTGTGACAGTGGCACAGGGTGACAGCACCAGGGTGTTGGTGTGCTCTGGCACCGCACACTGTGCGCTCTGCTTGGCTTGTTGAGCTGGAGAGATGTGTGTGGGGTTTGTGGAGGTCAGCAGTGGCTCTGGGAGGGTGTTCAGGCCTGGCTGAGGGGATGCTCCAGGACTGGAACACCCAGCAGCACCACTGCAGGCAGGACAGATCCACGTCCCTGGTACAGCCCCCCTGCCCTCAGCCTGGCTGCTCAGGACTGTGCCCTCGTGTGCTCTGTGCCACCCTCTGTGCCACATGGTGCCACTGGAGCAGGAAAACAAACCTATGTTCCTGTCAGGAGTAGAAGCAAGCACTGTGGGGGAAAGATGCTGCAAATCTGGTTTTCAGAGTTGGTTCTGGTTTCTAAGGTTCAAAGCAGAAAATTGTATTTGCAGTTGAAGACAATCTGCTGGAATCAAAGCAAAAGGAAAAAGGCTTGTGAGCAAGTGTGCCCTGATAATTGGGAATTGCATCAAATGGTGGAAAAAGCCACTTACAGGGAAGCAGGATCCAGTGAAGTCCTGATGCTGGGGATTGTGTCCCATCTCTAACTGCAGATGGGTTATTGGTAACTTGGGTCTGAAAGAGTTAAATTTGGACTGTAATCCTCTTTGCAGTAAAAATTCTCTTACCCCAAAACCTACATTGGAAACAAGGAGGGAAAGGGATTGTTGGGAGAGAGCGAGAACAGCCTGAGAACATGTTTTGGAGTGTTTCATGTGTGACGGGGAAGACTGGTTCTTATCAAGAAATGGGATGATTGATGACCTAGATGTTAGTGCTTAACAAGCAGTGGGATGGTTGGGTGAACTGGCTGCCATGCAAATGAGAATATTCCCAGAATATGCACATGGGAATTTTGTTCCACGTGGGCAAAGTGCCCATGCCATGGTTTGCAGCCTCCATGTCAGTGCACAGGAGAAAACGGGGGGGAAGAACAAGCTCCAAGAACATGAAGGAAGCTGCAAGCAAAGGGTGTGGGAGCACAGAGAGCTCCTAGCTTATTTATTTACTTAGCTTTTCACTCCTTCCTTCCCCATCCCTTGCCCTTTCTCCATCTGCACTGGGGCTCATGTTTGGGGCAGGAGGAGTTCAGGAGGTGAAGCTATTGAAAATCTGCACTGATTTAGTAACAATCTTTCTGTGTCACATTTGTGGCACATGGTCATTTTAGATGCAAACTTGGAGCCAGAGGGTTTTTTCCCCTAATGCAATTTTCCATGTTGCCTGATGTGTTTGAGAGTATTTTGAGCCTTTATTTGTAGAAATACAGAAGTTAAAAGTTTACCTAATAGCTAAAGGTCATCTTGGTATAGCTGCATGGGAACTTCGTGTGTTACCCTTTGGAGAGAAGGAAGAAAAACAAACAAAAAAGGCCCAAAACAACCAAACCAAAAAACCCCAAACCACAACAAAACCCCACCCAGCCACTCAAAGGTTGTTTAATTATTTTAGTCTATTTAATGCTGCTTTTTTAACTAGAGGGGGTGCAAAAACTCTGCAGCCCTTCCAAGCTGAGGTCTCAGCCCTTTTTCAGAGGGTGTTTTCCTCAGGTGGGGGCTGTTTGGGCTGTTTGTTGTTGATTTGAATCCATGGCCTGTGACAAGGGAAGGGGGATGCTGGCTGTGTGCAGCTGAGTGCTGCAGGGTTCTGGGTGCCTGGTCCCCAGGAGGGGTCTCTCTTCTTCAGGCTTAGAGAAAATGAAAATACTTGAAGTGCTTTAGGACCACACATGCTAAATTGTATTTCACAGCTCACAAGGAAGCTAAAACTCGTATTTTTTTAAGCAATCCTATTTGCACGACATCAAGGCTCAAGCTCCTCTTGTGCTTTGCTTGGATTGAGGTCCAACACTGGTGCCCCTGTGCCCACACTGCCCTGTCTGAGAGGCCTGGCCAGCAGCGTGGGGCTGTGTCCCCTCCTGGCTGCTGCCCCAGTTCCAGCACAGCCTGGCTCACCCTGCCCTGCCTGCGCCCCCTCCCCATCCCCTGTCCAAACAGGCAAACACCTGTAGCAATGAGAGGATGTCAGGCTTGTACTTTTCACCAGTTCTGTGTTCATACTTGGCTGTGCTGGAGCCTCTTCCTTAGTTATCCACATCTCCCAAAATAACTCCTGATTGTGGCTCCCTTTAAGCTATTGTTGCATATCCAGAATTGAAAATAATGCCCAACTTTGTAAATACATTGTGCTGCTGTGGATGCAAATTCATTCTTTATGTGGTCTCATGTATGATCTTTAACCTCTGGCAAGTGGGAGTTTTCAACTCTGAAGTATTCATTACTCATTATTATGTACTGTTTGTTCTTCCATAAGAGTAGAAAACTAGTAAAAGGTAATGAACCAGAACCAATTTGCTTTAGTTGGAGGGTACTTACTGTATGAGAGGACATAACTAATATTCAGGTATGTTTTAGTGGTTTAACCTGCAAGGAATGCCACAAGGACCTCACTGCTGTTAAGCTAATGCTGTTTCCCCATTAAAAATGACATCATTCTTTTTTGTAGTATCCACTATGATTTCAAGTTCTCAAGGGTTTGTATGCAAACAAAAAAACCTGTGTCCTGGATCTTCAGAGCCTGAAGTGTTTTCTGTTGCTGCTTCAGCACAGTAGAGTTGTTCTCCAGTGTTGTCTCACTGCAGGACTCTCCATTCAGGGTCCCTGTGACTGATGGTTCATGACTGTGAGATAGTTTGTGCCTAGATCTTACTTGAAATAGTTTATTATGTTTTTGTCTTAGCAGTTTATATTTTCATTAGCTGTGTAGGGAGAGCTCTTCCTGAAGCAAACCCACAGCAGTTAAAATGAGTGACATGATGTTCGAGCCACGTCCACAGTTGTGCTGCTGTTTCTGCTGCCCTGGGACAGTGAGTGGCTGTGTTGGCTTTACAGGATTAGTTACAGCTGCTTTCTGATGATGGTGACTTCACAGAGCTCTCCAAGTAGGTAAGATCAGGAGTTGGAATCCAGAACTGATTTGGAGCAATAAAGCACATGGGGAATTGGGATGGCCTGGTGTTAGGGTCCACAGATGAGCTCTGTTCCACAGTTCTGCTTCACGGGCTGTGTTTGGTTAGTTCTGCTCTCCTGACAGCAAACAGTGAACCAGGCAGGTAAACTTGGTGGTGATTGTCACTTGTGCTGCTGGACTCTGATGGCAGTGTCCCCTGGGCTGTGCCTTGGGAAGGAAGGAGCAGCTGTACAGGGACACCTTTCTCAGCAACTGTGTCTCAGTTGTTTGTAAACCTGTGATAGGGAACACGTATCAGAGGAAAAGCACGTCCCCATAGGGTATCATTTCTTGCATTTCAGGTATGTTTTTAGGCAACCTGTTGTTCACTCGCCTTTTTTTTTTTGCTTTTTTTTTTTCTCCTCTTCTTTCCCTCAATTAAACTTTCTACTGGGTTCTGCTCTGGCTCATTCTCCATCCCTACTGATGATGGCACACTTTAAGCAAGTTGCTAATATCCCTGTTGGCAGAAACCAGCATTAATTATCTAATGGAAGTGCTCAGTGATCATCAAACACCTGAGGGGGAATATTTACTTCTCCCTTTATCCAGCAGTGCTGCCAGCAGCTCACCCCAGAGTGTTTCACCAAGCAGGTCAGTGCCAGGATGTCTCAGTGACCGGGAAGCTGAGTTCCAGAGGAAGTGACTGTTGGAAATGACTCAGAAACCCACGGCAGGACATTCCCTTCTTTCTGCAAGGGTGACCTGGTGTGGGTTGGCAGCGCTGTGGTGCACTGTGTGACCTGGATGTGGCAGAACACCGGGTTCTCCTTGGCTCTGGCATGCAGGAACCGCTGCCAGGCATCCCTCGGGGCTCTGTGGCTGGAGTCCCACCGCCCTGGCCTGCTGGCAGGGGCTGTGCAGGCACTGATGGAGAGCAGAGCTCCAGGAGTGTCCCTGAGGAGGGAGGGACGTGCTGCCAGCCCGTGCTGAGCCTCGCTGTCACTGGCTGTCCTGTGCCCTGGGCACGTGTTCTGAGGAGCCTTGGGCAGGGTCCAGCACTGGCACGTCCCTGCTGCCGTGTCCCCGAGCTGGGCAGATCTGCTGCTGTCACAGGAAGGTGCCAGCTCAAAGCACGGACCTGGGACTACCTCTGGCTCAGTGGGAGCTGCTGCAGTTCAGATTTTGCTAATCTTTAATTCATTGTCTTTGAGCTTGATTGTCTAATGAGATTATTTGTGTAGTCAGGAATGAAGGATTTTGCACTCTGTCATCACATCAAATGGCAGGTTCTCTCCACTGTTGTTTAAAAGAAACATCCACAACTTTTATGGTGTCCCATCCTTGGAAGTGTTCAAGGCCAGCATGGACAGGGCTTGGAGCAGCCTACTGGAGTGGAAGGTTTCCCTGCCAATGGGATGTAATGAGATAAGCTTTAAGGTCCCTCTAAACTCAACCCAGCCTGTGATTCTATGATTCCTTAAGACCTTTTTAAAAGTAATAGTAGTCACTGTTGATTTAAACAATTAAAGGCCGGACTGCAAAGGTTTACTGCATCTGTAAACCTTTTCAGAGTTGCAGGGCATCAGCAGAAAGGGAGAGCAGAGCAGTCCCTGTTTTTCAGCTGTCCCTCACTGTGTGTTGAGGTCAGAGCTCTGCAGTGACCCCGAGGGCAGAGCCCCCCCAGCCTGCAGGCACCCAGCCCTGCAGAGGAGCTGGTTTGTGATGCTGCTGCAGGGAGCTGCCAGCAGCCACCCACCCTTCCTCCCAGTGCCTGCATGGGCAGCAGGGCCTCTGCTGCCTGGGGCAACCACCAGAGATGAGTGAATCCCATTTTGGATTTTAGCAGCTCTCTCCATGTATGCTTGCACTGGCACATTGTTGATTGTTTTGGACTGTTCCCTTTGAAAATGGAAGTTGTTCTGGAGTTTGTGTCCATTAATTCACAATAAGCCATGGAATACAAGGTTTAGAGATTCAATATTAACAGAGACATTTTGGATGTGGTGTTTGCAGTTCTGAATAGAGGCGAAGCAGAGAAAATTCTGTGGGACAGAGTAACACTGAATGTGTGTTCAAAACAGCAGCAAATTTATAAACACTACATTTGATTTGAGGTATGAGGAAAGACACAAACACTCTAGGGTTTTGGTATGGTAATTGCGTCCTAGTGCTGACTGTGTAGTGTCTGCAGTGTTCAAGACTAACACCTGGAATAGCATGATGGATTTCCATGCCTCCTGTGTTAACAGGTGTGTATGTGCAGCTGTTAATTAAATACTTCTGTAAATAAGGTAATAAATAAAAACATCAAGCTAAACAGCACTGAGAAATTTTGTAAAAGTGGAAAAAATCCACTCTAGCAAATGAATTGAGATGTTTGAACTCTTCTACCTCGCAGACAAGGAAAGGAAAGGTTTGGATCATCTTAGTCATGTCAAGTCATCTTTGAGGAGAGTTGGAAAAGTTTATTTATATTTTAAATATAAATACTAAAATATATATTTAAAAACATACATAGCCTAGGAACTAAGTCACAGTTTAAAAAAGGAAATATTTGTTAAGAATATTTGCGATAATAATTGTGTATTATGAATCTTTTATGTGGCTAACAAATGATGCTCCCCCTGCTGCTTATTGTGCCAGTGTGCCACTTACCTCCAGCAGCTCCAGTCCTCCCTGAGTGCCCGGATCTGGGTCGTTCACGCTGGGGGCTGAGCTGTGGACAAGGCTGTGCTGAGCGTTAAACTCGCTTTTCTCTCTGTTCCAGGTTGTCCATGCACACAAGCCCCATTTCATGGCTTTGCACTGTCAAGAATTCGGAGGGAAAAACTACGAAGCTTCAATGTCTCATGTGGACAAGTTCGTGAAGTAAGTGGTGGGGGGCCATAGCCTGGCTCCCCGAGCCGGGGGCAAGGGCAGGAGCGATCAGTCAGCGGTGGCACATCCCGGGTTCATTTGTCCCGGGTTCATTTGTCCCGGGTTCATTTATCCCGGGTTAATTTGATTCATCGGCCGGGAAGGGCCCGGGGCAGCGCCCGGAGCCGCGGCCGCGAGCGCCCTCTGCTGGCGGCGGCGGGAGCTGCAGGCACGGCGGGCTCGGGGCCGCGCTCGGGACACCGGCAGCACAAATCCCCCAAAATCCCCCAAATTCCTGCAGTTCTGTCGGCATTGCAGAGCCGCGCCCTTCCCGGCCGTGCCCACAGGGCCCCGGGAAAGTCGCGATCCGCACTGAAGGTGCAGCCGGTGAGGGCAGCTCTGGCAGTGCAGGCAGGGGCTGTGCCGGGGGACGCCTTTGTCCCTGAAATTCCCCAGGAGAAGAGGAAGGCTCTGGGTTGTTTTGGGTGATGCCAGGGATGTCACAGCACAGAGCAGTGCTGAGGCAATGCAGTACATTTGTATCTCCCTTTACACGCTCAGTCTTCTCTTTCTCTTTCAGAGAACTGTTATCAAGTGATGCAATGAAAGACTACAACAGAGCTCGAGTTTACCTGGATGAGAACTATAAATCACAGGAACATTTCACGGTAAATTTCTTTATTCACGAGTGTAGTTTAACCAAAGGTGAATTTCTTCTGTTTGGGATTTTTGACCCATGTGGGACTGTGAACTGTTTCCATGCTGATTATGTTTTTACTACTACTGTGTTTTACTATTAAGAGCGTTTATTCTGTGGTATGCGTATGTGCTGATTCCCCAGAGGTGCATTGGTGTAAAATGAGCAGAATATCAGTGTGCAGACAGTCTTTGGTTTAAAATGGTTGTCAAAGGTTGTTTTTTCCCTCCAACAACTAACTTTGGTGGCTCAGAATCACCTTCCATTTCAGAGCCTGGCGGTGTGAGGTGGTGCCAGTACTGAGTGTGATGAGCTTGGCAAGGGTTCAGGGCTTGTGTAAGGGATCTCCAGAGCTGGCTCCCAGCCTCTCTGCCCTGAGGCATGGTGACAGCAGCCAGAGCACAGGCTTGCATTAGCACACCAGTGGTGTTTAGGTACATGGAAAGTGATGTGTGGGGCTGCCTTTCCTGCAGAGCAGAAAGCCTTGTGTGGTTGTTGCCAGGGCTGTGCACTGTGCCAACACAGCTGCTGTTTGTCCAAGTGATCATTGCTAGGTTGTACAGGAAGAAACAACCCTTTGGGGATGAACCAGTGACATCTCCCTTCTTCCCAGGGCAGAAGTTTCGTTCCCCCCCAGTTTGCTGCTCAGTGGCAGTGGTGGCTCAGAGGAGCTGGGGCCCTGGTGCTGTCTGGCAGCCAAAGGTGGCACCTGGGACACAGTTCAGGCAATTAAAAAACCAACTGCCCAGCACACATAGACCCCAGCTTAGAGGCAGATAAGCTTGGGGAATAAGAACCTGGAAAGGTTTTTATTTCTTTATTTTTTTAATAACTCTGGCTAGAAGCCCAGCTAAGATGAACCTGGAGTAGAGGAACCAGTGGGTTTTTTTCTCTTGCTCATCAGAGAAGGTAAAAACAAGAGTATCAGCTTTACTGAACCTCAGTGGGACTAACCTCAGTCACTGATGTTGAAACTGTACTCAGCAGATGTTCAGAAAGTGCTGGTAGGTAAAAGCAGCAGGACAGAGCTGTGTGTTTTGGAGTCACTCACAGCTCAGAGCTGCATCCAGATGATCCCACACACTGGTGGAGACCCTGTGGGGGTCCTACAGCACAGATCTCTTGATGTGGGCAGGGGAGCTGCATTTACCTCATCTGCCTTCAGCCAGGTGAGCTCCAGAGCTCCCTTCCAGCCAAGACTTTTCTGTGGTACAGGAAAAAGGAATAATTGCCTGTGATCCTAATTTGGGAAAAAGCATAGAAGACTAATGCAATCCATAACAAAATACAACTTTTTTGGGTTTAGGAATAGTCACGGCACTTCATAGTATTGAAATTATTTTATTTAGCCTGAGGTACATTGATTCAATTTGATGGCATTGTGGTGGATAAAAAGGCTCTTACAGAGGCTGAACAGGAATCCCAGTTAGAGCATGTGCTGTTTGTGTCTCTGTGAAGAACCCTGCATTTTGCAAAGTCCCCAGTTCAAGAACTAATGTGGTTTCTTGTTTCACATACCAGCATTATTTTCTAGCACTGTGTTTCTTGCAGTTCTCCCCAGCCACCTTTGTATTTCTCCCATTCTTGTCATAAATATTGCTTTGCCGCCTTTTTTTTTTTTTTCTAATCCTTTATTTACTAAAGCTGGGCCTTCCAGGAGAAAAAAATTTCTGTCAACATATTGATTCAATCAGGGGAAGGGAAAAAAAAGACAGCTAGTACCAATGTTATTTTCCATGGAAATAGTGTAACCAAAACCATGTTCTTATTGTTTGGTTAAATTACCCTTGGTTGAAGTGGTGACTGTAAAGATATAAAATGGGTTTACAGAAGTGTTTGATGTGTACTCCATGTGATAGGCTGTTTGTAACCCTTAAAACCTTTTAGAGCTCAATCTGCTTAGTGTGGAAAATGCAGAACCCAGAGGAAGAGCAATTATTCAATGATGTCTGGTGTTACCATCACTGGGAGGAAATGCTGTGTGCTAGAGGAGTGTTTTATACCTTCATTGTCAGACTGTAGTAGTAGTGGCTCGGAACCAAAGCCCAAAAACCCAGAAAGGAGAGAGGGTGCACTTGATCTCCTTGAGCTTCTGCCTTGTTAGAGTCTGTGTTTTGGCACTGAATGCTCACAGTTCTCATTCACAGGTCCTGGCGTTGCTGTCAGGCACTGACAATTCATAGAAATGGTTTTTCCCACACGTGACTTGAACTGGCAGATCTCCAGCTCCTCTGCTCAGTGTGTGTGACTGTGTGAGCAGAGGTTTCACATGTGGTGTGTCCATTTAGGGTAAAGTTTTGGTCTTATCTCCAGTGTGGTTTGCCTTGTACGATGTCATGTGTCTCCGTGTTTCCTTGTTAGTTCTGTTTGATTGCAAAGTTCTGTAACTTCTGTGGGCTTTTTTCCATCCCTTCTAAGGCACAGACTTGGCAGCAGGTGGTAGCTTTTTCGTTATATTATTACCTCTCTGAAATAGAAATGTTTATCATATATACTGTTGTATAGTGCTATTTGCTTTAGAAAGGGAGAAGCCCAAGTAGTTACAGTTTGGCTAACCTTTATGCCTGCTGCTCTTACATCCCCTTTTTTACCAGCTTTGGCATCCCTTCCTCTGGAAGGCTTTCCTTGGCTTGGCTCGGCTCCTGTAAAACTAAACCAGGTTTTGCTGCCCACAGTTCCCCAGCTTGGCTGCAATAGGACTGGCAGCGAGATCTGAGGCTGTCAGCAGCCTCTGTCTCCAGTTCACAGCAACACAGGTGCAAATCCCACATGAGAAATAAGAAACCAGTGTAATAATGTGGTGTCTCTAGTAGAACAGTTCAGTTTTAAAAACTAGTAATCTACATTGCATTAAGGATCAAAATGGCTCATTTTGCATCATCCCAGACATAAAGCCTAATATCAGGATTTGTCATTTATACCATTTATGCTGGTCACATTATACCAAGCCTGGTGTAGGAGCAGTTGGTTTTAGGTCTGGGATTTGTGGGGAGCGGGGTAGGTGCTTTCATGAGGGAGAGAGCTGTGGTTCAGTGGATTGTGTTTGTTCTGCTAGGAATGATGGTAGGGTGAGACTGTGGGATTTTCTTCACTCAAAACTTACTAAACACATGCACAGAATAAACCCCAGAGCAGCGACTGCAGGGCTGGGAAGGTGCTGGGGCAGCAGGTCCCTGTCCCAGGGAAGGGGGTCAGCTCACAGGAGCCGAGGGTCAGGCTGGGAGTGGCAGCTCTGGGCAGTGGCTCCTGCCCAAGGCATTGGCAGCAGCAGGGCTGTCACAGGGCACATGGGGACAAAGCAGTTCGTGTCACACGTAGGAGAGGCACAGCTTTATCACACTTAAAAACGACCTGGAGATGAATCTCTTGGCAGAGAGCTGCTGCATTAGAGAGGATGCCTGTCAGCACTGGGAAGGTGGCAGAGCTGGAGCTCAGAGCTGCCAGCAGTTATGGATGAGGGTGGTGGGTGACAGCCTGAGCAGGGCTGGCAGCGGCTTCCCAGAAATTCCAGATTAACTAAACTGCCAGCTCTGCTGCTCCTCCAGTTCTGACTGGAAATACCAATAGCAGTCGAGTGTGGATAAACTGGCTTGTGCTAAATTTCAGACACTCAAATATCTTGGCAAAGCTTTGTGAAACACAGCCTCCTGTAAATTCCTGTTTGAAAGCGTGGTACTTTCTTTAGTTGTATAAAATGTTATATGGGGGGTACATCTTGATTTCTGTCAGAGAATGTACAATTAATGAGAAGACAGATAAAAGAAGAATGAAATAGGTAAAAATCTGAGAAACTGGAAAACTCAGTACATTGCATTTTTTATTTGTGACTATACTGAATGGACTTCACCTGTAATAAAACAGGTCCTTTGCAGTTCCATTGATTTTACCAAACATCCCCATTATTTACATTCTCTGTTAGTTTGATTGTACTTGGCATATTTCATGTAAGGGATAAATTATAAATCTTGTAACTTTTCTATGTGAAGAATTACTCAAAAATTGTTGGGTGTGTTGAACTTCTGCATGTCAACTCTTCTTGAATAACCCAAGTTAATGGTAAATAAGGTGGTTTTTTCTGAAGTAAGAAAACATACTGAAGTAAATATCAATCAGAAATACATTGATATTTTCATCAAATTTGTAACTATTTTTATATGAAAACATGTCAGTATAATCAGTGAAATTTTTATTGTAATTAGATCAAGCCTAGTTTTGTTTTGTGCTGTGTATTTATGATTTCTGGAGTACTCAACTAAGGTCTTATATTGCTTAGCAAATCCTTGGCTTCCTTTTCATTGTTCAGAGGAGCAGAGGAAACTCCAGTGTAGCTTAAAGACTTCTTGCTGTGTTGAACTCGTGGTTTCTGTAGGCTGAGAGAATCTTTCCTGGAGTAAGTCAGTCCTGAGGACTCCTGGCAAACCAGACCTCCAAGGGTGAGCTGGCCACCAGCTCCTGCCTGGAGTGTTCAGGGAGCACGTTGAGAGCTCTGTGCTTGGCACAGCCCTTACTGATGGGCAGAAGCATCTGCACAGTGGCTAATTGCTCTACTTCCAATACAGGTTTTTTTTTTAAAAATAAGCAGAGTCCCCCATTGTCTGTGTGCCTGCTCAGGCCCACAGGGGACCTTGCAATGAAGAAATGCCACTGGGCTCTATATGTGAAGTTCCAGCCTCCTCCTAATTGCAGTGCACAAAACAAAACCCAACCTTTCAAAACCAGCATTTGTGACATTAGAGGGATGTGCTTAAACAACACCAGAGCCTCAAGCTGCAAGCACAATTTTATTAATGCCAATAGATGAAGGGAGAGAGCTCCCCACTTTCAAAGGGTGGGTTTGGTGAGATAATGATTGAAATGAAAATTCCCTGCAATAACCACCTGGGGGGTGGACAAAGGTAAGTTATAAATAAAGCATACAGTGGTAACAGGCATTTTTCTGACAAGCACCCGTGCCAAAGCTGTGCTTCAGTTACTGAGGCTGAGAGGTTTGGGGAGCTGAAGGTGGCAGAGGCACCAGTCAGTCAACACCTATGTGGTCTCCTACCATCACAGCCCTCTCTCTCCATGGGGCACAGCTCCTTGGGGCTGTGGGGAGCTGGAAGTTCCTCTGGCTGCCCTGCCGTGTGTGGGTGTTTGGTGGTGCCCCTGTCCCAGCTGTGGCCCCAGGCTGTGCAGCACCCAGTGTTCTTGCTGGGGGTGGGTGCCGCCAGACTGGGAACACTGAGGATAAAGCAAGTCCAGGCATGGCCAGGGTGTGGAGGAAAAGGTTGTGTTTTCTTTTTTTTCCCCTGGATTGCTTTTACTTGACGCACTCTGTACCAGTATTTTTTTAATGTAAAATGGCTTTTACTCTAGGGTAGATAATGCATTGGTAGCCTGCAGCAGCATCCAGGGCAGACCTTTGCTCCAGTCACTATCCTTAAGAGCAGCAACCTGAGCCAGTACGACACAGGGCTCCAGTGGGGAGCAGTGGTCCTGGGAATACAGATGGACAACGTGTTATTCAAGTGTGTTATTGTACCTTAAAATTATATCTGCTCCTCACTGAGAGAATAGTAAAGTTAATTTTTGTTAGATTAATGATACTTGAGTAATATTTTTGGTTGAGCTGAGTTCAAATAATTGGCCATTAATTGAAAAAGGAAATTGAAATGAATTTCTCTTATACATAAATCCTGTCACAGTTATTAATGCGTCTTAGAAAATATTGTCCTGTTCCCAGAAATGGATGGTGTACACTGATTCTCCCAAGCTTATTAGCTCTGTCAATTTAGAGTTTGGTTAAGTAAAAAAGATGATTTAGGAAGAGAGTTGTAATTGAATTGAATATTGAGGGAATTCACATGGTGATGAGTTCTCAGCCCACTTCTTCATTACCAGTTTTACGGAATGTAAAGGCTTGGCAGAAAGGCAGGATTTCCCCAGGAGATGGAGCTGGAGCACCAGGCTGCAGTGCTGGAGCTCCGGTCTGCAGTGCCGAGGTGCGGGCACTGGACACGCTGGAGGAGCCCCCGGAGCCTGCACTGCGGCTGGGAGGGCACGCTGGGGACACTGCCCCCGGGCTGGGGACACTGCCACCCGCCTGGGGACACTGCCACCCGCCTGAAGACACTGCCCCCGGGCTAGGGACACTGCCCCCGGGCTGGGGGCACTGCCCCCGGGCTGGGGACACTGCCCCCGGGCTAGGGACACTGCCCCCGGGCTGGGGACACACTGGGTACACACACACACGGAGGGTCTCTTTCGGGGGCAGCGCTCTGGCCCTGGGGAGGCTGGAGAAGGGGCTCTGCTGCTGCTGGGATGTCGATCACAGTCTCAGATTTGTCACTGTCACTGTGACCCACTGCTGAACAGGAGACTTTAGACTGTGTTTTCTTGCTTCTTGATTACTGTCGTCTTGAAGTGAATTTTCTTTTACCGCTCGCATGAGCCTGTTTCCATCTTATCCTTTTTTCTTCCCTCTCCTTTCCATAGAAAGATAATTTGTAGCAGTGTTTATTTTTGCACTGTTACCTATAAAAATCATGCCAACCTAGAGAAGTAGGAATTTGTTCTAGTAGGAGTGGGTGGCAGGAGCACTGCTTGGCAGAGATGTAATGATTTCTGGAGAGAGGGTTGGAGACTGGGCTGTTCTGCAAGTGCAGGTGATGCAGGAGGAGCCAGGAGTGTCATTCAGACTCTTCTCAAATTAATTCCTATGAGGTTTATCCAGGGAGCAATCTTCTGCGATGCAGAGAAGTCCAGACTCCTTTCTAAGAGGAACATATGAGAAACCTGCAAGTGTTCTGTCATCATCAGTTTCCCACATCACTCCAGAGCAAACGCTTCCTTCTGCCTCACTGGTGTGTTGTTTTGCCTAAGTGATAAGTTAGTATAAACATTTATAAACAAACCTTATTCTGCCAGTCCTTTGAGATTTTTCAGTTGGTACTGAAGCACGGGGGAGCATGTGTGAGGCTGGTGGCAGCAGGAGGGTGCCCGGGTGCAGGGCTGTGTGGTTGTCCTGGGCAAGAGCTGGCAGCAGAGCACTGGTTGTGTGCAGCTGCTGGCTACTCAGGTACTTGTGGGATCTTTATTTTCTCCTAGCTCCCAGGCAGAATAAAAGGAATAAAACCCTTTGGAAAACATGTTAGTATTCCTTATAAAGGCTCTAAAATGCCAGAAGCAAATCTCCAGCCATTCACAGAAGTGCTTCTAGCGAGATGTGTGTGGTAGAAAAGGGAAATGGAAATAAAAGAATTTTTACTGTTTGTAGGGAAAATGCAAAGTGGGATGGAGCCTCGTGGTGGCAGTGCCTGCCAGGGATCGGGGCTGGTATTGCACTTGGTGGAGACTTTGGTTCTGCACATTTTCCAGCAGGTCTTACCTCACTGTGTCCATCCTCATCTGATTCGTGTTCACTGTAACTCAGAATCCTTTCCCTTTACAGCCTCCTGCTTTTTCAGGAGTTTTGGTGAAATATACATTTGGGAGCTTCTTGAAATGTTTGTCACAAAGTTTGACCTCTTAATTAGCTTCTACTTTTAATTGAACAAAAACGAGTTCACGAAGGAAGCTGGTGAATGTCAAAGTTAATCTTACAGCTTCTGACAAAATCCTAGAAGAATGGTTGTAGAAGCATTGTCATTCTGTGACATGGACATTTACTTACTTTACTTTCACCTGAAATGAAATCTCCCACTTAATTTCTTAGGAACTAAGTTGTCTGTCAGGTAATAGCTTCCAGTCTCTTCTGGGTGGGAAATGGAATCTGAAAGGTGTTGCCACGGCAGAACCTTCCTCTGGTTTTGAGTTGTCTTTTTTTCTATGCGTTTTTGAAATTTATCTCTTAACCCATCAACAGAGTTCTTGGTGGGAGGGCATGGCTTATCTTCCACCTGTTTTCTGACACTTTTATGTAATTGTGAGAGGAGGAATAATTACAGAACAGTGAGGGATTTCACAGATCAGTAGCTCAGTAGTACAGCCATGGGTGCATCTCTCTTGTTTACAAATGTGCTGGTGCTGAGAAAATGGGTGATAAAGCAGCTTCTTTATCCACAGAATTGTTATACTGTTTTGTATCAGCTATGGAATTCATATACAGAATTGAATTTTCTATGGGCTGTGGATTTTATATTCAGAATTTCATCCTGCAGTTGTACAACAGACAGGAAAAAAATATTAGTAAAGAGTTATTACAACCTGGTTTTGCAGGAATACATCTATCTAAAAATCAGCTGAAATACTTGAAATTGGAATTGTAGGCTGTAGTCTCTGA
The DNA here is from genome assembly GCA_910950805.1 of Acrocephalus scirpaceus scirpaceus. Classification (NCBI taxonomy): domain Eukaryota; kingdom Metazoa; phylum Chordata; class Aves; order Passeriformes; family Sylviidae; genus Acrocephalus; species Acrocephalus scirpaceus. The sequence continues at coordinate 62,732,305 of OU383781.1, forward strand.
ACACAAGAAGAAATCAACTATTTAAAGCTTTTAAAGGGTTTTTTTTTAAAAAAAAGACCCCAACTTTTCTAATTGCTGCTGGAGAGGTGAGGCTGAAGTAAAGCTCAGCTCTCTTTCCGGCCGAGCCTGCTGTGGCTGGCGGTCCTTGGCCGGTGCTCCCCGAGCCTCGAGTCCCTGCTCCCCGCTGCGGGAGCCGTGCGGGGCTGGGCTGGGCTGTGCTGGGCTGGGCTGGGAAAGCCGTGCGGGGCTGGGCTGGGCTGTGCTGGGCTGAGGGAGCCGTGCGGGGCTGGGCTGGGCTGTGCTGGGCTGAGGGAGCCGTGCGGGGCTGTGCTGTGCTGGGCTGAGCTGGGCTGGGCTGAGGGAGCCGTGCGGGGCTGAGCTGGGCTGGGCTGAGCTGGGCTGGGCTGAGGGAGCCGTGCGGGGCTGAGCTGGGCTGGGCTCTGCTGAGCTGGGGGATCCGTGCGGGGCTGTGCTGGGCTCGCCCAGCCCAGGAGCAGCCCCAGACTGTGCCGGGCTCGCCCAGCCCATGAGCAGCCCCAGACTGTGCCGGGCTCGCCCAGCGCAGGGGGAGCAGCTGCCGGAGAGCGGCTGAGGGCAGCCAGGCGGCCCGGCCGCTGTGCCCCGTTCCGGCGGGCCCTGTCCCCGGCCTGCACTGGCAGCACGGCCCGCGGTGCTGAGGGAGCCGGCCGGGTGCTCAGGCAGCACGGCACGGGGGCGTTTCGGGACGGACGGTGGTTGGGTTTTGTTCTGCCCGCACCGCTCTGGGCTGTGGGGCGCCGAGGCCGTGCGCGGTTCCCCGCCGGGGCCGCGGGCAGTGGGGCACTGCGGCACTGCCGTGGGGAAAGCCGCTCTCGCTTCACTGCAGGAGCAGGTGGCATTTTTGTTTGCTTCTGCCTTGTTGCGTATTTAATTACTGCATGTTCTTAAAGTAATTTGACCAAAAATTTATGGAAAGAGTTATTGGTTGGCTCAACACATACTTCAAACAGTAAATCCTCTCAATCATCTGCTGTTTGTTTGACAAGCCTGCTTTTGACAGTCCAGTGACATTGCCGACATATTGCCAAAGCTTTAACTTGGAGTCCATGGCAGCTTAAGGCTTATTGCCTGCTTTTTGCATGAAAATTCTCAATTTTTATTTGACTTTTTCCCTTTTGTTATAGTACATAGTACTTGAAGAACATAGAACTTAAAGAAGTACGTAGCCCTTGAAGATTAATTCCGTTTGATAAATACATTTGTTCTATTCAAACTGTAAAGAATTTTGAGAGAAAGTATTGCTAGTAAAGATTCTCACTTACTGTGAATGGAATAAAAGTTTTGTTTTGTGGCCTTTTATTTTAATACAGTTTCTTTGCAGCCCAAGAAAACAGCAGATCTTCTGGAGATGAAGGAGATTTCCGTGGCAGAGGGGCTGGGAGCAGGCTCTGTAGGGTAAAGGCTGCGTTGGTACAGGCACAAGGCTGGCGGGTTTGGTCATGGCACCAAAGTGCAGGGGCTGACATTGCCCCTGTGTGTCCGTGCGTGTCCCCAGGACCCCGCAGTGTGGCTCGGGGTGCAGTGGAGCAGCAGCAGCCCGGAGGTGCCGGTGCTGCCTCGCTGTTGCGGGCCCGGTGCTCGGTGCCTGGCTGCTCTCGCTGTGAACATCTCCCGCTGGGACAGGGAGCTTCCCGAGCAGAAAGGAGAGCACAGGGCTGCTCGGTGCCCGCTGGCAGCAGCTCATCCCTGAGGAGTCTCTTGTCCCAGTGCTGCCCTGCAGGCAGCTGTGAGCGCTTCGGTGCACGCCGCGTTCGGCGCACTGGGAGCACGTGTTGGACACTGAAGTGTTGTGGAGTGCATCCACTCGGATCTAACCCTTCCCTTCTAAGGCACAGGGATCCTCCCAGCCTTCTCTTCAGGCTGTGGGGCCGTGCTAGCAGCCCTGCCATTGTCCCCAGCGCTGGTCAGGGCTGTGGCCGTGGGCAGGTCCCCAGCCCCTCGCTGCCCAGTGCCCCCCAGCTGACCAGGCTCCATGCAAGGGCTGAGCTCCAGGGGCATTTTGTGTAAAGCTTGCCAAGTGCTCAGGAGGATGTGGTGTATTTAATAGAACAGGGGGAATGGTAATGGAAAAACAGTGTTATCTGCTGAAATAATTGAGGATCTGACACAAATAATACAGGAAATGCTTTAAATTGAAGTTTTCAAAGCCCCACTTGGAGGTCCTCTTTAGAAATTGGGGAACCTAGTTCCCACGTTTTGTCTTTTTACAGGGAAAAAAAAAAAGCCTAAGGTATGGAGCAGTCAGAAGTCCTGTTTGCATTTGTGTGTGGTAGGGTGAAGGGCAGGGCCAGTTACACATTGGTCGAGCAGAGCCTTCACGTTATTAACAGCTCTTTTCAGGTAATGCATGTGTGGAATTTGGTTTGTGTGACAAAATGTTTGATTTGGAGCAGCTTTGGCTTTCAAGAAAAGGTGTGAGATTTGAAAATAGGAAAATAATTGCTTGAGAAATTATGAAATGCTGCTTAAGGTACTTGCTAATGTATTTGTGTGAGGCACTGAATTAGTACTTAAATAAGATTAGTGTGACTGTAGAAAAATCAAATGTATGGTGTTTGCTGACAGAAATTAATGTGTTTATTGCTGTTTGAAATAATGTTATAATGCAGCATTTGTAGCCAAAAAGAAAGCAATCCATGAGGCTGCTCACCTCACCTAGACTGTGAACATCCTATGACAATCGGGTTTCACTGCACTGCTCACCCACCATACCATGCAGAAAGGCTGGGAATGCAGCTGTTATTTCACAGCGAAATAAAAACTAACGGGAACGAAAGATGGAATTGTGTTATGTCACCTGATATATCTCAGGATATGGCTGTTGCTGTGAAAGACACAGAACATCCATCCCAGTTTCCAAAGGAAAAATGGTAAGATTCTGCACAGCTCTGGCGTGGTGCTGAGCTGAGGTGAAGCCTGCAGGCTCCGCTGCCAGAGGCCGATGGATTTTGGCAGTAGAGCCATTCCCAGGGGCAGCAGGCAGTGCCAAAGGCCCAGCAGACAGCGTGTGGGGCCTTCAAGAGCTCGGAGTGTTCAGAGGTTCGGACATGAGTGTTGAAATGCCTCAGACACACTCTCACTGCTCCGTTACATTTAGCAATGTTTGCAGCATATAGACCCAAGCTAGAACCCTGTGACACTGAGGAAGTGTTTCCACTTCGTTTTAGAGGGCTTTCCAAGTATCTATTGATCAGTGTTCCCTAACAGCACAGAAATAATGTGTCTAATTTAACTGGCCACATGGAAGAGTATAGAAAAAACATTAGTTATCCCTTGAAAGGCTTGGAACGTCGATAGGAGGACATAACATTAATGACTTTCCTATACACAAGCTTCAAAAATGGCTAAATGAGGAAGAAATTACAAATTTATTTTCCTATAATTTCAGCAGTTGTCTTGTTTTACTGCACCAGTAAAGCATTAAGCAATGAAATGTCAAACAAGGAGTATTTTCCTGATAATTTGTCTGACATGCAAAGCGTGTGAAACAAAAGAGGAAAAGGTAGAAATGTGGAGTTTAGTCATTTTGACAAATTTAGTGATTTTTGCTCATGAATTCTGGCTGAGACACTGCTGCCTCTCTCCAAACAGTTCCAAATATTGCTGTTTGCTGAGTGGTTCACTGTACAGGAATAGCTTTGTGTCTCATTTCTGGCCTTTACACTGAACACAGATTGCCATACTGGCAGTAATTTATTAACATAAATAAATGTGGCAAAACAAAAGCAACTGATCATAACAATTTTTTCACATCAACAGGATAAATACCAGATCTCCAGAGGTGGGTGACAGCAGTTGCAGTTGGGAAGGGCAGTTATCTGTTCCCTTCTTTTGGCACATATCAAAGTGTAAAGGAGTTTAGGGTTCCTTTCATTCTATTCCATCTTTTCCAGGCAAACAAAAGGTGTTGTTGGAGAAAAATGTAAAATCTGATTTCTGAATGAAGTAAAATCACTGTGAACATTGGTTCTAGGAGTGATGGGCATTACACCTGGACTACCCACAAACCCTTCCCAGCTGCTGTGTCCTGTGCAGGGTCCCTCCCTGGCAGGGGGTGAAGTGCTCATGGATGTTGGGGAGAGCAGGTTTGCCTGCAGTGTTTGGATGTGCTTGTGCACCAGTCTGACTATTCAGGTTGTGCATCTTTTGTCTTCTAGTTTTAGCGGAGAGGCATTCATCCTAACATTTGGAAAAGGCTCCCATCTCTCACAAGGAGGCATGTTTTTCTTTGCTGGAAGTTGTTACTGTACCAGGGTTCTCAGACATCCAGGTTCTTTGTCCTTAAACTACTAGAAGGTTTCTGTTACACCTGCTTTGTAATGAGCGTAGGAAAAATTGTGCTATAAACAGGAATTGGCATCTGAAAAGTAGATTCCATTTCTTCCAAATACAAGGACAGTAAAAGAGCAAAGTTTTACTTGGGACAGGAAAGGGCATCAGCTTGTCCAAGAGGAAACATCAGATGATAAAAATACTATGGAAGGTGGAACTCTGTCTCATACAGTGTTAGGGCTGACCTTTAATGTGTGTGAAAGTCAGCAGATGTCCCTGTGGTGAGCCAGTCCATGTCCCTGGAAGCAGGCTGGGACAGCAATGCCTGTGGGTATGGCTCATGGCCATGGAAGCTGTGGGAAATAGGGCTGCCCAGAAACTGGGCCAGAATTCACGTGGCCCCCATAGCAAAATTCACAGTTGATGGTTTGACCACTTACAGTAGAGCAGTTTGGGGGGTTTGGACCACAGAGTAAGGAAAGGAGGAAAGCAGGTCTGCATGGGTGGGTAATGTGTGAGAATGCTGGGAGCAAAGTCCTAATGATTGGTGAATGTATGTATCCTGGGGGGTAGAAGAAGACAAAGTAAATCATAAATTTAATCTAAAAAACCCAGTCAAGCCAACACAGGCACACACTAGTACCAAAAACTCACAACAAAACACAAAATCCTCTAACTTGTTTTGCAAGAATTTTTGTCTCTCTCAGCTAATTACAGTAATGGCTTACTAACCAGGCTCAGAAGGCTGCAGTCTCATATGCCTTGCATTCCTGAAAAGGTCTCCAAAAAAGATGGAGTATTTCTGTTTTGACTCATTTCTTTGTGAAACAAAGAACAGAGAGTGTAAATCTCTGCATTGGGACTCTCAGGCTGAACCAGAGCTTATCTGCTGCACACACTGTGGGCCTGCACTCCATGGATGTGTCCTCTCTCCGGACTCACCCTCTAGGCAGGAGCAAGGACTCCCTTCTGCTGGTACCTCCTTTAGCTTTTGGGCAGCAGTGGGAGAACACTTGCCTGTGGGCCAGAGACCTCAGAGATAAATGGGGATGGAAGGGATGAAAATATAATTTGGAAGCTGCTCTTTTCTGTGGAAGTGCAAAACAGTTTCTTTGCTATAAAGTCATATTGACTGGTAAATTGTCCATGTAGACAAGGGTTATTCTTCTGTATATGGAAATGATTTTTTGATGGACCAAAAAAAGTATCTCCAGTGGTCCTGAAAGAGTGAGAAAAATCTGAGTTAAAAAAAATTGGAACACTTGGAAAATATAAACTTAACAAAAATTTAGATGAACGAATCCTAAACCAGGTTGTAAAACTGGAGACAGTCACTTGGCAGTCATTTCTTAGGATTTCCAGTGCACCACAGCTCCACTTCATTTTAACCATGAGCCAACAAAATACCACTTGCAGAGTGTTTGTAGGTCTTCTTCAGAGATGCAGTGGGTATTAAAAGGCCAGAAAAACGTTGTGTGTCTGTACTGGCTGAACGGGAAGGATGTATTCCTTAGCAAGGATGGTGGAGTGGAGAAATCCGGGGAGCATTATCCAAGGTATGTGTCTCCATCTAAGCACATCCAGTGATAGGTGTTTTTCCAGGGGCTTGGACATGTCCTCAGTTTTCAGCCTGTCTCCCAGGTGAGAGATACCAGCTCATAAACTTGTTCCCTGCCAGGTTTCCAAACAGCCCCTGGGGGCAGCAGGATCCTAGGGCTAGTCTCAGGCAGATTTTAGTGTTTGTTTTCTGATCTCCTAATACTAACATAAGAGTAAAAAATGTCATTTGTCAGCCCAAATCCCTTTGGTTTATGACTGACAGAGATCAACAAACCAAGAATTCTTACTGAGTTACAAGGTTTAATTGGGATATTAGATGCTTTGCAGAGCAATCCAAGGACAGTTCCTTCTAAAGGATGGTTCTGTGTCACAAAAACACAGGTGACTGTTCACATGTTTGGGTTATTTGTCAGTCACTGCAGTTCTCCCCTTCCTGAGTCTAGAAGGGCTTATTGACTGGAATTTAGAGGTGGTTCTCAGTCCCTCTCTCACAGAAGAGGCGTGCCTGGGTGCTGTGTGTGTCCCCGTGAGTCCGAGGAAGTCTCCTTACCCTGACTTTGCAGTGCTGCTGTCAGTAAGCCAGAAGCTGCTGGCTTTCAGTTAATGTCATTACATAAAGCTGCTCCTTTAATATGACCTTTAGCTCGGATACATAATTTGGAGAAATAGTCCTGCATTTACTTTTCAGTTAGTATTCTGGAACACACCCCAGGAGAGGATGACTGTCATTTATCACTCTTCCAAGCACAGGACTTCATGAAGGCAATTTTTTAAAGAGTGTGAGCTATTAATTATGCCAAGAAAAGAATGTGTTCCTTGGAGCAGCCCATCTTGCAGAGACATATTTTCTCCTTGTCTCTGCTGCTTGTTTTCTAAGACACACTAAGAAGAAAGTATGAGATTTTCTCATAAATGCTTCCTACTGGTAGATGCCTTTCCCATTTTGGTATCCACTTGATTTCAAGCGAGCTGTGCTTTTAAGGAGCTGATTACTGCACTAAATAACAAGTAACAGCTGTGTTACAGTATCTCCTCCAGGCTGACCCTCACCATTTTGTTACAAAATCACTTGGGGTGTCCAATTAGTGCTTGGTTTTGAGTTGCCGTTCTGTGACCATCGTTGTACTTAGTCCAGACAGCACAGTCAGCCTGCAGCAGTTACCTGTGCAGTGCGTGCATGTCCAGGTAAGCTTGAGTCTTCCAAGCCACAAGTCCCCCAGGCCTGTTCTTGTGCCACACACATCCCATCCCTGACCTCCGTGTCACTGACCTGTGTCCAGTAAAACCTGCACTTAGTGCTCTTCTCTGTATTTAGAAACACTCGTCCTTTTCCTGCAGTGCTGTGTTGGTGTTTGTGCAGCATCTGAGTCTCTTACCCTGGAGGGGTGATGCTGTTGTGGCAGGGAGGTTTGGAGCCCCTGGGCTGTGTGTAAGAGGTGCCTCTGGAGCCCCTGTGTCGCAGTGGAGGGCAGCCAGGCTGCGGGAGTGCCCGGGGTGGCTGCAGGAGCAGCAGCGTGTCCTGGGCACAGGGCTGGAGGTGCTGGGCAGCCTTGGGCTCTCCCTGCCTGCTCCCCAGCCCTGCAGCGATCGATGGAGCCATCGGAGCCCACGAGCATCCCTCGTGCCACAGGGATCCTCCCTCCTGCTTCCCCTGTGTGCTCCACTTCTTCCAGCCACCAGAACAATATTTTGAAATTTATGGAAAATTAATTATCGATTACAGATGTGCCCTGGTTCAAGGAAGGTAAAAACGAATGGATGCATTTACGATGAGGGACGTAATCCGCTTTGTGAAACTGATTGTCTTTCGCTCTGCTCCTGCCCTCCCTCTCTTCCCCTTCTCTCTCATCCTGCTCCCTCCCCCTTCCCGTACACCGGGTAAGAGACAGGCCTGATAAAGTGGGAGAAGCAAGATTGGTTTTCTAAGGGCACCAGGCCCTTCATGACCAGGTAAATCATGGGCTGTCTGGAGCTGGGGCTGGGTGATGACCTGCTCCCTGTGCCGCGGCACCGCACCCCCCTGCGGGACGTGATGATGTGCACCCGTGCGGCTGCGGGGGGCTGCAGTGAAGGTGAAACTGTCATATCGATCTTTTTAGCACTAAAATATGAGCCACTTTACTCCACTCCCCGATGCTGTGATGTGAAAAATAATAACTCGGATCCAAATTAAAAATATTGATCTCTGGAAGGTGTTGAAAGTAAATAAACACCTTCCGAAGTTTTCGGGTCAGCCAAGAAATGGTATTCAGCAATAAATGTGTCGGCATGTCAGAATCCAGGGTTCTTGATCTGTTTTTCCTTTCAAATTGATTTTTCATTACTTACTTCCTAAAAGTGTTGGAATTTGGTCCTCTACCGTTAAATCTCAGTGTTTGGGCAAATTATTTCTTTGGGGCTTATGAGGTGCTCCTAATCCACTCGGTCATTGATTGATTGATTTTTGACTCAATAAACTTGCATTACCCTTGCTTTATTTAAGGCTTCCATCATAATTTTTTGTACATTTAGGCTTGACTTTTTTATTTCCTTCTAACAGATGAGCTGACATTGGTCTATCAAACATGTGGGAAAACAATTGCCACAAGGTTAATTTTATTGCTAGCTCCATGCATTTTAAGTAGGTGCCAGGTATTTTCCACTCCAGGCTGATAAATTGCAGTTGAACCACTAAAGCATAAGAATGAACAGAAGCACTGTAACAACAACAATAGAAACCCCATAGAAATGCATCACAGAGCATAAGCATTAAATGGATTATTTTTGCTTCATTGGTTTAACTTCATTTTACATCCGACCAGCGATAGGTATGAGGCAGTGTAATGAGCTCTTTAACTGGGACTTGCCCGGGCCCTGGCGCTGCAGCATTGTGTACTCTGGGGGTGGAGGGAGTTAGGTCTTTCTGGTTAGTGGAAAGGATAAAATACAATCACCTGCACTTTCAAAAAGTCATTTTCTCTTAAAAAGTGGCTAGCTGAGCTTTAGATACCAGAATGTTCCTCTGAACAGGTTTATTGATGCTGCTGTTCCCTGGCAGCCGTTGCAGCGATGGCAGAGCGCCGGCTCAGTGCTGGAAGGTGGCAGGAAAGGAGAGCTGCAGTGGGCATGGGAGGGGCCTCTTCCATGAACAGAGACAGCAGTTTGGTCAGTGTTAAAAAAGACCCTTAAGCTGTTGGGTCTGTCCTGTGGAGCCTTCACTGCACCCCCGCTGTCCCCGAGTCACACCTTCCTGTGTTTCCATAGGCACAAGTTCCCATTTTGCAGTGTTCCTTTCCCAGATCCACATCCTGGATCAAGTGTTTATTCTGTTTAACTCAAGGAGACATGATCAATTAAGAGGAATAAAACTGGATATCTGTAAATTACTTGTTGGAGCTGATGGCAGTTTTGGTCATTGTCCACTTCCCTCCATAACTGCATTTTGTCAGCCAGGTTATTCATCAGCCATTGTTAGTGTGCAGGAGTTAGATTAAAATTCCTGGGGTTCACACTATTTATTTTTTTAAAACCTGTCTCTGTTTTTCTGGTGTTCCTGTGACACAGCACATAAGTGTGCTCCCAGGGCTGTAAGGCTTACACACAGAAATCTGTATGAACCACCAGCTCACAGGTGGGGTTCCCCATGTCCTGGGAAATCTGGCAGTGTTTCATGGCCTGTCAGATCATTTGTGGTGAGGGAAAAAAAAAGAAATTTGATTTTTTACTAACTTGTGGTGAGTGTTGTAAATGCAGTTTATAAGCCTGATATTCTTCTCTGTGTGTGCTAAATAGCAAAGATCCTGTGTTTATTTTCAGGGACATTTTTTGACTGCAGGTTAATGGATATTCTTAGAGTTCGTTCATAAAAGGTCCAGTTCAGTAATCAAAAGAATGGGAAGGGAATAAGTCTTTAAGAGTGTAGGCTGAGGAACCAGTAAAAGAGAAAAACCCACAGGTTTACATGCAGCGATGTAGAGATGGAAAGCAAGAAAGAATTTCTAACAGTTTTCCTAACAGTCTTTAAATGTTGTCTCCCTCCCTGATAGCTTTGCAGTCATTGTCCTGTGGGCATCTTTGAAGCTGTGTCTAACACAGCAGCACTAAAACTTCTTTCCTATTTAGGAATATTTCCAAGTGGAAAAGCAATATTAGATTCTGTTTTACTTTGGAAATTAAAGAGAGTCCAATTCCACTATCTGTTAGGGTATTTTTCTGTATTTTCAAAAATATTTCTTTTTTATTGGCAAAAAGAACTTTGAACCTCATCGTCTTGACACCTGATAAAAGCAGTGCTGAGGTTGAGAGATGACATGGCAGGAGCATCCTCAGCTACTGCAGCTCTGTGGCAGTACCTTGGTCACCTCACGTTGTCCTTAGCAACCTACCCCTGGCTGTGATATTAAAAAAGAAGTCAGTGGCTGTTTAGGTCTTGCTGGTTGTGTTTAGTTTGTCTGTTTCTGTTAAGATCAGTGTTATGCCCAGATTGTCTTTTAATTCAATCACTTGTCACTGGACTTTCCTAAAGAGTACAAAAAATTTGTAACTGACAGGCTGGCAAAGGTTTGACCAAGTGTGTTGTGGTTGGACCATATATCAGGGCAAAAGACAAATATGATTGAGTGCTATGTCATGGCACCACGCGTGGGAAACAAATATTCTGCACAAAATCTATAGGAGCAAACTGAAAATTTGTTAAGCTCTTAAAGAGCTTAAAGGCTTGTTAGCATTTTCTGACAGAAGCCCACTGAAGTAGTGAGCAGAAAAAGCAAGAGCCAAAGAGTCACAATGGCTGATTGGGAATTCAGATTTGCAGTTCTGCTTGACATCCAGGCACTCAGTCTTTGCTGGGACTGGGACCAGGATGTCTCCTGGCACCTGGGAGCCTCTTCACTCCAAGGTCTGAGACCGCCTACAAGTGAACAATTGTCACCTGTAATCAGGGAATTCATCAAGTTCCCTTTTTTCAAACTGTAGAAAAGTCTTGGTAATTTCTTATAAAATGCTGCTGTCCTTTGTGTGTTTGGATGGGTTCTGCTGAAGGGGCTGAGCTCAGTGTTTGGGTCTAACACAGCCATCTGCTGCCTCACCAAAAAGGGTTTATTTGGGTTTACTTTGCCCAAGATGGGTACCTGATGTGAACAGCTTCGTGTGGAGCTGCCAGCATAGAACAAAGACCCTCCATCACCCAGGTGAAGCCCCTCATTATTGCAGGTGCTAAATGAACCAAATATGCATAGGAGGAATGAAGATCAAGTTAGACTAATAATCTGTTAAAGCACTTGGTTTTCCTTCTCATAGATTAATAAAAGCCTCCTAGGAAAAAATCAGCTCATACTAGATAAGGTATTAAAAGGAAGAGTTGTTTTCAAACAGGACAGTGGTGAGGATAAATACATCTGATGGCCTCCCAGTAATGTTTGGTTTGTTTCTGCTGACCTGTGTTATTTCCTTAAAAGCCTGCCAGTGCAATTGGAAAAGCAAAGTGAGGTTGAACACTTATTCTCTCTTCAGCAGCAAAGGTATGTTTAATAACTCTGAATGAATCTGTCACTTGGGGTAAATTTTACCTGTGCTTCCTTCATTCTTCAGGCACTGAGATCAGTGGTGACTATTAAGCTTTGCAAAGCCAACATGGGTCAACATGTTCATGATAAATGGAGCTATTATTGAACATAGGGAAACAATTAATGGGATGCTCCATGCGATGGGATGTCCTTTAACACGCCCTACTAGTAATGCAAGCCAGAAAAGCTGTACTAGCCCAGGTTTTACGTGAAGTACCAAGGAAAATATTCTAATAATCTACTCAGGCACTTATTTGAAAGTTGTGTTTTTCTGTCTTTCTTTCCTTCCAGCCAGGAGGCAATGAGCTCTGCTCTGAACAGTGGGGTTGGGCAGCTGTCCTCATCTGTACCCTTGGTGTGAACCGTGCTCCCTGCTCTGCCCTGGGAGCGAGCTGGGTGCTTCAGGAGAAGTGCCTTGTTCAATACTCTTAGCACATTACCCCTTTCTAATATATATTCTATGAATTCAACTAGCTAGCTGTAGAATCCATATGTGGACTCATGTCTTGATTACTGCGTAATGGGGGAAGTATTTCAAGCTGTAAGTGCAGATACTGCATAAAATTGATATGAAAACAGTGTTACTTCATATTTCCTAATTTAATTTTAAAAACCCTCCAAAAGATGTCTGTTTAATTTCCTCTTCCAAGTTTCTTGAAGAAGAGTAACCCCTGCTGGACACATGCATGTTTCCATATGCTGTAGCAGCAGCCAAGCCTTTGGGCCTGTCACTGATGTGAGAGTTTGAAGGTGTTGGGGAGTCTCAGAGTAACGGTGCCTCACTCGTTTGATGTGCTTTCTGGTCATTTTTTTGGTTCTGTTTTGGTGCAGAAGCTTTATAATTTAAAGATTTCATTATCAGAGCGAAATGTAATTAACTCACAGTAGCATTCCTGTAGGCTCCCAGTTTTGAATCTGCAGCTATTCTGCAGGAAGAAGATCTTTTTCATTCCATTAAATGGCACTTGGGTTTGAACTGTGCCACGGCAGCAGTTGCTGTGTGTGAGGGGTGAGGGAGGGAACACCAAGCCTCCTGCACGCCACTCCATCAGCTTGACTTAATTTTAATTTCAGAACTCTCTTTGTGCTAGAGTTAACGAACTTAATTGAAAAACTTAGGCTTGTTTTTAAAGCTCAGTTCTTTCTTTCCATTTTCTTCATCATTGTGAAAAAATTTTTAATGGGCTTTGGTTACCCTTTCAGGGTTCTTTGTTAGACAGTTCATCTAAGAAAATCTGCGGGCTGATAGATTTTCTGATTAAATACTTGAGACACAGTAGATGTTTTAATTGTCCTGAGATCCATTTTTCGTGAGAGTCTATGGCAATGTGCAGTCTGCTTCTTAGAAACACTGATTGATGAATTCTGCTGTAATTTAAACTAAAAGTTAATAAGACAGGCCTACATGGATCTGATGCAAGTTATTAGACCTGTAAGGCACTTTAATATATGCCATTTATTATTCAAAGAAGTGAAAGCCAAAAATGTTTCATGTGCACTAATAAAAATTCAATATAATTATTTCAGAGAACTTCGGGAAATGCAAACGGTCAGATAAACTGAATTTATTAAACAATACCCAGTGACAGGAATGCTGATAGACCTCTCAGGCTGGTGGTACCTTTGCAGTAGGAGTATGATGCTGTTGAAACTTCCTTTGCATAAGAGTTTTGACTTTTCCTTACCACTGAGTTAAAACCATGACATTCAGTGTTTCACATTTGCTCTCTGCTTCAAAATATAAAATGTCGATGGCTCTGTCCAGTGTTTTGCTTAAATTGCTGTGGATTTTTGTATCCCAAGGTTAAAGATGAGCTCAGGTAACAATAGCTTGACTGCACTTTCCACTGGTCAGGCCTGAAATCCAAAGCCACTCCTATGGCTGTCTCATAAAGTTTCAGCTTTTCTGCTATTAAAATCTTCCTTTGAAATAATAAATGACTACATGCTGTCAAGGTAGGGTCTGGAAAGGCCAGCACGTAGAATGGGCTGAGATTTCATCTGAGTGTAGTTGAGTTTTATAGATCTATTTATGAGATCCAATACTGTAATGATGTAATTTTACTTGTCTAATAAATGTAGCTGTACAACGAAGGATAGCAAACATTTCCATTGTGACCAAAATCCTTTAAACTGCAGCCACTTTGATCTTAGAGCTCATGCTATTTAATAAATGCTGGCCATTCTTCTAACAATCACAATTATTTAAAGGGTTTTCAAAAGGGATAGAGCAAATCAAATAAAACAATTACTGTTGTATCTCATTCTGAAGTTAAGTGTATTTTTTATGTGAGTCTTGTTTAGTGTCTCCTCCCAGTTTTCATCCATTATCACAATAATTGAGTTTGTAGCTGGAATTAAATTTATCAAATTGTGTTATCCTCTTTTGAAATTGGATAGGTATCCTGGCAGTGGGAGCTAGAAGTTAATCTGCTTTGCTAAAGCCTCCAGTGGCACAGCGGCAACAGGATTGAGAAGGCTCAAACATTTTCCTGTCACCCTGGACACGATGTAATTTCTCCTCAATCCCTTGTGCAAATAATGACATTTGAATCGAGCATTAACAGGCTTAATTACTTTAAAATTGTCATTTTAATTTACACTGATATAGTATTGATCATACAAGCAGAGATTAAGCTGTTCACTGGAGCAGATGATGGGGAATTAAACATTAAAGGGTCCTCGTGGGGCTGAGAGGCCGCCCAGAGAGTGCCAGGAGAGGAATGATATTTCTCCGTAATGAACTGGCGGCATGCAGGGACATGAATCTTTGGCCTACTGGAAAAAGGGAAATAATGGGGTTTGGGAAGCATTTGCAGGTTATTCATTCGCTGCCATGCACCAATTCTCCAGTGATTCATCCACCTCACCAACATTTATTTATCTAGCAAATTCAGGAGCTCTGACCTTTCTGCTAAGTACATTTAACATAAGACAGAGTGGAATATTTCAGGTGTAACTTTTTACAAATATTAGTTATTGTTTCTTATTTCTGACTAATATTAAACAGAGTTATTTAATCTGCCATCCATACTTGCCCCCATTTGCGTGACTCATGATGAGCAGACGGACTTCATAAAGAGATCCAGGTATTGTGGGACTCGATGAGGTCCTCAAAGTCCTTGACCTCATTTAGTTACAGTCTGATTTTCTTCTTTGGCAAAGCTGAATTAAAGTTAATTTAAGGCAAGCCAACACGAGTTTACATGGGTGATTATACAGCGTATAATAGCAAAAATGATGACTAATCCTTGTAAAACCTCCAGCCTAAAAATGCCACCACTCTGGTAGGGAGCGTGCTCTAAAAGACCAGGCAGATATATATGGAACATTTTAAGGCTAAAAATTTCATTTTAGGATTTGGATTCATCTAATAATTTATTGAAATGTTGCTAGGAAACAAATATTGCTATTTTGATAATTTACAGTTTAAAAATTCAAAATTAAATGTGGATACTAAATTGCACAAAATCGATTTTATGTTTTTATACATAGCAGCAAAGTTATTTTTTCCCTGTCCTGAGCTAGTAGGCTAGTTTTCCTTATGCCTTACATTTTATTTTTTATCAGGGAAAACCATAAGTATACAGGATACCGGGTGAGTCAGGGTACTTGCAGTCATTGCAATTCAAAATCAAGGGCCTTCTTTCTGAAAATGGACATTTTTCTTTCTTAAGAGAACAGTAGAGCCAGATCACCTCCATTGACTCCAGGCATTAATGTGTTTTTTTAATTTGGTAAATATGTAAGTTCCCAAGGAAGCCCATTGAAGTCAATAGCATCTGCAAATTTGTTAGTGTAGCTTCCTTAGGAGGTCATTTCTATTGCATGTAACCAAGGGATTGGTCCATAAAAGTGAGGAAGGTAAAAGCAATGTGGAAAATTGAATTTTCTTATGGCTTACATTTTTTTTTGCTTTCACTGGAAAATGCTTTGAATAAAACTGTAATCTGTTGCTAGACAGAAAAAGGCAGGGTTAGGATTCTGAAACAGCGATGATACACGCTTGGTTTTTTTAAAAAACAACTTCCTTCTGAAAACTAAGGAAATTTGTGTTTACCTATTTTTTGTATCCAAAAGGATGTTTTGATTGGGATTTGGGGGAAGATCTTGGGGTTTGGAGTTTTTTTAAATTACAGACTTAGGAACATACTTGGTTGCTCTCAGTTCTCTGTGAGTTTGGCTGATTTTATAGGTTTAGTAGTTTTTGCTTTAAAATGTTCCTGTTTTGCTTGAAGACTGAACTGCGAGTCCTGCACTGCAAGTGAGGAAGGCTGTGCTGTGGTGGAGTGCAGGCTGGAAGGGCTCAGGCTGCTGAGTGCAAGCAAAGGGAATTGGAAAGAAAGGGCAGCTGTGGCCGAGGTGGAGGAGGAGGATGTGCAGGCACAGAGCTGCCCCAGCATGAGCGGCCAGGCTCGCTCCCTCTGGGGTGCCTGGCAAGGGCTCCCCACCTGGCGTGTGTCCGTGTGTCCAGATGTCAGTGTGTCCGTGTGTCCACGTGTCCAAGTGTCCATGTGTCTGAGTGTCTATGTGTCTGCGTGTCTGTGCGTCCACTTGTTCCTGTGTGTCTGAGTGTCTGAGTGTCCACATGTCCAAGTGTTGGCGTGTCCGTGTGTCCACGTGTCCCTGTGTCTGAGTGTCCACGTGTCCCTGTGTCTGTGTGTCCACGTGTTCAAGTGTCCACATGTCCAAGTGTCCCTGTGTCCTCATGTCCGTGTCCCCATGCCTGTGTCCACATGTCCGCATGTCAGAGTGTCCCTGTGTTCACATGTCCGTGTGTCCGCGTGTCCGTGTGTCTGAGTGTACGAGTGTCCGTGTGTCCGCATGTCCGAGTGTCCGTGTGTCCACGTGTCCGAGTGTCCGTGTGTCCAAGTGTCCGTGTGCCCCCATGCCTGTGTCCATGTGTCCGCATGTCCGAGTGTCTGTGTGTCCACATGTCCGTGTGTCTGAGTGTCCATGTCTCCGAGTGTCCGTGTGTCTGAGTGTCCGTGTGTCCAAGTGTATGTGTGTCCCCATGCCTGTGTCCGTGTGTCTGAGTGTCCGTGTGTCTGAGTGTCCCTGTGTTCACATGTCCAAGTGTCTGTGTGTCCGAGTGTCGGTGTGTCCCTGTGTGTCCGAGTGTCCGTGTGTCCAAGCGTCCGTGTGTCCCCATGCCTGTGTCCCTGTGTCCACATGTCCGAGTGTCCGTGTGTCCCTGTGTGTCCGAGTGTGCCCATGTCCGAGTGTCCGTGTGTCCCAAGTGTCCGTGTGTCCCTGTGTCCCTGTGTGTCCGAGTGTCCGTGTGTCCAAGCGTCGTGTGTCCCCATGCCTGTGTCCACATGTCCGAGTGTCCGTGTGTCCGAGTGTCCGTGTGTCCCGCGCTGGGGTGTGTGGCCGGGCGGCTCGCGGAGCCGGTGCTCCTGTCCTGGAGGGCAGAGTCTATCTCCAGTTCTTTGCAGGCTAATGTATCGCTGCAGACACTGGTATAGACATCTGAAATACAATTAAATGGCAGGAATGCTCTATTTGTCTAAACAAGACAAAGCATGGAACGGGTTCATTTGACTTGAAACATGTAATTAGCATAACCCTTCTGGATGCTTGTTTTATCATTTGCAATATAGTAAATGATTGATTATTGTACTGTACCTTTTGAATGTCATTAACAGAATTGTTTTGTCCACTTGATTAATATGTTGCCTCAACCTCAGAATAATCAGATTAAACTAGGTTGCCTTGTTCCTTCTGACTTGAAATATTCGTAGTTCTATGCACCATCTTCTCACAAAGGTCCCATGTAGATTGTCTTGGGCACAATTTTTTACCTCCAATAGTTTCAGGATATATCCAGCTGGGAATCTCTCCTGATGTATGGGTGTTGCTATAAAAATGTATTTTAAAGTTAGTTAACTGCTATTTTCTAAGGTCAGACAGTGGAGGGGGTAGAATTGGGGTGTTTCTGCTACAGTTCCTGTGACAAACCAAGCATCTGGTATTCATGTTTAGATCTTTCAGATATTTTAGGTATTATTTCACATCAGGGATCTCCAGGTTTGAATGTGTGAACCATAAGACATTAATGGTTCATTTTACTTTTTGTCTTATTTTCTAAACCAAACCAAATTACACAAAAGCCTGAGCCTTGTTCTTTGCAAAGTCAGTATTACAGGTTTTCAGTTGTGTGACAAATCACATTTGTGATCCATAAACTGTTGGCTGCATTAAATTGCTGACATCCCAGCAGCTGAGCAGCTTTTGCTGCAGTGATATTATCTGATCTCAGGTTAAGGAGTCTTTCTTTTCATTGAACACATGTAATTTAACATATTTAGGTGTGAAGGCTGTTTATCAGATCCTAGCCCTAAATGCAGGGGAAGTGGAAGTGTTTGAGGGTAGGGCTGGTTGCTCCCAGACCGTGGGTAAGCCGTGGTGCTGTGCTGGGAGAACCTGCACCTCCTGAGCTGTGCAGAGGCCAGTGGGACACAGAGCCTGACCCCCAGCAGGGTGGGCAGCTCTGTGGGGACATGGTGTGCACTGCATGTACTGTGTGCACACACACATGTGCATTAGGAGATGTAAAAACACGTGAAGATTCAAAATACCTTGACAACAAAGTGTGAATGAAGCATAAACTTAAGCTCCAGGATTAAGATTTAAGTTTCTGTCTATCTGGGTCAATGTGTGAGGTTACTAAGTGTTTGAGTCATTGAACTTTAAGACTGCATTCATCACAGCTTCTTAGACTAATATAAATTTCTTCCCATTAAGTCAATAAGCGTGGTTACATCAGACAGCAGTTCTGTCTAGAAACTAAGATTAATGTCCATCATAAAAGTGACATGAAGAGACAGCTTGTTTGATTTATACTGACTATTTTTATCTTCTCAGTTTTAAAATAAAATTCAAGTTATTACTTATATTTATATGGAGGTTTTCTTTCTCACTTCCACTATTACTGAAACATTCCTTTCATGCTGCTTGGTAATCCAGGTGTGAGCCTGTAGGACAAAAAAGCCTTCTTGTGGGTGTGCTAACAGCAAAACTGACTGATACCTTGCACTCCTTTGAAAGAGCTCTTATTTTTAGGCCTTTTAATTCATCTGTTTTCTGTAAGAGAGCATATTTGGTTTAAAAGTAGAAATTAGTTTCCATTCAGTTGTGCTCAAATGGATGTGTAGGAGCACAGTAATCCGGGTAATGCAGCAGCACAGGGTGGCTCCTGAGCCCAGCTGGAATTCCAGGCTGGCTGTGCCTCCCTCTTGGTTGGCAAAGCTGTCCCCGAGCCCGCGGTGCCGTGCTCGGTGCCGTCACTGCCAGCTCCCACAGGAACACCATCCTGAGCAGGAACATCTGCAGTTAATGCCTTGGAAACCTTAGTGAAGTCAGGCCTCAGCTGCAAGTTTGGAGGCTTCCAGTGCGCATCACCAAAGCTCCCTTTTATCATCTTACATGTGATCAAGAAGCACGTTACAGAGCTTTATTTGTACAGTGGGCTTTTGTTATTGATGGATCAGCTTCACCAAGTATGTTACAATGCTCTGCTGTTCTTGGAATGCTTAAAATATATTTTCTTTACTGTTTTCTAGTTCAAAGCTAGAAAACAATGGTAATATGGTGATGCTAGGAAGGTCAGAAACAGGGTTTGAGCAAGGCAGTGGTGACAGGACTAATAAATGAAGTAATTGTAGCTCACTTTTCATATAGGCTCTATAGATAATGGTTTTGGTTTTATTTTTGAATTATTTTTTTAGAAGTCAGGAATACACATTGAAATGCTGCCTTTGTAAGCTAGGCCCCCACCTGAAGCTGGTAAAGTCTTTGGGCACAGTTGTATTTCTTCGAGTTCAACACCTTGAATTCCCTTGTGGCAGTTCGACAGCTGAAGTTCATCTCAGACTTCCAAAGGTAAAGCATTAATGGAAAAGATGAATTACAGTTCCAAGCAAAATATGGCAAACATATTTCTAGCAGGTTCTTCCTAAACTGTTCGTGATGTTTTGTTTGTGAAATGAGCTTCTGCAGGGAGGGTGGCATCCTTCCAAGTTCCCCTGCCACAAAGCTGGATTTCTGTTTCAGGATAAATCTGAGCTGGTGTGCCTGGGCAGCTGGCAGATATGGGCACTCCCATCCTAGTGCCCTGTTCATCTCCAACTCTCAGCAGGACAGGCAGATCAGGAAGAGTGAGCCAGCATTTGCTTTCTGCTCACTGTTCATGTGATGTCTGTGGTACAGGGGCAGCCTCACAAAATCAGTCCCTGCACGTAACAAGTGTCCTACCTGCAGCTGCAGAGTCACTGCAGTCTCTTTTCCTAGCATGGTGTAGTGTTTTGGGGATTTCACAGTGAGAAGATGCCTTTGCTGGGGGCTCAGCCTTTGCTTGTCCCTGCTTCTCACAACTGGTGCTCTGAGGCTTGTCAGAGCTCCCCACAGTGAAACAAGGAGGAGGCAGTGGGAACATAGCACACCTTTCATTCCGACTTTGTAGGTTGTTGAGGCAAAAAAGCATTAAGTCCTGTTTGCTGTATTAGAAGTGAGTCAGAGAGTGGCAGTTTGTTGTTTGTTTTTTAGCAATTCGGTGGGATTGCCAGAATTTTCAGACAATAATGTTCTTGCCTGCCATCAGAGCAGTGGAACCTGTCTGTCTGTAACAAACTTCAAGTGAGTGTGCTAAATGCCTTCTAATTGGAATTAGTCAAGAATGAGTTCCTTTAAAATACTACTATCTTAAACCATTACACCACATAAACTGGGTATTTGTTCAAGTTGAGATGCAGGCATGGCTGGTTTGGGGTGCACAAGGCGTGTCAGCTTTGCTTTGAGCTTTAAATCTGGGCTCTGCACAGTCCAGGAATTTGCAGTGGTGGTCTCAGCAGTTCCTCTAAATCACAGCCCAAGCAAAGTACTTATGAATGTACAAATTGTATGGTATTATTGAAATTTTAAAAATCAATTAAAGCTTTTTTGTAATTGTCCATAGACATTGCATGCTCTCGTTGAGTGGCAGTAGGTAATTTGTAAACTGGTTAGGTTCATTGTTGGCCATCTCTTAGAATTGATTGTCCTTTAATTAACTTATCTCTATCATGCATGTAATGTGATTCCCAATAAAAATTACAGGATTTTAATTGAAATTGAAAAGTTCTGAAAGGTATAAATAATATGTCTTATATAAATACAAACTCCAACTTGCATGGCCATTCTGAAGAGACTTTAATAACAAGGCAGGTTTTCCATGTGATTTAATTATCAATAGACTTAACTGAGTATTTAGATTAGAAGACTATAATCTGGTTTATTTCCTGAAGAAAGGCTTTACATCTTTATGTCCTTATTGATTTGCCAATACCATTTAATGAGTTTCAGTTCACAAAAGTTACATTAGTTGAAATACATCTTTGGGATTGGTCCATGTAGCTTTATTTTGGAAATGCAACCACTTGAAGAAAATGCTGTGCATAATTTAAAGTTAATTACAATAAAATATTGCTCTGAAGTGTACATGAAGAAATGCAAAATGGCAGCATGCATTCAGTTATTCTGCATAATCCAGTTATTCTACATAATTCCAGGAAAATTAATTTCTTGTCAGTAATCCTGATGCTTTCTTACATTTGCTAAACCAAACATGCTGCACGTGTTTTCATTTACACTTTTATTTTTAGTTTGCATACACTGAATTTTTTTTTAAGATTCTTCATAATCACTTTTCAGTATTTTTACTGAACTGTGACAGAGTAAGCTCGAATTGTTCTACCATTGCTGCTTCTGTTTATATCGCTGTTCCTTTATGGAATCAGTGTAGTAACTGGTGCAAAGGGCACAAAGGCTTAAAATATATAATCACATAAATCACATTGCTCTTCATTTCACTGAAGCGAAGCCTGTTAGGAAATATCAGGTTTGGCTCCTTGTTAGCAATAATAATAATTTTAAAAAGCATTTCATCTGCATCTTTGTCTCTGGCTGAACTGGCAGCATCCAGAGCTTGGCAGTGCAGTCACTGCACTGGGTCAGTTTTGTTTGCTCCGTCAGTCCAGTGACACGGGCAAGGTTTAACATTAAGTCTCTGCATTAACAGCATCAAATGAAAGACAAAAGCTGGGAGAGAGACTTACTGGTTTTTACTGTAAAATATTTTGTATTAAATTGGAAAAAGTCAGTAGAGATTGCTTTCAAATATGGGCAATTCTCGCTGTGTTTGTTTCTTAGCCCATAACGACGGTGATACAAGTAGGCACTGAATGAAAACCTTGGGTTTTGGTTTCAGAGCTTTCAGACCTCCTGCACGTTGTACCGAAGGCTGAGAGCACAGGTGTGGGGACGGTGTTCCAAAGGGGTTACAGGTGTTCCCCCCGGTGTGCTCGGGGGCCAGGGGCTCCTCTTTCTCCTGTGTGTGTCAGGGCCTGGTGCTGCTGTCCCCGGTGCTGCTGTCCCCGGTTCTCCTGTCCCCAGTGCTCCTGTCCCCGGTGCTGCTGTCCCCAGTGCTCCTGTCCCCAGTTCTCCTGTCCCCAGTGCTCCTGTCCCCAGTGCTGCTGTCCCCAGTGCTGCTCTCCCCGGTGCTCCTGTCCCCAGTGCTGCTGTCCCCAGTGCTCCTGTCCCCGGTGCTCCTGTCCACGGTTCTCCTGTCCCCAGTGCTGCTGTCCCCAGTTCTCCTGTCCCCGGTGCTCCTGTCCCCAGCTCGAGTCTGCAGGATGCCACATGGAACAGAGCAGCAGGGCCTGGCTGCTGTGCACATCCTGGAGAAGCCACCCCAGTGAGGTGTGAGCAAGCACATCCTGAGCCTGCTGGAGCTGGCCCTGAGGGAGCCGTGCAAGGCCAGCCCTGTGCCACTGGCATGGCTCTGTCCCCAGGGCTGCAGAGCCAGCCCTGTGCCACTGGTGTGGCTGTGTCCCCAGGGCTGCAGAGCCAGCCCTGTGCCACTGGTGTGGCTGTGTCCCCAGGGCCACAGAGCCAGCTCCAGCACTGCCATGGCTGTGTCCCCAGGGCTGCAGAGCCAGCCCTGTGCTGCTGGTGAGCACTCCCAGCTCCAGCACTGTCACCTGGGCAGTGCCAGGTGGAATCACAGAATCCCAGAACAGTCTGGGCTGGAAGGGACCGGCCAGTTCCAGCCCCCTGCCACAGGCAGGCTCGTTCAGATTTCTCAGAGCAAGGACTGAGGTGAGAAAGGGTCACCAAGGACATCAGCCTTGGAAGGCACCTTCGTTCTGAATATGGAAAGGAGTATACTGAAACAGGACTGTGTGCAGGGCAATGTGCTGAGAGGTTCTACTCGACCTCATGGTTGAGTAAAATAAAAAGCATGTACAAAGAATAGGGTAGAGTAGAGTAGAGTAGAGTAGAGTAGAGTAGAGTAGAGTAGAGTAGAGTAGAGTAGAAAAAACCAGTAACCTTGTGGTTATTTTTTCTCACGTGGCACGTATTCTGTGATTCTGTGATGTAGGCTTTGTGCTGGATTCTGGCTTTGGCTCATGGTGGTCAGTGCTGTCACCAGCAGCATCCCTGGACAGCAAGCTTGCTGTTGTAGGCACTGGGTTTGCAGCTGTGTTACACTTCTGGCTGTGTGGCTGCCCAGGAAGACTTGCAGAAGTACCAGGTCAGTGTAGCTATGCCAAAGGCACCAGAGGGGTACAGCTGAAATTATTAATGATCACAGCTTCTCCAGCAGAGTGCCATAGAATTGTGTTTCCCTTCTTCATCTGTGCAAGAAGGAGAAAAGATGATTTCCGTGTCCTCAGGGTTGATGCCCTTGCAAGAAGCTGCTTTGTGCCTCAAACCTGTGACCGTCTTTTGAGGCTGCCTTGTTCTTCTGCAGTTCATCTTTGTTATGTTAATTTAAAAATTTAACAGGTTTATTAATCCTGCAGAATTTATTATAGTCAAACATGAGATATTATTAAGTTGCTATTGTACAGAGCATTTACCTTCGCTGTTGGAATGACTTGTCCTCTGCATTGGCAGACACAGAAACATTCATTTTGTTTCCTAATTAGGAGAGCTGCAATCAGGAACCATGACAGGGTTCAGCTCCTCGGTGTACAGCATGCCAGGTTCCATAGTGCAGGCTTTATAAAATTCTCTTTAATTCAAGAACAGAATATCATTAACTTTGTAAGTGGATGAATACAATGGACAAGCAATTTAATTAACTTCTAACATTGGATGTTGGACAGGAGACAAAATGAAATTATGCACATATTTCTTATGCAGGCAGTCAACCTTGAAAGGGGCTTGATTGTGATGGGTCAGACAAGGGGACAGCTTTGTCCAATTATTTGATGTTTAGTCCTAGAATATGAAATTTGAAATTTGGTACTTTGTAAATCAATCATCTCTTATTTTGAGGCAGCTACAAAGGTTCTCTGAGAAAAAAAACAACCACCAGTGACTGTGACACGCTAAATACAACCTTTTACCACATGGTACTTTCCTATTTGTAGATGACCTGTATAATGCTAAATGAAATGGGCATTAATGCCTCCTCATCAAATTGAATTTGTCATCTTGAGTGTATTATGTAAGAACATATCAATGAAATACCGTATTGATTTAAAGTTTTCAAAATTAAAATTATTTAGCATCAACTCAATGTAGTAGGAGTCACAGATGTTACCAGTTTCCCCCAAGATAAAGAACCTTTTTTTTTACTAGAAGAGAACTGGTAAAGCGTTGACCATCTGTCAGTCTTTCCATCTGCTCAGGACCCGTGCAGGCTGGGTGCCACTCCAGTGGCACTGGTGAGGGCACACCCTGTCCTGTGTGCCACTGGGGAGGGTCTGACAGCTGGCAGTGCCAGCACTGTCCCCTGCACAGGGGCCTTTTCCTGGTGCTGCTCTTCTGCAGGCTGGCCCTGGCTGCAAAAATTAACGTGAAACAGCATGTACAATACAGATGAAAAATAATATTCTGCATATTACCTTCTGCAACCCGAGATTCAAGCTCTGTTCCTTGAAATTCAAGAAGTGTTGCTGCTATCCACATGATAAATCTGGATCTTTGGATAATTTTTTGAGCTTGTCAAGAATTTTTAACTTCCTGGGGAATATTTTTGGCTCTCCATAAGGTTCAGCACTGAAATAACTATGAGCATTTACCTGTGCATCTTTTGAGGGGAACTTATGCTTATCCTGTGCTGTGCTCACAGTTAGAAATTAGACTTCCTTTCTGTCCCTTCCATCCTGAGGAGCCTGAGCAGATGTTCTGAGCATGGCAGGGTGTTTGGCACTGCCTCTGAAGAGGTTTTGGCTCTCTGAGCACACTCTGCCCCTGCCCATAAAGTGGCTGGGGCCGAATGCAGAGCAGGGCCCTGGGCTGAGCTCTGAATCCTGAATTCCAGCAGCTCCTTTCTGCACTGGTGCAGAGCCAAGCTGGGTGCCTCTTATCCTGATTGGGGCCTCCAGAGTGCTTGAGTAATAGAAATATTAAATAACAACGTGATTAATGACTTTGTGAAGGCTCTACTTTGCGTTCAGGAATATTGATAAGTGGTGCTTTTTATAAGTGCTCAGCACACATACACTTCCTTTAGCTTGGGCTGGTTCCTCGGTCTGTCACTAATCTCGGTTTTCAGAAAAAGAACCTCTGTCTGATTTTTTTTTAATTGAATTGATTTGTAATTAAAATATGAAATCTTTTTGTGAAATATGTCAGTGCCAAAAGTGGCATTAAATATTCTTTGTCCATGCATCAGGTTACATAGAGATTATTCATTTACTCACTGGACATGTTTATATAAAGCTCAGACGTTTTGTTTGGTAATTTTTATCTTCTTAAATTAACTGGTCCCAAATAATGCTTTTAAATTGAATATGATTTTTCATTTGCTGTAACAAAATTATTTAGAGAAGGTGATAGAGGTGGATTATGTTAGCTGAAGTTCCCTCATTTTTCTGTTAGTCTTCAGAATAGAAAAATGAAAGCGCCTGGGGCTTTGTTTTTGTGAAAATGTGCCATGCCTGGTTGCTGTTAGCAGAGACTTCTCTGAGGTATCTATAATGACCAGGACTGCAAGCAAGTTCTTTTTTATGTTGGTCTCTTGATTAAGAATTTAAATGACTTGGGATTTAGATATCTTAGAACTTTAAAAATAGTTACTCCAGTCTGCCATGTAGACAAGTCTCAGTCCTGCATGAAACCTAAACAGATAAACCCATCTGAATATACAAAAATCTTGTGAAAGAGACTAGAAATAAACAGTACAAGATAGAAAGCTATGTATGAATACTTACAGATCAGTTGTTTCCTCAATTGCATTTAATTTGACTATTATAAAAGCAAACCAAAAAAGAATAGAATTAATTCTTTTAATTATTTGTGTTTTAGTGGTAAATTTGTAGTGATTATCCCCCTTGATAGTTCCACTGTTGTTGGTCTCACACTCGAAAGGGCTGCTCTGAAGAAGAGGAAGAGTGAGGAAGCAGTGCTAGATGTTACAGGTATGTCTGCTGATGCTCAACAACAGCTGCACAGCAAAGATTGTGGCATTAGAATGAGTCAGGGGTGTCTGGAAAGCACAGTGAGTGCTCTGACAGCTCACAGAAGCTGGGAACACGGGCACTCTGGGGTGATTCACCTGGCACAGACAGGTCCCAGGTGGAACTTCCCAGCCTCGTGCAGATGTACAGCCAGAAGAGTCGGTCTGAAAAATTGGCAGATCCATGAAATAAATAGGTGACAAATAAATTAGAATTTTTTTAAGGCAGAAGAACTTCTAAAGACAAAACCAGTATGTGGAAATTATTTTAGAAATGCAGAAGGATATTTGGAGTACAAATCTAATACAATTATAGTCAAGAAACTCGCAGGATTTAGGGGCTCCTAGAGCTGGACATCCTTTTTTATCCCCACCAGCTGCATCTGCTGCTTCCAGAAGTCTCTAATACTCCAGCAAAATTGACTTAACTGGGAATTTGGCACTGGAGACAGTGCTAAGATACAGGTGCAGGTGGCTTCTTCACAACATGGGCATTACAAATAAAATATATGTGTTATTTATTTATGGACACTGTATGTCTAGATTATATTGCATAATATTGGCTTAGGTTTTATGGAGTAAGAGAATCTGTAGTGCCAGTCCTGCCACTGGTTTTATTCCTTCTGAGTGGACAGATCCATTTGGTTTAATGGAAATACCCCATGTAACTGAACGGGTGTTTTTAATACAGACAAGGTCTGTTTCAAGAGAGTTTTTGAAGTTTGTCAGTGGATATTTGGAGCCCACTCACTCTGACAGTTTATTAAAGGTGTAATTATTCAAATGCTGTTGAAATGCAGCTGATAGCTGTGTTTGCAGTGCAGAGCTGCAGGAGTGGGGTGTAATTGTTTGGAATGGTGGGATCGGGCTCCGTCTGTCTGCGCTTCAGGTGGAGCAGGGCTGTTCAGGCAGGCTCAATGGCACTTTAATTGTATGTGCTTTAGCTGATAAGTCTAATTCAGGAAATGATAAATTGCTGGACACCTAATTTGTTTGCAAATAAGAAGTGATAGAGTATTTTATAATGAGTTGATCAGTGTACCCAGCCTGGTTTTTTAACCTTGAATGTATATTAGACGGTTGGTGTTAATTTGGCTGTGGTGGACTGAGCGTGCACAGAACCACAGGCAAAAGCTGCACCATCCCTCGTGTGTGTCAGTACTTCATCATTCACTGTTCAGGTGTGTTGGTCCAGCCTGTACTGCAGCCTGCCCTTCCTTTGTTGTTGGGAAAATGAAGTTGTGTCAAAACCGACATTTTATGGCAAACTAAGGGCAGGTGTTTTCACAAAGTGTTTCTAAACTGCCACAAAATTCCAAGATAGTCGTGGCTTGTTTCCCAGCAGAATTTTGGAGCTGTTTTGCTGTGGCTGTACCCCTGTCAGGGTACCCTGCAGACCAAGTGCCCCATGGGCCGAGGCCAGGCTCAGGTGTCCCCCAGTCCCTGGGAAGCAGAGGCTGGGCTGGGGCAGGGGGCACCCACAGCCTGGCAGCCCTGGCTGGGGTGGTGGCAAGCAGCCCCTGGGCACAGGCAGCCACTGTGCTGGTCCAGGCCCCCACGTTCTCCTGTTTCAGGTTTTTTGTTTGAAGTCTCCTAAACGTCACTGTGCCATAAAAATGAGCCCAGACTGGGAGCCTGTGCAGTGCCCGTGGCAGCTCCAGAGTGATGGTGCTGCCAGCCTGCCTGGGCTGGCCCTGAGTGAGGTGGCCGCTCACAGACTCCATCTCACTAATGGGAAACTAATGCCTGCTCTTGATGTTCGGGTTTATAAACGTGTGAAATACTTTTTTAATTGTTGGTAGCAAAGCAGGCGGACAATCAATAGAGTCAAGCGTGCCAAACTCACTGTTGACATTCAGCAGAGCCAAAAAGGCTGGTAGGAGATAAGGGCTTCCTGTCAGCAGTGCTCGTGCTAATTCATATTCAGACATTGTCATGTTCCATGATAAATTAATTCCTTGAACTATATTGATATAGGAGGTTAAACATTGAAAAAGTTGGGCTGAACTTTGACTTTAAATATTCATTAAAGCTAATTATGGATTTTATGACTACATGAATTACAGTTTCTGTGTCATCATTGGCAATTTATTTTAAATATATTTAAAGCAATCTTTATATATTAACTGTCACATTTAGTGAGGTAATGCAGTAAATGTTTACTCTGTACAGTAATTAAACTTTTATTCATCTATTTCCTTTTTGCATTAAATCTCCACAGATGAAATGGTGGACTTTAAAAAGAAATTATGCCAATTAACTGTTTTAAAAAACCCTATAGCTATTAAAATCTTCAAACTTTTGTGGCAAAATTTCTGTATAATTAAAGGAATAGTTCTTTTAATAATGCTGGATGTGTAATCCATCAGAACCAATTGTTTCTCTTGCCATCAGCACTAGTTCTCCCAATCGAGTCTTTCTGTAAGGAGTAATGAAAGAAATCTTTAATACCATAATGAGTATCATTCTGGAACCTAATTAAATGCAGTGAATGTTCAAGTTCAATCTGCTAACAGGGAGAAGATGCCTGGTTTTTTTTCCATAGTACATTTCTGGGGAGCTGTGAAGCTCTTCTAATGAATGTGCTCCCCTTAGGTTAAATTCTGTAGCTGCAGTACAGGTGCACACACAGACGTGGTAGGAACAGTCGGGTACTTCTGTCAGTCCGGAAAAAGCATTTTGTTAACAGAGATAAAATGCCTGGCCTTTCCCTGAGCTCCTGAGCGTTTCCATAGGGGCCATGCTCACAAAAGCCAGGATGTGTTTGCCTGTGTACTCTGCAGTTAGTGACCGTGATATCGAAACAGGTCCTGGGACTTTACAAAGGAAATTTTCCCTGCTGTACCTACAGGATCTTGGGTGCTGGTCTGACTGATTTTAGGGGTGTTAAAGCCAGGTTGTTGGTTATAGTGAACAGGGGGAGAGCAGAAGGATCTGTTCTGCCATTTTGTGTGTTTCTTAAGAACTTGGCCAAGCTACAAACAAGTATTGTCCGTGACAGTGCCACCTGACTTTCTGTTTTGGCACTGAGTTACTGGCAGTGACTGTGTGGTATTTCACCAGGGGTTTTGCTCTGAAGTGTCCATGCACTTCTGGGAGTAATTGGGCACCTCAGACTCCAATGAAGTCCCTCCTGTCTTGTCAGCTCCTGACTTTATTAGTAAGGTACAAATCAAGGATTCTTAAAATCATGGTTTGGGTTGGAAGGGATCCCAAATCCCACCCAGTGCCACCCCTGCCATGGCAGGGACACCTCCCACTGTCCCAGGCTGCTCCAAGCCCCAATGTCCAACCTGGCCTGGGACACTGCCAGGGATCCAGGGGCAGCCACAGCTGCTCTGGGAATTCCATCCTGTGCCAGGGAATTCCTGCCCACCCTGCCAGGGAACAATTCCTGCCCAGTTCACCTGGCTGAACAGTCCCGGGGGTAACATGTGCTGTCCCTGTATCCCTGAGGCCAACAGGTTGGGCTGGTCTGGAAGCTTCTGGTGGTGCTGAGTACAGCAACCTTGGTACAGTTACAGAGCCAGGGGCTGCCAGGTTGGCCTGATGAGTTGGGAATTTCTGATATCTGTGAGCCATCCATTCATCCCTCTGCCCTAAGGCTACTGAAATAGAATTCACAACTGGTCTGTGTTTGCAGACTGCATGGAAAATGGAGCAGAGGAGCCTGTGGCTGCTGCCTGCACTTCATTCCAGTGAGATATCTGGTGCAGCAGAGCGTGTGCCATCCCCTGGGCACTCCTTGGGTTCAGGTGATGGGCTCAGACCTCAGCAGTGAGGGTGCTCTGGGTGCTGGAGATGAGAGGCTGCACCCTGACCTGCTCGGGGGTGGTTGTGGCACTGTCTGGAGGGGCACAGCTGCATCACCCTGATGTGTGGGGAGCCACCCTCAGTGACCCTCAGTGCTATTCTCCAGGTTTCTGCTCTAGAAAGGCTGTTGTGAAGTGGGCTGCAATATTCCTGGGTCTGCTGTGGTGCAGCACTGATGTCCCTGTAACTGAGGCAGGGACACTGCACAACACGACTGCTGACCTTCCATTTGAGTAGCAGTACCTATTTACAGGTGGTGTGGACTTTGTGCTAACAGCAGAAGTCATCCATCCCAGCAGCCTTTCAAGTGGAACAAATGATAGCTTTCTTTCCTTACATTTGAGATGTTTAAAAGTTAAGATGTTTGGGTGGTTTATAATCTGTAATGTGTTCCTGTGTTGTATCACTTAGATATTGTGTATGCTGCTGCTGCTGTATGCACCAGTACTGCTTTTTCCAAAGGATACTGAAATTGCAAATAAGAAAATAAAGCAAAGCTCTTAGACTTTAAATTAATCTCATTTAACTTTATTGTTAAACTGACATTTTATGACAAATAAATTGAATTAACATAATCGCCTCAACAAGAGGGCCTAGGCAGCAGGTCCTGGAAGGCTTTTTTATATATTTCATTGTGTTAGGGCAGGGAATTATAAGTGCACTCCATCATTTTTACGAGTTTACATTTATGTACCTAAGCCTGATTAAGTCTATAATAATGCGGAAGATAGCGATAGCTGTAATTTCCATTCCATTATAGTTTTGATTCTTTTTAGTGGAGTGTTTGGAATTGCACAGTCCAAGCCAGTCTCAATGTTAGTGGTATCAGCTCCTGAAACTTGACGGAGTTACTTCATCACTTTCGCAGATTTATTGTGCAGGAGTAGTTGATACTCTGTGCCGTAAGTGTAGACTATCAAACCAAACTTCTGCTGCATAAGTCTTAAAAATTTGTTCTTAAAAATGAGATTAAAACTGTACAAAGTCAAGCAATGAGCTTGTGACACTTAGAAATGTGACACTCAGAAATGAAGTTGTAGCTTAAGTATGAATGGCAGTACTGTTTTTAAGAGTTATGGCACCCTAAGTGAAACGGAGTTTAGAGCATCTGGTTTTTTCTTGGTTTACTTGTTGATATGCTACATAGAGAAGTTTTAGAGTTGACAATTCTGTCACCTAGATTTAAATGGTCACCTGTTTTTAACATTATTTGTACCTGATTTGGATCAGTCACTATTTCCAAATACTTTTCTTTACTTAGTCATAGGTTTCCATCCCAGCTGAGGCATGGGGAGTTCCAGTGAGGATGAGGGGAAAGGTTTACCTAGAAGGTGCTCAGAAACAGGAGCAGCAGCTCAGAAGGGAGGGCAGGCTCCAGCTCAGGAGAGTTCTGATCTCCTGGACAATGCCCTGAGCAGCTGCACTGACAGCCCTGCGTGGGGCAGGGCTTGGACTGGAGACCTCAAAGGTCCCTTCACAGCCTGATTCTGCTGTGCTGCATTGTGGGAAAAAGGAAGAGCTCACTTTAAAACATCCCTTAGATGTTACAGGTGGGCTGGATTGCCATGTGTTACTGGCAAAGCCTAGGATTTCCCATTCCAGGATCCCTTTTTCATTTGCTTTAAACTTTTCAGACTTGAGGCATTTGGGATGATACTTTCCAGATGGTTGCCAAGGCTCCTTTCTTTTTCTTCTGAAGGCCATGTAAGAAAAAAAAAGCTGTATCCTTAGATTGAGTTCTTCAAGAGTTTTATTACATAGCAAAATGTTACCTTTATATATGTCAGATTTGCCCTACACATTAAAGAAAGAGATGGGCCAGATGGGAATATCAGGTGGCAGTGTTTTTGTCTTGTACCAGGATTTATTTTCCCCTGGCAATGTGTCCTTGTTGCAGCACACTTAACCTTGAGTCCTTCACAGGGATGTCTCCTGCAGTTCCTTGTTTGCCTCCACCATGTTATAAAAAAGAAACCCAGAGGCTCGAAGGAATCTGCCTGGGTCGCAGGGACATGTACTCATCAATTAAACATGTGGCACTGCTTTCTGTTGGATGGACTAATATGTCAAGGAGATGGGCAGGACCTCATGTTTGTGCCTTTGACAAATCAGCAAATGTCTAATCTCTGGATGTGCAGCATCTCATAAATAATGCAGCAGTCACCCAACCAAGCACTGCTGTGCTGGGAGGGGCTTTGTTGTTGGAGAGGAAAGGACACAGTGAAACTAAATCATCCTTTTTGGTTAATGTTGCTTCTTTTTTTCTTCTTAGTAAGAGTTTATCCAGTAACGGGCTGGTTTTTTCTGTTTCTCTTGAGTGCATCAAATGCACTCAAAGGCTCATCAAGTTCTCCTTTGAATTTTTTTTTTTTAGTATTCCACCATAAAATCTATTTGCCCTGATTTTTTTCTTTCTTACTTGATTTTCATTTGCTCTCTTCTAATATGTAATTTTCCTCTCATTAACTGGGGAAGAGCAGTAAATGACATGTCTGGAGAAGACAAAGCAAGCAGCAAGCTCGAGGTCCCTGTGCATGTCACCGTGGCACAAACAGAGCCAGGGAGGGACTGTGAGCCCCATGGGTGGGCAGCCCTGCAGGGTGACAGGAGAGGGGCACGTGGAGAGGGGCCAGGTGAGGGAAGGCAAAGGGGAGCTGTCCCTGTTGAGGAACTGTGTGAGTTCCAGGGCAGGGAAAAACCACATCAGGCTGTGTTGGGAGGTTGTGGAGCCTCTTCTGCAGAGGCTTTAGGTGCAAGTTAGAAAACTCCAAAATTGTCCCTGTTTCCTGTGCCACATGCTCTGAAAGCTTTGGTTTTGCTTTGAAAGTGAAGAAGAAACTGTCAGGTTTTTATAACAGAATTGGGGGTCTGTTTTTGGGGCTCAGAAAGGCGTCTGTCTGTGTCACTGATCACATCCATCTCTTGGGTGTTCAAATGCACACCTGGCAGTGCCCTTGTCATGGTCAGTCAGCTGTTAGAGATCATCTTTATAGTGACTGATGACATTTCAGAGAAGCAACAAAAGAAATTAATATTTTTATAGATCTTAGAAAATGTAAATATCAGTAATTTTATTAATTAGTATTTAATTTCTTGAGTTTGGGTTATTTTCTAATTGGAAAGCCTAACGCTCTTTCGGGTTTTGTTAGCCAAAGTATATATTTTTATCATTTCATGTTTTATTGGGTTTTTCTTTTGCAGGCTCTAGGAAGTTTTTACTTTCTTCATGAATCTTTGAAAAACATCTACCAGTTTGATTTTAAAGGTAAGCAAAGGAATTAAATGTTTTTAATGGTCAGTGTGCTTTATACATCAAGGCAGCTTTTCCATCCTCTTTTCTGATGTTGGTACCTGGCAGTGTTTCCATGTTATGCAGACTCCTGTAAAGTGCAGGCGGGTCCCTTGGTGACAGGTGTTGCTTTTCTTACCTTTTATAGACCTTTTAGAAGAAGTCAATGGACCAGCCACAGGCTGCAAGCCAGAGCATTAATCATTCCCATGCACCTTTAGGTCCATAGTGCTCCCTGAGGATTTCAGAAGAACTCTGAATGGCCATAAGGTTCTTCCATGTAGATTAGATACAGGACCAAGACCTTAACTGTCCAACAGTGATGGTCATTTTGCAAAGCAGCTGAGGTAGATTTATGGCTTAAATTACTTGGGAGCAGAGCAGGTCAGCAGGAGGGTGGCACTGTTTTAACCCACAATGATCCTTCGGGTTGGAGGTCTTGCTGTGTCTCACAAGTTTGAAAGTAATGCTAGGCTACATTAAATATTAGAAATATCATGGAAAATTAATGAATGCTTCCTGAGGTGGATATAAAAACGATTATATAAAATTTATGTTATTTCAGTTAAGAACTGTATATATTTAAGACAAAAATATCCTGAGTTTCATTTAGCTTACTGAGCTGAATCACATTAATACTACATCCAACATCCCATTAATATGAGGCACTGTTAAAATGGTAGTGACTATGGACTGAACTAATTGTCATAATTACATAGATTATTATGTTTGCTCTCAGACAGATTCTCTCTGCTCATGTAATTGAGGGTACAGGGTCTTCCTGCCCTGAAATATTTGAACAGTAGTTCTGTGT
Source organism: Acrocephalus scirpaceus scirpaceus (assembly GCA_910950805.1). NCBI lineage: Eukaryota > Metazoa > Chordata > Aves > Passeriformes > Sylviidae > Acrocephalus > Acrocephalus scirpaceus. The sequence continues at coordinate 62,766,084 of OU383781.1, forward strand.
ATGTACAATTCAAGACTTAGCCAACATAAGTCCTCCTGTTACCACTGGTCTCAGTGCTGAAGGAACATTTTTGCTGTAATATCACAGACAGAATGATTTTATTTCTGACAAACCATATGGGAGCACTCCACAGCAGGGTTGACACTCCTGAGAGGTTGTAGCTGGGCTTTGTCCCTGACAAGAGCAGTTCTGCAGAGGCTTAGAAATGAGGTGTGCACATGATGGGGACACTGGGGGATCTGGGGGCTCCCAGGTGGTCCCCAGGCCCTGGGTGGGACAGTTTGCTGTCCTCTGTGTGGCTGTTTGTTCATTCTGCTGTGCCAATGGCATGGGAACTGTCTCAGCACACGTGAGCCCTCAGCTCCAGCCCATCAGCACTGGAGGAGCAGCAACAGTTTCACCCCAAACTCCACCTGAAGGTCCCTCCCAATGGTCACAGGTGAGAGATGTCCTGCCCCAGCAATACCTGACAGAGAAATGACAGCTGCTCTAGGAAAAGAGGAGCTTCCTGGATTTATTAGTCCTTTGTTGGCAGCTTATTTGCTACTGCACAGCTTTTAAAAGAAAGTGTAAGAATTTTTTAAAAGTGAGAAAGTGGAAGAAAAAAGTATAGAGGAAAACAATTCATAGGGAAACAATAAACAGATGTTTGTTCCAGAAAATAAATGCTTTAAATCTTTAAATGGTCGCTGCTTTATTTTGTTTGGCAAAACCTTAGCAGAGTCAACTGGAATGTGAACCATGTTCATAAAGATGGGTTTGGTCCAAACATCATTTAGAACTAAAAAACTCTTAATAAAAATCCAAGGAAATGGGTGAATTGGTGTTGTAAGTCACATGCTGTTCTTGGAACAGAGCAGTAGCCTAGGGTTTGTAAAATATGACCCCAAAGGCTCCCATCTTTCAGTGGAAATGTAAAACTTGCCTCTTCTCTCAAGACTATTGACGTTTTCACAGAGTATTAAGCTCTTAAATCAGAAGAAAAATCTAAATGGATACAAACATTCTCTGCACAAAAATCATTATGAAATTCTGGTTCTACTCAAAAGCATGCAAAAAATAGATATTTATACACAATTCAGTATTCCTGGAACATCACTGTTGCTTTTCAAAATTCACTGCACAGTTGGATGTGACTGAATACAGACTGGAAAAAAAAAATTGTCGCTGTTTTTCAGCTGTCAGGAAGACATCTCTCCATTTTAAAACAGGAACTTTTTTTCCTACAGCCTCTCATATTACCTGCTGTGGTGTAGATCTGTTGGGCTGTTTTCACTGTGGTCAGAGGCCCAAAAGTTTGCTTACAATTTAAACTAGTGCCAAGCTGTCTGTGCTGAAGGGATGTCCTCTAAGGGAGGGTGTTTAGGCCAATTGACCACTTCTATTTCCAGAAAGGATCTTGTTCTGTGGTGTGAAGGCAGCAGTGGAGCAGCCCTGGTGTTGGTTGGGGACAGGCTGTGTTGCCCCTGCACGCTCTGCTGAGCCCTGGCAGCGAGCCTGTGCCTCACACGTGGTGATGGAGCTGCCCCCTTTGCCAGCTGCTGCCTGGTAGTGAAGTTCTCCCAGCAGATGCCCTCAGTCCTTACAGTTCTGTCAAGTCTTTTCTGTAACTCAGAGGGCATCAGGATCTCTTTGCTGACACCATTAAACCTGCTGAAAGAGGCACATCCATCCATGATCTGCCTAGAATGATGCCAGGTCTGTTTATCAGGGTATTTGTTCAGTCATCCTGTAGGAGATGGGCCTCAGAGTGGTTGGCACATAAATGATACCTTTTATTTTCCTGAAAATGTAGTGCTGCATTACAGTAAGTGCTTCCTCAGATATCCAGTAGGACTGAACAATTTAGGACTCTTTATAATACTTGGAGGTTTTTTTATACATTCCCAATTGAAACTGAGTCCAGTTGAGTAGGTCCAGCATAATGGCATCTGTACATCAGCTGCCTGAGCTCCTGGGTCAGAGGAGTTAAACTGAGGCAGGTTCTCCCCTCAGATATGCCAGTACCTTGCTCTCATCAGGTGAGAAACAAAGGATAAAGTGGATCAAGAAGGAGAAGCTCTCATTTTGAGCTGAGTAGATCCATAGGATCTGTTGTTTCTGTCTGTGATGAAACTGTTCATTAGAGGCTTTGGAAAGCGACGTGCATCACCACTGAGTCTCTTGTACATGTCCAACACCCATTCCAGCTGTAAAAATCCTGGGGGCTCCAGGGTCTCAGGGGAGCTGAGGTGGGATTTGAGTGCGAGGGTGCACAGAGACCAGGCTCACCATTAGAGCTCCAAGGCTCTGTAGGGCTCTGGAGAGTAGAAATGACAATTCCATAACTGTGTAACTTCAGGGTGTCTGATATAAACAGGGCTGTGTATTGTCCCCCGAATACGTCAGTTCTTGCACATTTTTGGTAAGATCCTGTTGATTTACCAGCTGTTTTGCAGATGCTGCTGCTTTGCCTGTAAGTGTGAGAAGATGATCATAATGCTGAGGTTGTGTATGTTAATTTTGGTGTATCTCTCTTCCTAGCTAAGAAGTATAAAAAGGTTACTGGGAAAGAAATCTACTCTGACACTTTAGAAAGCACGCCTATGCTGGAAAAAGAGAAGTTTCCACAGGATTATTTCCCTGAGGTATGTACAGAACTGTGAAGCATTCCCAAATGCTAAGTTTGATTCTGATTTCCTCTGGCTACTCTTGAGCATCTCCACTCAGTCATAAGGGCAGAATGAAATCTTGGAATTTTGTCTGTTGGTTTCTTGGCACCTGTAATACGTGTTTTAAGTCATGGAGTGATGTACCTTGTGAAGGGCGAGGACAGTGATGAAAAGACTGATCTGTGCATGTAAAACCCAGGAAATGTGGCAGTGTGCCACGGCAGGGCTGTCTCAGGAGCCCTGCTCCTGGCAGGTTCTGCAGCCCTGAGTGGATTCTGCCAGCACAGGGAGCTCTCCCTGGTGCAAGGGACACCTGACACAGACACACACTGGTGCTGTCCCCCAGGGCTGCCCTCACACCCCCTTTTGTGCTTGTTCTCAGAAGAGCTGGGGGCTGCTGGAGGTTTGAGATTGATGGTCTTGTCAAAACCAGAAACACAAGCAGAGCTGAGGGGCTTCTTGCACTGTACCTACAAGTGCAGACTCTCTTTTCTTTCATGTTCCCTTTAATTTCCTCAGTTTTAATTTCTTAAGAACATCTAGAATGTGGGTGTTTAATGGTTAATGTTCTCCTCAAACCAAGTGAATAAATTTGTTAAACTCCTGTAACATTTGTGGATCAAACAGGCATGTCACTACTTTAATAAAAGGAAGAACTAAATAAACTCCTAAAATTAATTTAGAATTTGTAAATATACACACTTAGAGATATTTACACAGTGCTTGTGTGCTTGGCAGAGCATTGCATAAATAGTTACGGGATTGATAGGGTGAAGGTTGTTCTTTTTCTTGACTCTGATACTAAATTATTTATTTTTATATGCCTGTACTGGAAGGAAAAGTGCCTATGGCATAATTTTGCAAAGCATTTAGTTCCTGTGAATAAACATCTCAAATGCTTGTTTGAAGTGAGGTGTTACATCATCTGAGGGAACCTGAGCGGGTTCCTCAGGCGTTTGTTTTTCCGTGGCAGGGTGGGTGCCTGGCAGTGCTGAGAGCCCTGCACAGCACAGGGAGTGCTGCCACTGCCTCAGCACCAGGACAAGCTCTGCATTGCTCATGGATACCCAGGGAGAACCATTTCCTCTTTTATTTACTTCACTGCTCTTGCTTCATGTGAGACTGGCAAAGCTGTAACTTGTCCAGCATTGTTTATTACCTCCCTTACATCAGCAGTTCTTGACAGTCTCTTGTGCAGTGCTTGAGTCTCGGGGCTTTCCCACTCGGTTTTGTGGAGCAGGAATGGTGCTCAGGGATCAGGTGTTCCCATGTTCAGCAGCAGCTGCAGCTCCTGCTCAGTACATCCTCCTGTGCTGCCTTTGGGGCAGGGCCGTGGGCACTGTGGGGTCTGGAATCTGAGGAACAGCCTTTGGAGGCTCTCACACCCTATGGAGGCTCTCACACCCTCCTGTGCTGCCTTTGGGGCAGGGCTGTGGGCACTGTGGGGTCTGGAACCCAAGGAGCAGCCTTTGGAGGCTTTGAACCCAAGGAACAGCCTTTGGAGGATCTCACACCCTTTGGAGGCTCTGAACCCAAGGAACAGCCTTTGGAGGTTCTCACACCCTTTGGAGGCTCTGAACCCAAGGAACAGCCTTTGGAGGATCTCACACCCTATGGAGGCTCTGAACCCAAGGAACACCCTATGGAGGCTCCCACCCCCTCGTACTGCTCCCTTGTAAGTGCCTCAAACAGCTGTCCTAAGCAGAAACCCTTGAGTTGTGATTGCCAGGGACAGCGTTTACCTGCAGGAGGAGCAAACGGGAGAAGAGAAAATCCACAAATATGTGCAGTTAAGTTATGAACAAATCTCTGAAGCACCTTGAAAGTTCAGTTCTGTTCCTGTTCCCAGCACAATTCCTGGGAATGCTGTTGCAGCCAGAACCGTGGAACAGGCTGGGGCCGTGCTGCTGCAGAGCTTTGCACAGGAGGAGAGGGAAGTGGCCCTGCAGGTCTGCAGTGATGTGAGTAACAGCAGCATCCACACTGCAGCTCTGTACCCTCTGTGCTCACCTCCCTGTGCCCTGGTGTGTGCCAACCCAGGATATTTTCATGTGACTTGAAAATAATTGCAGTGATTTGTAGACTGAGCTGTTTCTCTTTGGAACTGGAGACCAAAAAGTGTCTCAAACACAAGACACAGCAACAGCAAAAACCAGCAGGGAGGTCCTTTTGGTTCTCACATGCATGTTTCTGTATGTAAAGCTAAAATTAATCTTGCTATCACATGTTTTCTCTCTAGAGAAATGTTAGCAATGGCAATTAAAAGGCCACAAAATAGCCTTTGGAATTTTGGGGTTACCCAGCAGAAGGCATGAGCAGCATATTAGCCCAAACATTGGATTGACATGCTCTTGTGTGTTTTAGCCAGACCTTTCATATCACATCTGCAATTTTTTGTGTGAGAAATGGTTTAAGACTGATTTCTTTTTATTGCAGCTGTTTAAGGATGATCTAAAAGTAATTACAGTGATTGAGGCATAATGCAATTCAAAATAATTACAGCCCACTGCATATAAAACTAACAAAAACTTTCTGCCTTATTTATGGGTCCTCTTGGCAAGGCATAAACCTCAAATGATGCCTCTGGGAGCAACACTCTAGATAATGTTAGGCCATTTTAAAAAAAGCAGATTTGTGTAGTCTATCAGGACTGAGTAATTTTTTTTTTCTCATAGTGAGAAATTGGTTGTTATCATAGATCACAGATACTGCTCAAAGCTCTTATGAAAGATGAATTAATTTCACTAATGCTTTAATGCAAACCTTTCATGGAGGAGGCTGTATGGTGATAACCTTACTGCGGTCTCTCCTTTCTCAATTATGATTTATGTTGTCTTTTAGTAGATGAAACTGCCTGTATTCACAATCCATCTGCTGGCTAAAGGAATCCTATTAACAGAGGATCTGAGAAGAGACTTAATAATGTAAGGTGAAAGATGTGGTATCCCCTTTCTGGGACGTGAAGTAGGACTTTTTTTTTTCCTATTTTAAAATGTAGATCACTCTCTGAGAGCATAAGATGACCTATGTCATCTCCACCTGGTTTTATGCTGGCTTACAGATGGTGTAGCAGCTAGTGACTATTTGTTAAAGTAAAAATAAAAATACATAATACATAAATAATGTATAAAAATACATGTTGTTCAGCTGCAGTATGTATTTAAGGCTGAGGATGACTCTTCATACCAGAGTTGTTGAGCTCCTTGGCTGCATCAGGAGGCCTGAAGCCTGCTAACTTCTGCATTCCTAATGTTAAATAGACAAGTTATTGATAAGTGAATTGTTTACTGAAGTGAAAGGAATTAAGTGTGTTCAGGTTATTAATAACTAAAGGTCATTTGCAGGTTGGGGTATATACCAGTTGCACAGTGAACCAAGTGCTATTTTACACTTGTAAAATACAGATGTAAAATAGCACTTGTATTTTACAAGTACAGAGGCACAGGTGTTTCTTCTTTACTCAGCCTCAGCTGTGTGACCTTTCCCAGCGTGAGCTCAAGCTCCTCCCTGGTCTCCTGTGCTGGGTTCTCTCTGGGCAGGGAAAAGGCCCAAACCCTCATGGTTCTGTGCACCACTTGTTGCTTTTTGGGAGTGACTCAGTCTGGGGCATTATGGAGCTGCTGACTTCAAATAGTTACTGAAGCAACTGATCTAATGGAAGAAAGGAGGTGATTTTGAGGTAGGAACAACATTCTGCCTTGTTTTTCTGTAGGTTGCTGTAACACAGCTCTGTCTCCTGCCTGGTGAGCAGTGAGTGTGCTGTGAGCACGGGGACACGGCTCCTGTGTAGGGCCCTGAGAAGGAGGAGTTCTCCCCATGGCAAGGGAGGCTTGTCAGTGCTGGATACTGCTCAGTACCTTGGTTGTTCTTGCTGCCAGTACTCAGCTGAGTCCTGTTTCAGGTTTCCCTCTGAGCTGTGGTGTTCCTTTAAGGAGCTGCAATTACACTGCAGTCATCACCACTTTAATATGTCTTTCCTTCATGCCCTGCTTTGTATGGTTGAATAAACCCTTTCTGGGTCACTATTTAATTTGATATGGTCCCCCTCAGTAAAATGATGGAGAAAAGATGAATTAAGGCTCTGTGCTGGTCATTATCAATCATGGTTTGTGTGCATTACTTATTGCTCACAGTGCTTTTTGACATTAGCCCTCTCTAACCTCTCTCCTCATGTTAATGCTGCCTGCAGGTCCTTTCCCCCGATGTAGCAGGCGTTATTTATGTAGGTGCTGCTTCTGGGGGGTTTGAAAAGGTCAGCACAATCTCCTCAGGGACTCCATTCACAAAGGAAAAGCTGGCAGAATGTAACTACCAGTTTTCAAACTGTGATTTTAAAACCTGTATTTTTTTGGTGAGGACTTCTGATAGTGAGGTGTCAGAGCTCCAGGTGCACCTCGCTGAAGTACCTTGGTGGCAAAGAGGCCTCTCATCCTGCTGCCCTTAAACCACTATTCACAAGGCTTTGGTAGGAAAGGGTGCATTTTATGCTGTCATGAAATACAAATTGTGTTGAAAATACCTTTTTATGGGCTTCTATCAGCACAGGCTTGTGTTAAACAGATCTGTCTGGACAGGAAGGTGAAGATAATCCAGCACTGCACCTGCATGGCAGAGAAGGCCACCAGCTCCTCGGTGTCTCAGGAGGGGACTCCTCCTTCTGCTTGGCACCCCGAGGCCACGTCACATCTCCAGGGTCTCCTCTGGGATTGGGGCAGAGGGGAGCAAGCAGAGCAGTGGCACTGCTGGGGCAGAGGTGTGGGGGGACAGGCAGAACCTGTCTGTGCCCCAGGACAGGGAGGGGACAGGCTCCGAGGACAGCTGTGGCTGTGCAGGAATGAGGGGCAGCAGTTGCAGCAAGAGAAAATCTGTTTTAATCTGGGCAAAGCTTTCACCATGAGATTAAACAGCAGGAAACAGGCCCAGATAGGCTGTGGAATCACTGTTCTTGGAGATGCTCAAACCCCAGCTGAATATGATTTTAAGCAACATGATCTGGTTGAGCCTGTTTTGGTGTTAAATCTTTTGAGGTACCTTTGCCATTTTGTCAAAGAGGAAAACAGCAAATGAGAAATGGCAGCTTGGTTGAAAACATTACCTTGGACCACATCATAGGCTTGGACTTAATTTTAAGTTCTGTGTAGGTATTTTTAAGAAGGAAATGACAAAGCTCCCTTTTTAAAATCAAGATTAAATTTGAGGCAATTTTGAATGCTTTTAGCATTTAACTTTTTTCATTGGTTTCCTTTTGAGTAAGCATTGACATCTCTACTTGTAACTGTGCCCTCATGAGCATCACAGCAGACACCTTACTGGATTGTGGGATTTGTGATTGAGCCATGGATCCTGTTAGGAAGGATTAGAAAGTTTGCTTTCCAGCCAACCATCCTGAGTGCTTGCTGGACCTGCAGAAGAGGCTAATTTTTCATTGTTAAAAAAGGTTTGCAAAAAAAATAGATTGTTATGATGGTGTTTCTGGTTGGTCTTGGCTGCAGTCACTGTGCTTGTGCCTAAGAAGGGGAGGGAGATGGGTCCCTTTTCACTGAGGGGTGGTCAGAAGATGCAGATTAGGTTGGACAGGGCTTGGAGCAACGTTGTCTACTGGAAGGTGTCCCTGAGCACAGCAGGGGAGCTGGAACAAGGTGAGGGTCCCTTCCAACCCAGACCAGTCTGTGATTCTGTGATTCGTTTTAAGACAGCCCAGGTTGGTTTGTTGAGGCCCTTCACTGGCTCAGCAGTGTTTAGGACTGGGGACTGTTTGCAGAGAGGAGAATAAATGCACCTGGCCAGTGCCTAGGGAGAGCTTTGGGGGAATGGTACCACTGACTGGGGATGCTCTGCTGGGACTGGCAATTTATTCATCATAAGGAATCACAGTCTCTTGCTACAAAATCATTGGCACCATTATTTAGGCCCGTGTGGTGCAGTATTCATTCCCAGGGCACATGCATTGTTAACAGGGAATAAATAGGATGCAGAATGATATCTTTTTATGAGATGTTGTAGTTTGTGGCAGTGGCTCAGAGGTGGTGCTGGAAAAGCCCTTATATTGTAAGTGACACCTATGGGCACGAGCTGAACTCTGGCTTTCCTGCCAATGGTACCGTTATGATGAATGGAATCTTTTACCATTTTTTAAATTCTTAACTTTTATAGAAATATTGGGTGGCTTGGCCCAGCAAGAGAAATAGCTTTCTAGCAGATCTCATTCATTTTAATTTGATGTAAATCTCTGATGACGTTTTACAGTTCAGGTAAAATTACAAAGAAAACATTTGTGCATAGGCAATAAGAATTTGCTGGTTTAAGCTAAGCATAAATATAGTTGGAAAGCTTTCCTATTTGGGTTTCTTTTCATATAAATAACAGCTGCCAGGGCTTTTATTAATTTTACACATAAGTTTGTAACTGCTGCAGGACCAAAAATGTAATTAATTCCAGGATTTATAAAAGACACAATATCTGTTTTCAAAGTACCTCAGTTTGTGTTCAGTGCTTCTTGGTTATAATGTATGGATAAGCTCCACTTCATTTTGTTTTCTGTGTCAGTACATTTCACTTTCACAGTAATCTTTACCTAAGGTGATTGGTTCTTATTCACTTATTTTTCAGTGCAAGTGGTCCAGAAAAGGTTTCATTCGAACGAGATGGTGTATTACTGATTGGTAAGTTGCATCTTTAAGTTGTTTCTGATTCCATTTGTTTTATGTATGTTTGCTAACAACTATCTCCAGAAGGTATTTCCATGTGTGGACTGGTCTGTTCATAGAGCAGGTAGGTTCCACACCTGCTTTATTGTCTGTCGAACACGGAGTGCTCAGTAAATTGTCATGATGCATGAGCAGATGTGGTGTTGATGCTGCTGTGGCACCGTGCAGCCAAGGAGGCAGGGGCAGGGACAGCTCAGTGCCCGTGGGCAGGCACGGGGCTCAGGCACAGCGTGGAGCTGACACTTCCCCTGCTGCTGCTGGAGCTCTGCAGCCTCTCACCTGGGTCAGGCACCACGCCTGGCTGTGTGCAGCCCTCACCTCTGGGCCTTCTGCAAAGGACCTTGTTCTACGGGTGCTCCTTCAGATTTCTCCAAGCCTGCCTGGAAATCTGACCTTGCTCTTTTGCCACGTGGTCAGTTTTGGTCTTTGCTGCTTACTTATGTTATAGTCACCTACATGTACATGAACGTTCTACTCCTTTCCCTTCCTCGTGTGGTTGTTTCATGTCTTATAACTGAAAGCTTGATTTTGAAATCTCATGGATGTTCACACAGGCTGATTTTTGAGTACTGAACAGTGTTCTGGCTTTGGTGGCATAAGCATGTTTGTTTAGTTAAGCAGTCTGTGAAAACAGAAAAGGTACCAGGTTTTTTCTTTTTCTTTTATAGGTTTCTGACCCAGAAACTGGGCAGGCAGTTGTGTGATAATGTAGGTTCAGTTAATTTTTCCAGATCCATATGTGTGGGGTGTGATTCCAGCACTAGATAATTGCAGAACTAGGTATTAACATCAGATGCTAATCTGGTCTTTGCTCTTGTATCATGACTTCCCTAGGTTCTTTCTCTTCTGGGATTTCCTCTCTGCTGAAAAATCAACATGAATTAATTTTTAGGATTTTCCAAGGGAAAAAATGTTCATCAGAGACAGATTTAAATGTAATGTTATCTTGAATTAAAAAAGGACAGTCCTTGGCTGTAGTGAATGTTTGGGTGAGTGTCTTTCAAGGGTGTATTGGGCAGTGAGGATGAGGAAGCTCATAGCCTCTCCTAGTCTGTAATGAGCTGAGCCATGGTGGTTCTGTCTGTCTGGAAAATTTTGTGAATATGATCCACATGATCTAACAAGGTCTCAGATGTTTCTAATGGGAAATTGAAGGGGTGAGTTACTATGAACAATTTCTGAAGAATGAAAGTGAAACACTTTGAGAAATACAGGGGTTATAAAATACACCTAAGGAGGTCTGAGTGCAAAATGTGACTCTTCAGGGTGCAATGAGTGTTTGCACCCAGTCTCTGTGCAAATGAGCAAAGTTCTGCCCATTTTCATAATTGTGATAACCAATTTCGGAAATCATGATTTTTGATCAATGCATTTCTACATTCTAATAGGTCAATAAAAATAGAGCCCAGGCACTTGTTAGTACTTCTGCATGAGTCATTGAACTATTCATTCTCCCTACCTAGGAACACATTGCTACAGAATGTACCTCCTGCCAAAAACTGGGGGCTCCCAAAAAACCAGAAAAGTGACCTTAACAGACTTCAGAGAACTGTCCTTTTTCCTCCTCAGATCAGTGGTCTGCCCCAGTGAAGTTTCTCTGTGAATCCAGATTTTTCAAAGCCATTATTCTTCATTAACTTATCTTAGTGTGGACAAAGAACTAAAGAATCCTGGGGCACTCATGAGTTTTCACATTATGCAGAAATGAAAGAGAACTACATAATTACATGTACTTTCATTTTGCGGGTGTTTTTTCAGTATCTTGACTATAAGGTGAAGGTGTTTGTTTCTATTCCAGTAGTTCTCAGTGGTTTAGCAGGTGCAAGATATTGCACTGAATGCATTAGTCTTAAATATAGTTTACATACATAGTTGATAATTGCTAGCAAGAATGACGTAGAGAATGTACTTATAATATTTAGGTAGGACACCAACCTTGGGAATGTTTGCGAGTACATCAGTGGTCAGAATCAGAAACCAGAATCATTTTGATATTTTCGAGGATGTAGTGTTGGAAGATGACAGGGAAATGCAAAGCATTGCACTTTGAGAGGAGAATTTAAAAGCACCAATACTATTTTGGGAATAACTGACTCATTACCCCTGCTGTAGAAAAGGATCAGGGGAGAAGGAATTGAATATGGATCATTATTATCTTTCTAAGGTGGGTTAATAGACAGATCCTGTGAAGGACACAAAGGGAGAAGGCACAGTGATTATTTATGTGAGTGCTGCCAAGGCCTGTGATAGAGTGTTCTGTTTGGCTCTGAGTGCTGTGCTCTAGGTGTGCTGGAAAGAGGACAGGAGAGTCAGGAATGGTGGAAGTGTTTTGGTAGGGGGTGAGAAACTGTGGCTGACCACAGCAGGGAAACTGGATGCTGTCGGCCCTGCAGAAGTTTAATTTGCAGGAAAATAGGTAATATGCTGAAAATCTGAGTTTTAGGACAAGGAAGTTGCAGGTGGAAACTCCTTCATCAGTAAATTCTAACAGCAAATACCTTTTAGACACGTGGGGTGGGTTACAGATAGCTTTACACATCAGGTGAGCTGGTGACATGGGACCCTCCCTGTCCTACAGGGATTCTTTCTGTTCGTCCTTCAGACAGGACTGGGGATCTCAAGCTGTCCTGTTTGTAGTTCCATGGTCATTATCTTTATAAGAAGGTTGGTGGGACTGCTCCCTGTAAGTGTGGGTTCACTGGGCAGGATGTGCTGTTCCCTGGAGCCAGAGATTTTCACCAGGATCTCTGGCAGAGCCCTCTGTGCTGTGTGACCTGTGTCTGACCGTGCTCTCACTGTTCTCACTGCCATTGCTGCTGTGTCCAGGTCCATTCCCAACTCTGCCATGGTCTGGGAAACCTCCCTGAGCACAGCCTGGGGTTTCTGCTTGATGTTCTCTCAGCCAGAGCCTGTCCCTGCGCTCTGGTGGGCTGCAGGAAGGCTTAGGGGGCTGTTCTGGCCTGAACAGGTCTGTGGTTCTGTGCTCTCCCAGGCGTGGCCCGAGGGAAGCACCAGGTGTCCTTTTCCCTACTGGAAGTGGTGTGTGTGTGTTGACTGCTGCTGCCTCAGCATGCTCTGCACAGGGACAGATAAGGAGGCATAGTGATGTGATTTAGTCCTTGATGTCAGTAACATTCTCCTGTCAGTAGCTTTTCGTGCTGTTTGTTGCAAAGCCACAGTTCAACTCGACTCTTAGCTGCAGCTTTGAAACTGGAAGTTGTTTGTCTACACATTCAATTTTTAAAAAAAATATTTTAGTGAGCGGGTACTGCCTGATTTCTGGAATTGTAACTGACAAATAGCTTTTCATTTTCATGTTATACATCCTTTATGTAAAAGACTTGATGGAGTCTCACCTGTGGATGAGCTGTAAGCTTGATGGCAGTCTGACAATTTTCTGATTATGATAGCTTAATCTGCACCTTTCTTGTGGGTAAATTTTAACCTAACATAAGAGTGAATACAGTAAGTGCTGTGTTGAATGCTTTGCTGATGCAACAAATGTTTTTTTTTCTTTTATCCTGAATCATTTTATTTTTTTTCCTTTTTTTGTCATAGTGCCTTTGACTTGGTAAACATTCATCTTTTCCATGATGCTTCCAATTTAATTGCTTGGGAAACAAGCCCATCGGTTTACTCAGGAATACGGCATAAGGCTCTTGGCTATGTACTTGATAGGTATGTATTAGCCTTTCCTGGCCTCTTTCAATCTCTGTGTTCATAAGCAGCCTATGAAAGATGTTTCAAATGGCACACTCAGAAATGTAGAGGGTTTTCTTCTGTCTCCTGAAAGTGGTTACTGCTTGCCAGAGTTTTCTAGACAGTGCTGATTACAGATTTTATGACACTTATCATTTAAAGCCGAATTACTGATCTTGGGGAACCACTCTGAAGTCACCAGAATTGCAGAGTAGGAACCACACTTATTTTCTGAATGTGCTAGGTAGATGAGCTTATTTTTAGACTCTGTGGACTCTAACGAAGCTGCCATTCAAGTGCATCTTTGGTTACAGAATAACAGAACAATTCCAGTTGGAGGCGGCTCTAGAAGTCCCTTACTGATCCCCCTGCTCAGACCAGGGCTGGTTTCAACAGCTTGTCCAGCTGAGCTCTGAGCAGCTCCAGCGTGGTGGTTCACAGCTCCTCTGGGCCCATTGCTGTGTTTGCCTGCCCTCACTGTGAAACTTTCTGTCCCTGTTATCCAGCCAGAATTTTCCTCAAAGTGGTTTGTGTCCATTGCCTGGATCTTTTGGCATGCACTGCTGGACAAAGTCTGGCTTTTTCCTCTTTGTAACTACCAAACAGATAAAGCCAGCAACAGAGTCCTCTTGTAGATAACTTCTCTGCAACCTGAACAAACCCAGGTCCTTCAGCCTCTCCTTGTGGGTGCCTCCACACAGAGCTGGGCACAGCAGGCAGTTCACAGCATTTGTGTGTGGTCACCACTGGTGTCAATCCGTGTGGGTTCTAATGGTATTACAGAGCTGGTTCATCTGATGAGTGGTACAGTACAGAGGAGACACAAAAATAGCCAGAAATTTACAGCTGCCCTAATTATAAAGCCAGGAAGAAGATAGCTTTGTCTTGAGTAAGAAAAGAATGTTTCTGTGTGAGCATCAGTGTGTTGGCAGAGTAAACAAGAATTTCTCTTGGGAGGTGCCAGTTGGCTTCATGTTTGCCTGAGAAACAGAGCTTTAACGTGTCTCTGCAGAGCAGCCATGGCACACACTGCAGTCTGTGGCATGATGGGGAGCTTAAAACAAACTGCTGAGCCTGGAAGGAATACAGAACCAGAGCACTTTGTGTGCTGTTCCTGCCCCAAGCCCTGCTGTGGCCATGTGCCAGGGTGCTGGGTTCAGAGGACTCTTTAACAGGACCCCCAGTGAGTGTGTGACCACTGCTGCTGTTCCCTGGAGCAAGGGCTGGGCAAGGGGCACCCGGCCAGGGTCAACTCTGTCCTTCCCCGGAGTGAGGAATGGGGGTCCCAGCCCAGCCAGGGATGCTGAGCCCCACTCAGCTTTTGGCTGAGGCCACATCACTGGCAAGGGCCAGTCCCTGGCTGGCTGGGGAGGGGAGCACGTGCCTGGCCTCATGGGCACCAGTGCCCAAAGCAGGCTGCTGTGCCTGTGCTGCTGGCTCCGCTCGCAGCCTCCCTGGGCGCGGCACAGGCGTCAGGGATCCCTGTCCACAGGCAGCTGTCAGCTCTTCTGGCTCTCTGGCAGCAGCCTGGAAGTTACAGGCACTCCTGAACGATGCAGTTCATGTGCTGGAAAATGTCTCATTGCCATTTTTCCCTACATAGCTTTTCACTGGAAAAGGTTCTGAGATGTTGCAGTGGAGTGTAAAAATGCCTTTCCAGTCGGTTTCTTTCTCAAGTTTCCTTCCTCTCTGTGGCTTTTCTGTCCTGTAAGCACGGGTAGGTGGGATAGTAGAGAGACTGCCTTTCCCCAGCAGGGGGCTGAGCAGGAATTTCTCCAAACAGGAATTTACCATCACCTTTGGGATGATCCAAGGGTGAACAGGAAAAAGCCAGTATTGCCTTTCGCTTGTATCATTTGCAAAAGTGCTCAAACCATTTGAAAATGCTTGGAAGGTTTGCATAGGTAGCATATATATAAATGTATAAAAGATCCCTGATTTACAGAACGGACTCGGGAAGATCAGGATCTGCCTTGATGCAGCTGGAGTGCATGTTCTTGAGTTCTGTTTCATGGAGCAGGATGGGATTTTTATTTCATTTTTTCTTGGCTCCATTGGTCTCCTCTCCTTTTCTAACGCTTTGCATGAAGGAAACCTGTGCAAACCTTTTGCATTGTTTATTTCACACTCGTTTGCAGCATACAGTGTGCTTCATTAGCTAATTTTGGCTGTGGACCTCCCACGATGGCCGGGTGAGGGTAAGGTAATAAGACTGTAGTGATAGTGTCAGCTGTGGGTCAGGGATGTCACGATGGTATATCATTAAAATGTGACACTGCCAAAAACTGCCCCAACTCCGGCGTCCTTAGAAAAGGAGCCCTTGGATTTCGGGTTGCACAGTGCCATGGCAGGCTCACCGTGGATGAATTGTTCATTTTGAGGGAGCAGCCAGCCGCAGATCCGGACCTCCACAGTGCAGTGATGGGCTGGCGGGCACAAAGGGGGAGTTCTGTAGCGCAGTGAATAATGGGAAGCCCCTTTCATCGGCAGGACTAACCTTTTGGCAGCCACCAGCACACTCTATTCTGATCTGCTGATTGGGGAGGACAATACACTGAAGCTTACTTTGAATGAATGCTGCCACCAACAGTGTCCCCATTCAGGGGCTTTGGGAACCATCTTTGGCCATTGTCCCCCAGGACTCCCTCAGACAGCAGGAAAAGGGAAAGTGAGAGCAGCTATAGGGGGAAAAGTACTTCTTTTCTTGGCTTTAATCTCTCTTTAAAGCTTCATAGATCTACATTTCCAGCTGAGCTACTGGAACTATGCAGTGTCAGATAAATACAGAAGAGAGAGGTTTCAAGCTGAGCTTTCAAATCCCCTTATCTGCATGAACTAATAATGCAGATTTAGTGCTGTTAAAAACAGAGACTGATAAGTCTTTTCCTTTAAAGCCTTTAAACTGCTAAAGAGCATTTAACAGCGATGCAGTTCAAACCCAATGAACAATGCTGAGAAGGAAAACAGTTTAATGAGCTAAACCTTCACTGAATGAAACAGAAACACCTTCTCACAGTTGATTTAGGTCACTGTGGGAGTCAGTGAAAGCTCAGTTGTGTTCACGCTGCATCTTCATAAACATGAGTTATGTACAGCCTTTTATCTGGGCAACAGCTACCACAGGAGTTTGGGATGCAAACCAGAGGAAGGTTTGCAAATAAAGCTCAAATGGATCAGTTTAACTGTTCAGATTGCCAGGGAAGTTGCTGTCTCCAAAATTATTTTAGCCACAAAGTTTTTATGCATAAGAAAAAAGCTGTACATCATCACAGCGTTGGTGAGCAGGGGTAGGTTGGGGAAAAACCAAGGAAAAAAGTATTGGGGGAATGATACAAAGTTGTGCTAAAAGTTTTCTCCTGGGGAAATCTGTTAGTAATCCTAATCGCACGTTTGAGGAGTAGAAAGGTTTGTTCTTTTTGCTTTAATAAAGCTTGTGCTTTAATGAAGTTAATCCTGAAGTGATTTAGCTTTAGTAGCATTAAAATTAATTAAATAGAAAGAAGAACACTTTTAAAGGCAGCTCACTGGTATGTGCTGAGCCAGATTGCATTTAATATTTGCCATTTAGCAAGGGAGATGATGTGGTGTCGGATTGTTGCTTTAAAGACCAAGAGGATTGGAATCACACTGTTGTTAAACAAATATTTGCTTGCATTTTTACAAATACATACACAGTGGATATGTAGAAAATTGAGGTGTGTAATGAGTCTCTTACACAGCACCAGTGTAAACCCAAACCGAGCCCCCAGAAGTCATCACGTTGTTCCAGGTGGACACAGGTCTACAGTCAAAACTGAATTTGCTTTAAAATGAGATAAAAATATCTGGTTTATATTTTGTGGGGGGAAAAAAATCTTCAAAGACCATTTTGGATAATTCCCATGTACACGTAGCCCTTTTTGCATAATATTTGTTTCTTTTGTATTTTCTGAAGCTGGAGGGTGTAAGCTATAGGTGAGAGTAAGAGAGGAAAATAGTTTACATTTTGGTTTCATTTTTCATGCATCTGTTGTAACTAATGCTTGTACTTATTTCATATTAATTAACCATATTGGCATATTAGTCATGTCCTGTGGCCACTTGATGGGGAGAAGTGTATGAATGCAATACCCAGGCTGGGGAATGAGGAAAAAGCTGCAGGAAGGGGCCCTTCAAGAGTGGAAAGGAGAGTTTGGGAAGGACAGGACGTGAGGTGTTAGCCTGATCCTGGCTCTTGGTGTGCCAGCCATCTAAACTTCCTGAAATTATCTCGAGCATTGAGATCCATAAAATGAGTGTGGTTTTTTTTAATGAAAGTGACAGTGCTCTTCTGTTTTCCTATTGAAATGTTCCCTGGCCTAGTTCAACAGAAACATTTTTACATTACAACTGTGAAATCTTGGTATAAAGCTCCCCTTTGTGCCCTTCATTATTTTCTCACAAATATAGTCCATTGTCACATAGCTGAAGTTAATTTGATCAACATTGGGACATTTAACTTTTATGTCCGGTCAAAGGAGCTGTTTCATGCTGATTTTGAGTATTGAAAAGAAATGATTGCCAGAAAAATAATGTTACTATTAACAATTCAGAGCAATTAGTTTCCCAGGGAGAGGCGATGTGATGCACCGGCTCCACACAACTATTCTTTGTCATTTTATGGATGCTCATCAGTCAACTGTCACCTCTTCTCAAAGACCCCTCCAATCTAAATGTTTCTCTTTGGGCTTTTCCCAGAACTAGCAGCTGAATGAGCAAAAGAAAAGCCACTTAGTTTCTAGGCAAAGGAAAACTTTGCTCTAAAGATCTGGGTCATTTGGGAAGATCCCCAAAGCAGAGCGCTTTAGGAGGGCTTGGGATTTTTTTGGTTTGGTTTTGTTTTTTACTTTATTTGTTTTTTGCCACAGTGATTTTTAACATGAGCCTTCAAATGAGTAGTGAAATTTCTGTGTATTCAGATAGAAAGCACTCTCGGGGCAAATAAACCTTCCAGCCAAATGTCTTCTAACAAAGGTTTAAACCCCTGGATCACATTCAAATCGACAGCTTTTCATTAAACACCCGAAGCTCAGCTCATTAATATTCAGTCATTCTCCCCCTTAAAGGAAGGTTAAGTGCTCTCAAAATTAGCGTGTTTGGATAATATGCTCTTTAAAGAGTAAATCCAGCAAAATTGTCTTGTTACTTTCAGCCTGTCAAATACAGGCAAAGTCACTTTTCCTTGCTCCTTGTTTTTCTCCTGGCTTGAGCTTTGGAGTCTTTGATGCAGTCATCAAAAATTCAGCTCGTGTGTCCTTCCTCTCTGCACAGACACATTGTGAATTTTACTTAGGTTATATTTTTTAGCAGGGAAATACTTTTGTACTGGTATTCTAGTGGAATTCTTTCCATTCTAATGGAAAGCACACACTAGTATAATTCTAAGGACACAATAAATACAGTTCCATATTAAGTGAATATAATTTTTGGTCGTCCTAGTAATTTTGCCTTTATTCTGTTATTTTCAGCATTTGGAGCTTTTTCTTTTTTTTCTTTTTTCCTTCTTTTGTTTATGGGATTATAAACTGAACAGGTTGTAATAAATTTCCAGTATTCATTAATCAAATGGTAAATATCTGATTTTTCTCTTATGATAAATCTGTGTGAACAGTACCAGGTTTGGAAGTGAAGATCTGAAATCCAAAACCCAGAACTGTAGATACTTGCAGGTATCACAGAGAAAGGTGTCATTCAAAGAAAAATAGAGTAGATGCAGTAAGCCAGTTTTTCTGTACCTGGCCAGTGTGAATGGAATTGTGGCTCTTTCAGAAGAAATGCTGCAGGTAAAGCTCTAAGGATTCCTGGAGAGGGTTTAGCCAGTGGTTTGCCCACACAGTCCCTGTCCAGCAGTGTGGATGTGAATCGTGGCAGTCCTGTGGCACTCAGAGCCTCCATCTTCCCCAAGGGCTTTACTCCTTTTTTCCTGTTTTCCATTCACAGGATATCCTGGAACTGCCCTGTTGGCTGCTGGGTCTTTCTAGTAGAAAGTGAGTGCTGTAAGCACAGGCAGGGTTGGGTTTGCTGTAACAGTCCCACTCCCAGGAGAGCGTGGGTAATTAAACATGTGAGGCAAGGAAAGAGAATGCCTCTTAAACACTAAATGACTGCAAGTAACTTGTTGCCTGCTTGATTTTGCTCAGAATTTGCTTTATGTGAGAATGTGCACAGTGTGTCGCATTCTCATGGAGGTACATTTCTCTCTTTACTGTAATTTGTTCCTTTGAGAGCCTGGAGCTGGACGAAGATAAGTCATTAGTGTCCAGCTAAAGGTGACACTGACATCAGCATCCATTGTTGTCTGTGCCTTTTCAAATCTCAATGATTCAATTAAGAAGAATCTATATGGGCTGTTGATCCAATTCTTATTCATTTGCAGAGAAATGAAAACAGATTGCTATTGTGATTTTATTTACAATGCTGACTGGGAGCTGATGCTGTAGGCTGATAGTTATAAAATAGAGAATGGTTGGAAGAGCCCCATTCTGCTCCCATTGGAGCCTGGGGCACCAGGCCAGTGGCCACCTTGGAGATTTTGACTCCCATAAGGTGGGAGCACTGTGGGAAGAGGTTGTGGGCTCTGCATCCTGTGTTCCATGTCCCAAAAAGATTTGGATCATCCCTAACAGGGAAATACTCAGATGGGAGTGACAGCACTTCCCACCACTGATCTGCCTTTGCAAGAGCTGGAGAGGTTGTGGCTGGCTGGGCAGACACTGCAGGGCTGGATAGGTCATGTGGCTGCCTCACCTGTTGTGGGGCTTCTTTATCTTCATCCCATCCGTGCTGGGCTTGAGATGCAACCAAGATGAGTTTCTCACTCCAACAAGGAAGTGGGTCCTGCTGCTTTTATATCCACTAGAATTTTCGTTGTTCAAACCTAACGTTGACAGCTCTTAACTTTTTTGATCATCGTGCTCTTTGGAAAGAGGGTTCTTCCCTTCTCTTTAGCACTTCAAACGTTTCTGTCCTCACCCCTTTTTTGTTCCCTCCCTTAGCTCTTGATACTCCACTGTAGTGTGATTTTCAAAGGGATAATGTAAAATTGGTTGCTCGTGAGCTTTTCTCAGCATTGAGCATTTAGTCCTTTGTTAGTGAATTCTCTTTGGGTCTGAGCCATTTGCATTGGCCCTTTCTGGGAACATTTAGGTTTATTTTTAATTCACAGTCACCCTGAGCCCAGCTGTTACCCAGACCCGGTGGTGGCAGCCTGCAGGTCCCCATTGCTGGCAGCTCTCTGTGGGTGACATGGCACAGCTCATGTTGTCCTGTGTCCTGTCACCATCTGCTGCCTGTACAGCCATCACAGGAAATGGAGCTGGAAAAAATCCTTGTTGTAAGTCTGGCGAGACCTAAATCTGGCTAAATTCCTTAACCATCACACCAGTGTTCCTATGGGTGAGCTGTTTAGGACAGGCAGTGCCTTTAGTCTGAGTTTCTCTAGATATGTCACAAAAATACTTTTCTCAGCCTTACCAATGGATCAGTATCCTGTTGCCCATATCCTGTTTAATTCTATCTCGCTATTTGTGTTTTGACACTAAGTTGACCACAGGATTTTGGCTTTCCTCCCCACATTTGAGCCCTGTGGAGCAAAAAGCAAGAATTGGGATGTACTGGGCTTCGTGCAGAAAGGTAGGGCAGTTACCTTACCTGCTCTCTGCTGGGCACCAAGTGTCACCAGTACTGAAGGGCTCAGAAACTGTGTGGAAGGGTGGTAGTGTTCCACGATAAAGCAAAGGTTCAAAAAGACATACAGTTTCTCTGGTTTCTTCTTGTAGTTTTCTCTTGTATCAGCTGAAGAGCAGAAAATTTCTTTGTATGATAACGCTGGGCTGTAGGGCTGTGTTGTCCTGTAGCAGAATTGACAAGTCCTTACATCATTATCCAGGGCTGCTATTTCATTAGGCGAATGTCAGTGTCAGGTAAGATCATGTGTTTGTCAATATAATGAAAATACCAGTCAAGTGAGGAAAAAGTCACAATTTTCCAGCTCTAAAAATTGATTTTTATTGCTCTTCTTGTAATCCTTTCTTTGGATTAAGTATTTATTATTGATGTGGTCTTTCTTTTAATCTTAATAGCTGCTGACACTGTAATTAATTAAAAAATACAACATTTTTGCCCAAATGGCACTATATTGAAATTAAAAGTGAACATCACATATTAGTTAAACAGCCCTGGCAAATGTCTTGAGTGCTAAGATGATTGCCTAAGCTTCTTGACAATTCCCTTCATCTTGCTGTATGGTGCTTGACCTTTTGAGATATTTTAGTGTTACTAATAGGTTTTACCCATTATATCAGAAAGAACAAGGCACAAAAATATTATAAACTTTTTTTTTTAATGACAGCACTACACCACCTTGGGCATGCCAATGAGGGCACTTCCATTATGGCTTTTGAGGCACATTTAAACTATCAGTCACCAGGTAACTTGTACTCAGAATTGATGGGAATTTTTCTGGAATTTGTCTCCAAACGTGTGTGTGCAGTTGCAGAAGGGTGCAAGCTGCAGAAGGGAGGTGGTACACAGGAGAGGACAGGGCTCTCTTTCAAAGCTGTCTCTGAAACCTCTGCTGGAGGGGACCAGTTCTAAAGGTGTAGGTGTTTGAGCTGATCTCCGAGTAAAGCTTAAAAAAGAAAAAGCAATGCAGATAGGAACAGCAGAAATCTGAATGGTCTGGCTTGGTGTAAGCCAAAACCTGGTGTTTCCATCATCTTGATCTTCAGTTCCTTGGCATGGCTGTAGCAGGAGACAGGTTTCAGCGTTGTCGTTCCTTAACTTTCCACCAGAAGTCACTGCAGGAGCTGTTACCACCTCTGGCAGAACAGATCCATGGAGGAGGTGTGTATAACCTTGTGCTCCATAGGTCACCTCCCAACCAGGAGGCCAACAGGATGGCCAAGTCCCTTTTCTAAAGATTCCCCGTTGGGGTGAGATCCTGACAGGCAGGAGAGGTGAGTGGATCGTGCCTTAGGCACAGTGACTGCTGCCATGGACAGGGTCTGGGTGCCTGTTCTGCACACAGCGAGCGCCCCACGGCTCCCCTGAACCCTTCACCCCATGTGAGAGGGGATTGTCACACCCCTGTGGGGACAGAGCCCAGCACTGCTGCTGCTGTGTCAGCTCCAGGCAGAACCTGTGGCTCCAAGCTCTGCACAGGTCAGCAGTAAACAAAGTGAGCAGTTTGTCCTGAGAAGTGATGGTCATGCTGGGACTGAACTGATCCTCTCATCTCGGTGTGTTAGTTGTGATCTTCATATTCCTTCACTTAGAGAGGACATTTTATACAGGCAGTCATAGGTTAAGGTCCCTTCCAACCCAAACCATTCTTTGATTCTCTGTCCTTTGTAAAAGCTTTTGCATCTGTAACTCCCATGTGTGGATAATGCACAGAAATAAACAGGTTGTGGAGAGATAGTATCTTACCCTAGAAGTTGTGCTCATATTAGCTGGTATTTATCTTAGACACATTTAGTTATTATAAAAATTTGCTCACTGAATAAAATATGGCTTGACCTTTGGATTGTTTCTTCCCAAGAAATGTGACAGTGTCCCTCCTTCTCCCCCATTCAGCCTGCTTGGCAGAGCTGCACGGTTTTTGTTTTGTTTTGTTATGTTATTGTTGTGTTTAAAAAAACCCCAAACCCTCAAGCCCCTCTTTTCAGCAGTGTCAAGTTAGGATGAATTGGCCAGGGAGGCATGTTTATAGACTGTGTGAAGAACTTTGTCTTTGTGTGGGAATGCTGGTGACACTGGTATGGCTTGCCTGAATGAACTGCGATGACGCGGCTAATAAGGTGTCCTGCTGAGCGTCCCTGCAGCCTTGCTCAGACCTCCCACCTAATGCCATTCAGCTCCAGCTCAGTGTAGCTAATTTTTCCCATTCCCTCAATTCTTTAGGCCTCCTTACAAACAGAAAAGTCAACTTTCACACCGAGGAGAAGATAAGTGCTTTAGGAAATAATCGTGTAAACAGAATGTTACCTTCTGACCTGATGCTGATACCTTGGTCTGGGACAAAACCCAGCTGGCTATTGCATTCGACATGGCTATTAAAGGAATAATGCTGCTGATCCTCCTTACAAAGTGCCCTGAGAAATGGTTTAGCCAAATCACAGTGCCTCTTGTCACACTGAATCATGTTCAGCTGCTCTCTTCCATGACCAAATTGCTGATATTTAACTGCTTCCTTGTCTTCTCCATTCTGTGAAGGGGGGACAGTATAGGAGGGAGGAAAGTATGAAAGCAAGGGGAAGGTGATCCCATCATTTTCTGACTGGATTTCAGTGCTTTGATGTATACAGTGCCCCATACAGCATTTATAAAAGAGGTGCATTTCATCAAGTAACTTTATTTTTAGCTACTGCAATGATTAGTTTAAAATAAATTGCAAAAGGATTTCAGTGACTGAAATAACACAGAATTGTTCACTTTAGGATTGCACTAAATCCTGTTTTGTGTAGCAACTGAAATTAATAAATAAGCCCAAATTTCCAGTACTATTGAAGAGGAACCTCTGCCTCTTTCTTGTTTTAGTCTTGGTAGGAATCTGACATTTCCTAAGTGGCTTTGAGGAAACTTTGCCCTCACAGCCAGCATAGCTGGCACTGCCCCCCACGCTGCAAGGTGTGTCCTTGGGGCAGAGGAATTGGGGGTGCCCAGGCTAAGGCCCCTGGCTCCTGCCATGGCACTCGAGTGACCTCTGCCTCCATCTCCCGTGCTCGCCCTGGCCCCGCTCCCATCACAGCCAGGCTGGTCAGCCCAGGCTGAAGCTGTTCAGCAGCACAGCTCAGGGAGGTCAGAGGTTTCTCATAATTCTCCTGATGCCCCCAGAATAACAGATGGTTTTGTCACGGGACAGCGTGTCAGGGTCTGCCGTGCCAAAAGCTCTGCTGAGGGAACCAGGTTTGCTCGAAGCCTGACTGACACAGCAGAGCAGGAGTTTCTTTCTGGACACAGGAGCTTCTTTCTGGGCCTGTAAAGCTCTTACTGATACCCAGAGTGAGCCAAATTGCAGTTGGTAGACCAAAATAAGAGTTATATGTATTTATTTTGCAGCAAAGAAATTGCAGTAGTAATTTAGCGTTAGTTTGTAGTGACAGTCAAGTCCTTAAAAAAAGTACAAATCGTGGATTTAACTCAGCAAAACATTTCATCATGGGAATAACTTGGAGTGTAAACTCTACTTGAAAGTAACAATTGTCTGAATGTTTCCTTCTCTTACTGCCCTGTCATGGCTAAGAAGCTCTTTGGCTCTTTCATTCAACTTGTCTGCCACTTCTCAAATATGAGATGTGAAGACAAACAGACACTGACCCATTCAGTGCAGAAAACTTTCAGTGTAGTGCCAGCAATTAAAGATGTAGAATTACTTTGAAACCGGCAAAATAGTTAAGGTAATATGTTCCAGGCATGAAGAATCTGTTCTCAAGGACTCCCTGTGCAATTATAAGTTCTGTGGTTTTGGAGCTGGTAGAGGAGAAATCATCTGTGGTGTTTCTAGTTGTGTGCTCTGAAGTTTACCAGGGGCAGTAGTAAGCCCAGACGAGAGCGTGATTTTTTCCCAGTGCAGCTGATTTGCCAGTTTGTTATATTGATTGATTTGCCAATTTGTTATATTGATTTCTAAAATGTGCAGAAGTCAAGATCTTTCTTTACTATGTTTTAAAACATGTTTAAAAATTCTTTTCCCATAAGCGATTCCTTCTGGAGCAAGAGCAAAGGAAGAGAAGGGTGAATGTGTTCTTCCACCCTTTTCAAAATGAAGACTTCTCTTCCTGGAAAGGAAGGGCTGGCTGTCATCTGTTGGAAAAGTTTTCTGTTTCATTTGCATTCGAGTTTTGGATCCACTCTGAACCCCTGTCCTCTCCTGATGGCCTTGCTCAGGTCACAACAAGCAGCATGGCCAGCAAAGGCATTGATGGCTTGTGTGTGTGTGTTGGCATGTAGAATTGTGGAAGTACCTGTGCCTTGTGTACAGTCATGAAATCTTTAACTGAGTCACTGTTTTGTCATCAGCTGTCTAAGGGTGTGCAGGAATAGAGCCTTCAGGTATGCTGAAACCCTTTGGGATGAGCTGGTAAAAGTTAAAGGAAATGGCACTGGGTCCTCCCACTAAAACCATAGGATTTATACTGTGACATGGGCTGGCTGCTTTCTTTTTATATGGTTCAGATTTATCACTTCATTGAGTGATTCATGGTGGCAATTTTAAAGGACTATTTGATTCGTGGTTAAAGGAGGGATATTTTTTAGAAACAAAAAGCAAAAGAGATTGACAGAGATTTGGAAGCCTTCCTAGTTTTTTCTGCAAGCATTCATTCTTTTTTAAAAAAATTGTCTTCTGAATTCTCAGTTGCCTGTACCCATGTTGAACTGTACATATTTATGGCTTAGAACATGGAAACACAAGGAACAGGAGACTTTTGTTTAGCTCTCACCCCAGTCTCACCTTCCCTGGCCAGGCTGGCTGTGTTTGCAGTGCCCCATTTCTGTCCCAGTGCCCTCAGTGACAGGCAGCTTTTCTGGGGGAAAAGGGGACATTGCTGTACTCTTTGTTATTGCCATCTCCTTTGCAGACATGGGGTCTGCCTCTGAAATCTCAGTCGGGAGCACTGGTTCTTGTGCCATTGGCTGAGGGCAGTTTTAGGCACCAGGAGGTGTTTCAGCACAGAGGTATCCGAGTTCCAAACTGCTGAAAGAGGTCTAAGCTTTGGGAGCTCTTGAACTAATAGTAAGTTCCACTTACTAATAGTAAGTAATGGCAAGGCCAGTAGGTTGCATACATGTATTGAGTCACTTAAAGGAATTTTCATTGTTAGACACCCCATGTCACTTTGTAAGTACATAAATGTGTGCATCCTTTGCTGTGCCACTGTTAGGAATTTTCTTGTACGTCTGAATTACTTTCACCACCTGTGAAAAGAGATGAGCCAGAAGCCACTTGGAGCATCATTCTGGAGAAGTAACATTTGGAACTCTTACTTTAGTCTATCATGAGACACTTTTTCTAAAATATCCAACAAGACAAGCTACAAGGGGAGAAACTGGACAAGATTATCAGTTGTAGAGCTGGGATTAATTTGTATGCAAATCATGTTTAAATTCAGGTAATGTGCAGGACTATGACTGAGTTTTAATTAATTTATCAGAGGCAGACTAATCAGCTGGGTTGGTCATCAGTTTGGAAACATTTTCACAGACTATTTTTGGAATAGTCTGCTTATTTGGAAAATCTGTCTTTGCATAATTCAATCGCAGGCATGGTTCTCATAATCCCAGTTTGTTTCAAGGGGCTTTCAATGGACCTTGATGTCATTCCTGCAATATCTGTCACTCCTGTCAGCAGTCAATGGCAGCGAGCAGAGCCAAAGCTGATGCTTGAATCAGGACAGTTGGCAAAGCAAAATCTCTCATTCTGATGTAGAAGTTGTGGATCTGATTTTGCAATGATAGTGTTAGCAAACTGTGGCAATGTAAATGGTTTAACTTTTAAGTTCTCATTTTCCTTCAGTTTTCTGTGAGGGCACTAATCAAACTAATGTTTTGTGCAGGTCAGGAGTGACAGGTTTTTCTCAGGGCTCGCTGGGAGCTGACAGTGGGCAGTATTTATTAACAGTGCCTGCAATAATCTATCAGCTAAATGGAGGATTGGAGATTTTCATAGTGGAAACATAAGTCTGTGCAAGAGATTTTCTTCAAATGATCAGGGTCCTAGGCCCAATGCACATATTTTTTTCCATAGAATAATATTCCTTATGTAATAGATTACTGTTGACAAAAACTGTGAGATGTTTTCAGAGGAGAAGCAGTATCTCATTACAGATCCAATGTGACATCTTTCCTTATAGCTTTGAGAATAAATTGATGTAATGCATTAGAACTTGTAAGGCCATCTGCAACAATTCCCTCCTAATGGGCCAGCAGTGCCTCCTGAGCAGCACTGCTGGGTGGTGCTTTCCTGTCTGTGTGGGCCCTGCCCCAGGCTCACCTGGAGTGTCTGACAGGGCAATGTTTGTGTGTTGCTGTATTCCCAGAGTGTTCCCAGCCTATTTCCTGCATTCATTCCTTAGTTCTGTGCATTTTGTCTCTATAAATTCTTTGTGGCTGTGGCAGTCAAGTTTTGGGTGTTTCATACCTTCCTCAGCCACTGATAGGAGGTGAATTATATTGATTCCTAGTTTGAAAAGAAGCGTGACTTGGTGGATTTCTAAATGCCAAGATCTCCAGAAGCTGTAAAATTGTGTATTGTTGAGAGTACCTCATAACTCTTGTTGATAATAGATCGGCTAATAATATAATGACAGTTTTTAATAATACAAGATTTGAAAGATGGATAGTAATGCCATAAATCCCTATGTAGGACTGAGCAAAAGCTTGAGGAAAAGTCAATCTTCACAGCTGGAGCTCACACTTGCTGGGTGTTAGCTACAACCTCAGCAAAAATCTGCTGTGAACAGCACAGAGAGCTGAGAGCTGCCTTGAGAGAGCTCAGGAGAGCAGCCTGGGAGCCTCGGGGATGCTCAGTCTGTCAGATGGGGTGATTGATGTCCAGCCCTTCCATGTCACTTCTCATGTGGCTCACAAAGTACCCAAAACCACTGGTAACATTGCTTATATATCAGTAAACTCAAATGTTCTCTGAACTCACTGCTAATTCAGCATTCCCAATTCTTACCTGCCCAGCCCAAAGGCATATCCCTAAACTTTCCAAGGTGTGAAGGAACTCCATGATACCCTCAGGATTTCCATGGTCCCCAAACTTCTGCAAGATTTGTATGAACTGCCTCAAACAGGCTTTCCCCCAGCTTGCTCTGTCAGCCAGGTGGGAAATCAGATGCCCTGTTGTAAAGGGGCTGGAGGTAGAATTGCCTAAGCAAAGAAAATCAACTGAAAAATATGGTTAATATATTGGTTCAGTATAAAATGGTAGTTTTGATGGTTCCAATAATTATTTCTGAGACTGTGCTTAAGGATAACATGTGTGTCTTTGTACATTCTTGCATGTATGTAAAACTGAATGACAGGTTTGTTCTGTTTTTGCTTTTTTCCAGAATTATAGATCAGCGGTTTGAGAAAGTTTCATATTTTGTCTTTGGAGATTTCAACTTTAGACTGGATGCCAAAGCAGTAGTAGAGGTAGGACTTCTCTTTTTCTTCTGTTGTAGACCCTACCAGGTTTGATTTCTTTTATTATTTTTCCTGTAGAAAACCTAAAAGTGACTTAACAAAGTAATGTTAATACTGCCAATACTACTTCTAACAGGAACATCCAACAAGTAACTAACATTGTGTGGTTGTGATTTTTGCCATCTCCTATAGCTCACAGTGAATCAGAATAATTACCTGCAAACAGAGGAAGTGCTGCCTTATCTTCCTGCTCTGAGGAATAACAAGAGGCATTTCCTAAGTGTCTGTGATAGAACTCCACGCTTTAAAAGCAGAGGCAGTCATCAGTACAGACCTTTGTGCAGTAGCATCTTGATGTGGAAGGGTGGCAGGGAGATTTGTATAAAGCCAAAGAATGTACTAAACATTTTCAGTATGAGTTGAGTTAACCTTGACTTGAATGCTGAAGCTGCAGGTAAGGTGGTGTCAGAGATAATACTCAGATTGAAAACCAGTTTAATCTTATGATTTTCCCATTTTAATTCTCTGAGGTACTGCAATGTGTTTTTGGTGCCCTTGAGGCATGCATCTTTTGAGTCAAAAGTTTTTATTTTGTAAATCAAACTGTGGGAAATGTCCTGTGTGCCAAAGGTTGGTTTCCCCCATTCAGGTGCAGTGCTGTTCTCCTTCCTTGCATGATGAGTAGTCCATCTGTTGAAAACCAGGAGTTTGATGTGACAACATTGCATATGGAACTAATGTCTTATTCTTGGAATCCTTTCTGTGGTGCATTTAGCCAGGAACCTTAAAGCATAGCTGAAATGAAAGTCAAGTCACTAATTCAGAATATGCAGCTTCATATGTTCATATGTTAAGGGTTAAAACTGTTCTGCTGCCCTGTGGGTGCCAGTTATCATCAGTGTTCAGAGATCACTTGGTAGTGATCACTTCAAAGAACTGTTATGCCTCCTTTCTGCAATACTGGTGTGATGGCTTTATTGAGGATGGTGCTGTCTGAGAACCCCTGTCAGTCACACTGCAGCAGGGTTACCTCCTGTACCCACTACTGATCAAGGGTGCTCCAAGGTTTTCCTGACTTACACACTGCTGCCAGTCTGCAGCACTGAAACTGCAGAGGGTGTTTGCTTTAGTACCAATAGATTAATGCCTTTATATCTGTGAGTTTCAAAGTCATCCCCATCAAACAAAATAATATCACTAACCCCAAATGATGGAAACTGAGTGAGCTGCAGAGCAAGTAGGGTGAACCCAGGGGATTCTGAGCCTGACACTGCACTCTGCATCTTGGGAGTGCTTCACCCCTGCCAGCTTACGGTGCTGTATGTGAGCACAAAAGGTGTCATTGGAAGATAAATCAAATTAATTTTCTCATTCCTCCCACCTAAGATGCAAGCTTGTGTGAATGTACAAAGCACTAGAATAATACAGATTTTCTATTGTTTTTTTGAGAAGTAGCATAGCCCAGTAATCAGAACTTCACCCAGCTACTCTGCAATGTTAATTAAGCATAATTGAAGTTGATTCAGAAATTTTCACTTACAGTTTATACATGGACAGCCAAAGTCACAGTAAGTTTGTTCTGTGGTGTTCTGTACTTGGTGCAGTTGATAAATCTGTATGTCAGCAGACCCCAGAGCTGTAAGAAACAGTTGTGTGGTGTGTCTCAGACTGCCTGTAGGCACTGATCAGTCCTGACAGAGTTAATAGGTACAGCACTGGCAGTAGGGGCTGGCTCCTAGGAGACAGATCAGTTCCTACAGTGTCATTTGGAAGGACAGAGCTACAGGCCACCTCTAGAGGGAATTGTACTAGATGGGGCTTGGTGGTCTGATTGTGTTTAAGATCCAGGCCCAAAACATTTCATGAAGTAGCTTGTAAAGGCTGTGACTCAAATGTGCCGTTTTTCTGGAGCTGGCTGAGTGCTGGGACCACAGCTGTGCACAGCTGGCAGTGGCAGAAGCGCAACAGGAGCAGCCAGAGGTGCTTCAGTCCCAAACACTCAGTGCCAGGGCCAGGCTGAGCCTGTGCTCAGCTGGGAACCTCCCACTCCAAAGGCTGTCCCAGTCCCTTCTGGTACTTAAACGTGTCCCCGTGCAAATGGGAATTAACCACACTTTGGACTATTCAGCAGTGGAGTTAATACTGGGAATTGTAAGGGTTAATCCATTGACCTGTCATCTTTGTGTATGTTACTAAATTTATCTCTGCTTTTCTTGCTGACCTTTTGAATTCCCTCTTGAGACCACAGCTGCTGAACACTTGAACGCTGAGATGCTACGAGCAATACTTGAGTTGTGTAAATGTGTAAGACTGTGCTTACATCAAACATAAAGAATGAAGTGTGTTTTGTAAATAATTTCCCAATTAAGCCATTTAAAGGGAGAATCTGAGAGCTGTTCAGAATGTGGAGTCCAGACCCTGATGCAAAAAATGTTGTGTGTACTAATTCATAATTAATAGACTATAAATCATTAATATTTAATTTATTGAACACTTACAGGAGCCCTGATTTAAAGTCACATTGATTTCCTTGCTAGGAAAATCTGCTTTCCTGTTGTTGGAGTCATCCAGGGGAGGTTGTTACTGGCACATGGGCAGTGCCAGGTGCTGTGGCTGGGGTTAGCCCCAGGTGTGTTTGCTGCTCAGTTCTGACCTGAGCTCCCTCAGGTCACTGGGGCCAGATCCCAGCACATCCCAGTGGGGCTGAGCAGCCGAGCTGGGGGGCCAGTCTCTCTCTTTAAGGAAGGTGAATGCCAATGTTTTATCATTGTAAAACATCCAGAAAATCTTCAGTTAGAGTCCAGCCTCTTGGAGGACACCACCCTGCCCCAGCCAGCAAAAATAACCTTTGTAGTTACAGAATGTATTTAGTAAGGCAGTAACTGCAGAAGAAAGATCTAAATTTCCTTGAGTTTTGGTCTCTTTAAGGTCTGCTGTAAGACCTGAATCTTCTGTCTGACAGCCAGGTAAATTCACTTAATCCTATACTGGCAAATGTGGCTGAGGATTTGCTGCTGTTTAAATTCAAAGTTTTGCCTACTGATTTTTTTTTTTAATGCTGGACTTTTGGGGTGTTACAGCATTCTGATTATTTGCCCACTGCTTTCAGGTACCTTCCAGCACCTCTATTCCCAGCATATATGAAAGTGTTTGCAACATATAAAAAATGATGCAAACTTTCATGTTGGTTCAACTGTGAATTCTAGTCTGTATCTGTACCTATAGCTTCTCTGCAGTGTCTCTGGTACAAGGATTGTCACAATGTTTCAGAGAAACATGAATTTGTGATGTTTCTTCGTGTAGGAGGCAGCTTTCCTATAACTTTTCTAGAAGTTCTGCTCTCCCTTTTCAAAGCTAACACTGTAATCTTTGCACTCACTTGAAGTACATTGCAAATTTATCGTTGCATGTGTGACAAAGGTACTTTTTCTGGTTTTGGAAAATTATCTTCTAAAATTCATAGAAAGGAGATTTGATGAGGTGACTTCAAAGAAATCTGCAGCAGCAGTGAGGCATACTGTAGGCTGAACTTGAAGAATATTCCAGAAATTTAATCATTATTATGAGTTAGTGGTTTGGTTCTTTAAAAGGTAATACATTACATGCTTGAAATTTCTGAAATAAGACAACTTGGCTGTCACCTGGATAAAACCAGGATACTAAAATCTCTGTTCACATTTAAGTAAGAAGGGAACAGGAGGTTGCGGGGTAGAATGAGGGGGTTTATTACCAAGAACTGAGGAGGTCAGGTTATTTTTGTTTGCTGTGAGAAATTAGAGAAATGGAGTGACCACATGGAAGAAGTTATTTAATTCTCTCTGCTGTGGTGGCTGCTGCATGTGGGTTCATTATGGGGTTTCATGCTGTGATGGGTCCAAGGCCATTCTGATCTCTACTTTTACCTCTTTTTTAATATAAACAACTTACTAGCATCTCTTACTTTGTGTAAACCCCACAAACACTTGCTGGTGTCAGTGGAGGCAGACGTGGCCCCGTGTCTCTGGCAGTGCAGTGGGAGGGCTGTGACTGCTCCCACTCCGTGTGTGGGGCTGGCACACCCCACATCCACACGGGCTGGCACCTGGGGCTGCCCAGGCAGGGTGCCCTTACCTCTTTGTTAGAGAAGGTGCTAAAAGGAGGGAGATTTCCCATTCCAGCCGGCCCAGGCACTGTGCTGGAACTTGGAGCTTCTGTCCTGCACCCTGCCCCAGCCCAAAGCATCTCTGCTCCCAGCTTTGGCTGTGCTTACCCACAGGAGTATTTCTCCTTCTGTCTTAGTGAGCCACTTCTCCACTCCTGTTCTGTTCTAGTCACCAGTCAAGTGTTTTAGATGGGCCTAGACCAAGGAAGAGGATTTTTTTCAGTCAGCTGGCCATAGTAACAATCTGTATTATCTCTGAGAATTACTTTATTTTAATATTTAAATTAGTTACTCGTTGAAACTCTATAAGTCTGCCTCATTCAATATGTCCATTTTAGGAAAATATAAACAGGCTTAAGAATCTGGGCTTATTTTGACTGTTTGGGAGTAAAACCCTCTTTCTGAGGCTGCTGATTCAGGAGTCCCTTAGAAAAGTACCTTGTACCTCCAAGAAAAAAATAAAAAATTGTGCTCCTCAATCCCAAGAACAGCAGCTCAGTAATGAGTTCAGTTTGTCAGGCTTTAGGAGAAAGTCACATTAATCACAAAATCCATTTGCTCAAGGTAAACCATAGCCTTGCCTTGTATCCAGGAAAAAACGGGGGATTTTTTTTCCCTCACTAAAGCATATTTTGTTAGGGTTGGTGGTAGTTTGGTAAGCTGGAGAGGGATTAAGTGTATCATATATGAAAATTTATAAAGGTTGCAACAAAAGTGGTGTTTCAGGATTGCAGACGTTTTGGCCTACAAAAATCTGTCAAGCTTTACCTGCAGAAAAAGAAGTAATGTTCTCATTTTAAAAGTCAGAATTAACCTTGTCCACCCACCCTGTCTGCTCCATGGGTTGCAGTCAACCAGAATATTTCCTTTCTAGACTTCTGCCAAGCAGCCCTTTGATAAGGGAGGGCTGGAATTGCTGATTAAATGTTTTTTAAAAGGTAATAACTGCTCATAAGAATTTACATGTCTGGCTCCATCATTCACTTGCACTGTGCCCCTCTGCCACCTCTGACCATGTGATTTTATATTATCTGATAAAATGGGAACGACTTTATTCTGGCATGACTTTTTAGCTCCCACTGTATTGCTGACGCTGCCGTGAATCACACGATTTCCATTTGGTCTCACTTGGCACAACGAGGTCTTTCATTGTGAGCAAGCCAGCAGGGCTGTGGAACCCCTTTATCCATCCATGCTTGTGCCAGCAGAGCTGGGAGGAGCACCCCTGGCACTGCCACAGGGGGTACCTGCAGAGCAGGGACCTCTTCCTCTGAGATACCACTCACTCTCTTTTGTGCAAACATCTCTTGTTCAAAATAAAAGCTGATGAACAGCTTTTCACATCTGAATAATTGATTTAGCTCTTACTCAAATCTGAAGAAATATTTTAAGTTGAACTTGTCTCATCCCATGCATTGGACACTAACAAGGATCTTTGCAAACTCCAGCCAACAAATGATCCATTAGTAATTGTCATGAAAAAGATTAATAGTTAATTAGACAATTATCACTGATTTGAAAAGCTGATTCAAGTGAGGTAGTCAGGTGATGGATGGATGTGGAGACTTAATTATCTCCTCCTAGGTACAGATGTGCTTCCCTGGACAAAAACAGGTCACCTGCCAGGATGAGGCTCCTGCTGTCCTTGTGCATTCAGGAGACACCACCACCAACCTGGCTGTCTTGTCAGGTGCAAATATTTGTGTGTGAATATTTTTTTTTCTATCTAAGTAATATTTGCAGACGATGCTTTGAACGCATCAGGAAAAAGGCATGAAAGAATTGCACATTCTTGTTACAAACACAGCAATAATTATGTATTTTTTATATTCTGACTAATTTTTGCTTTGAGAAACCACTAAAATTCCATTGCATTAAAAATACTGACATGGCATAAAAAGCGAAGGTGTGTAGTTGTGGGTGTACTCAGTTGTGCCTCCCTATTCCAAACCAAACCGGGCTGTTACCATTCCTGGGCAGTGATGACGTGCAGGTACCCACATCCATTTGGGATATCAGGGGCATTTAATTCATGGCCAAGTGGTGAGTGCCAGGAGGTCCTGCTCCATAGTGGCTGGCAGTTTAAAACTATAACAGGGTTCCCTTCCTCCTGCAGTAAAGTGATATTAAACCATTCTTGTAAGAGAAGAATCACATTGCTTTATTTCTGAGATAAACCAGCACATCATGGAATGTTCAACAGCTTACAGGTTTCAGATCATGTTTTCATTCTTGGATTGGTTTTATAATCTCAAACAGTTCACTGGAAATACCTTCCCCTCATAAAGATTTTTACATTCTTTACTAGCTCAAATGTTTCTAGGAAATGCTGGAAACAGCATCCTTTGTAAAATGAAAGTGTAATAAAGATTTGTTAAATTAAAATGCATACAATTTCAGGTCTAATAAAGAGCTTTATTAATGTAGGTAAATGGCAGCAACACATCTGAGGCACCTGCTAAATGTTCATTATAAATTACTCTCACAGACATTGTGATGAGTTTTATATTGTAGCCAGACTTATAAAAGCATGCAGATTGCTTCCCCAAGGGACCGGATGTATTTACTTAACTGTGTAGTTAATTGCAATTATTTATTTTCCAGTGATTGCAAATGGCCTCTGCGTTAAAGATGCATGTGGCTACTAGGAATTATTCAATTACCTCTCTTCTGAGCAGTCTAAGGCAAAGCCGAGCTCGGATTCCCAGAGGCCAGGCAGCAGTGTATTAACTCAATCTGCTCCTCGGCTTTCTGCTGGGGCCAGGCTCTGCAGCCGTGAGTCCTTTCAGCAGAGCAAGCTTGAGAAACGCTCATTACCCTGCAGCTGATTTTTTGACATCTTTCATTCCATACTGATGCTGCCACACGTATTGGCAAGATTCATAGGAGGTTAATTAAATCCATCTTCAAAACAACGAGGGGCCAATGAGCCATATCCCCTTTGCAATAGTAAATTAAATGATGCAATTGTTTCTACTTCCATCATAGATAAGGGGAGAGATGAGTGAATGGATTGTTCTCCGGCTGCCTCCTCTGGGGCCCCCGAGGGTCTCGGAGCGTGTGGCCATAAACCTGCTTTTAATTTGTGGCTGCGGGAAGGGATGACACTGCTATCAGCAGGTCCCGCACGGCGTCATCGTGTGGAGGATGACACCGTAAAATCGGGGCCCCCTGGCAGCAGCTTCCGATGCAAATTAATCCGAGCGCGGTGACAAAGCAGAACGGAAAAGATGATCCGTTCATCAAGCTCGGCGCCGCCTGGTCCGTAATTAAAACGTACACAAATTAAATACAATTATCTCGTGCTTTCTGATAGGGCTGGGCGTCATGAGGCTAATGAATCCCGCGGTCTGTCGGCCGTGCCCGCTGTGCCCGCTGGCAGCTGTGCCCTCAGCTGGCAGTGACGGCGGGGGACAGCGCTGCCAGCAGCGCCGTCCCCAGCCTCACACCTGCCACCCATCACCTGCTGGCAGCGCGGGGCGGCTCCGGGCCGTGTGTGCCCCGCTCCGGGCCGTGTGTGCCCCGCTCCGGGCCGTGTGTGCCCGCTCCGGGCCGTGTGTGCCCCGCTCCGGGCCGTGTGTGCCCCGCTCCGGGCCGTGTGTGCCCGGTCCGGGCCGTGTGTGCCCCGCTCCGGGCCGTGTGTGCCCGCTCCGGGCCGTGTGTGCCCGCTCCGGGCCGTGTGTGCCCCGCTCCGGGCCGTGTGTGCCCCGCTCCGGGCCGTGTGTGCCCGCTCCGGGCGGGACCGGGCTCCGGCGGGGGAGCGGCTCCCACCGGTACCCGGGAGCTCCTGGGTACCCTGGGTCCCCGCTCCGGGCGGGACCGAGCTCCGGCGGGGGAGCGGCTCCCATCGGTACCCGGGAGCTCCTGGGTACCTGCGGGGCCCGGCGGGACCGAGCTCCGGCGGGGGAGCGGCTCCCATCGGTACCCGGGAGCTCCTGGGTACCCTCGGGGCCCCGCAGCTTTCCTGGGCTGGCAGCTCCACGCGGCTTCGTGCCCCCCGAAAAACGGCCCCATAAGGGCTCGCAGTGGATACAACCCCAGTGCCGGGTCAGGGGCTCGCTGAGCCTGCTCAGGTGTCACATGCCTGACTCTGCAGGAGGCAGCTTGGTCTCTGCTGCATGGCAGACTGAGATGTTTGCCAAACTTCGGACATGCCCAGGGTTTGCCCCTGTAAGTGGGGAGCGCTGGAGTCAGAATTTGGGAAGCGGCTCATCCCGTGCTTACCCTCCAGCAGGGGCACTGAGCCATTGTCAGCACAGCCAGAGGGCTCATGGTGCAGCAGGGACTGTGGCTGGAGAAACACACATAGAACAAAACAGTAATAACAACTTTAAAGTTACTCTTATCTAGGCAGGTGTAGTTTGAACAGTTTAGTGGAGTATTGTAACACGATGTGAATCTGTAATAAGTACTTTAATAAGGCCACCTGTTAATTGGGGTTTTTTTGCTTATTTCTAGTCTAGAAGCTTATCAGCTCAGATGGGGCAAAATATCCCCTGGGTAGATGCTGTAAAATCCGGTTTTTTTTAAAGAATTATTTCATTTTAGAAGGAATAGATGTACCTACCAAAATTCCATTCTTTTTACATTTTAGTTTATTCCTGGCTGTTACTGCAATACAAAATTTCAACATCTATGTATGAATCATGCACTAGTATTTGAAAGGCACCCATTGATGATCTAAAACAAAAGACAGGGGGAAGGAAAGACACTCTGCATGTTTGCATTGTATCAAAAGCCTGTGTATACCTATTTTCATTGCCATAAATGGAAGCGTAGAGGGAGTTTTGTTCCACAAAATCAAATTGTGTATTAAAGAATGATATTTTGCTTGCTTATCAGAAACAAAATTGGGTAGAAAGAATTTGGTATCTATCTGGAAATCAAGGAACAAGATCGTATTTGCTGCTACGATCACCAACTCCTGTTGGAATGGCAAGTTTTATTCTTGAGTTGGAGTCAGAAATACAGTGAGACTTGATGAACTGAATGCACAAAATCTCTGGATGTGTGTGCAGCTATGTTAAAACATTAAAAAATTTCTTTATTTTACCTGAAAATAGTAAGTCTCAAAAGTTGTATAAAAGAAATTACTTTTCTCTCTTTCATGATTCTTGCTCTCAGAGTTCTGTAGCACAGAGGTGAGAAACAGGACATGAGCTTCTGTTCCTCAGCCCCTCTGAGAAGGACTCACACAGTGGTAATTTCAAAAAAAAAATGTATTGGATGCAGGTCTCCACTGTATTTTATCACATGCATTATTAAAGGAAACTTTGACTTTCTCATCTACATGATGTGTCCACAAATCTACCTTTATTAGTATTGATAATTCAGACAGCAATTTTACCTTTGTCAGAATAGGATTTCCCATAATGTGTCATTTTTTCCCAGTCCCGATTTGAGATGAGAATTTGAAATTTCAAAGCAAAATATGCAAAGTGACAATATAGGTATCTCAAATCAGCTGTAATAATTGCTGTAACATTTAGGCTGCTCCTTCTCCAAGGAAAGAAGGATAAAGCTTCCTGGCCCTTTATGAGGTCATGCAGTGTGGTACCACACGGCAAGAGAGGTTCTCCATGTCCTGCACTGCATGAAATCAATCTGCAGCCTTACCAGGCACATCAAACTCACTTCGCACAGAGGCCAGAAGAGTGGGAAGGGAGCAGGATGCAAGTTCTAGCAGTGCCTGAGGCATCACCTCCTGTGAAAACTTTATCATCCTATCTTCACCTTCTTAAAATCTAATCTTGCATTGCTGCTTACACAAGAAGTGTGTTAGGATGTAATTTGCAGCTCTTTCAAGTTTTCACAAGGGTCGTTAATGTGTAATATTTTAATAGCTGTTAAGGGGTTAAAACCAATTGTATGAAAAGAGATTATAGGATCTTTATCACATGTTGTTTATCTGATCAACAGTTAACAATTTAAGACAGTATTATCCTAGTAAAAAGAAGATTTGTTTCAGATACTGACATAAACATCCCCTCATAATAGTGGCTTTTCATTTACTGCGTTGCAATGTACCATAAGCTTAAAGGCACAACAGCTTCTTTGTGTGTCTCAATAATGCCTGTCCAGAGTGATGTCAGTCAATTTTTGACCTATACAGTCTGATGTTATTCTCAACGATCATGGAATAGATTTTTTTTTCTTTTAATGAGTGAAGAGTATGCCAATAAAATCCTTGAAAATTATCATATTTCTTCATGGCATCTTCCTTTGAAAGAACAGGGTGTATTACCACATGGACCTTTCTGTGAAGTCATGTTTCCTCTGGCTTCTGCTGGTTTTTGTTGTTTTGTTTTTCTCTGACTTTCCACACTTGTGTAACTTGTGCCCTTTCAGTGGGACAAACACTAACAATTAAATAGCTCCTTCTGGTAGAGGTAGGAAAAGAAACAGTATATATGAAACAGCTCCCTGGCAGGAGCAGGTCCTGAGTTCAGCCTCTGATGGCACTCCTGGGGTCCCATATAAAAACTGTTTGATGGCTCAGCTCCCTTGTGCTCCTTGGAAGCTGCTCCTGCAAGGAGGGAGGAAAGGCTGTGGAGTGGGCCAGGGTTCATTTAGCACAGAATGCCTGGGGGGAATTCCCCCTCCTGGCACAGCTGTGGGGGTACTCCCCATCCCAAGCCAAGGCAGTGGGAAGAGGCACCACACTGAGCCACTATCACAGAAGGATGTGCTCAGCCTCTGCTGCTTTCCTGCCATAAAAAGGGAGGAAATCAGCCTCCTGGGGAGAAAGCATCTTCCTGAGCTTAGTGAGGCACATCTGCTCAGCCCTGGGCACAGCAGGAGCACAGACTGAGGCCCCTGTGCTCAGTTCTGCCCCGTGGGTCAGTGCAGGGGCTGCTCTGTAGCTGTAGGTGATGGCCATCATCTCCTTCCCGCTCTGAGCACAGCAGACAGCTCCCTGACAGGCAGAGGCTGCTGGTTTGCTCTCCAGCCTCAGGAGGTCTGGGATGGATTTGGGTGCAACTGCAGCTCCTTGCCTCCAGCTCTGGTGCTCAGGGTGCTCTGGCAGACCTGCTGATGGCACTCACATCCCCTTGCTCCCTCAGAAACAGCAAAGAAATGCATATGCTGGCAGAACTCCTTATTGACATCACACTGGGCTTCTAAAATGCTACTTCTAGATTATTTTTATTCATATAACTGTAATGGTTCCCTGAAAATTAAACCAGATGTAATTTTTTGTTTGCTTTCAGCTGAATGCAGTGTAACTGTAGTACTGTCATTAAGTTTGCAGAACACAAACATAACCTTAGTTGAGTTGAACTTTAGTGTGGATCCTGTATTTCCCCCTCGGTGCCATTTAGGGCTTTTTAGTCATGGAGTCTCTGCAGTGCAGCCCCTGAGCTGCTCTTGGAGAAGCATCTCCAGACTTCACCTGCAGTGCTGTCTCTTCCCTTCGGTGGGAACCGTGGGAGTATCACAGGAGTGGCACTGTGTAGAGTCAAGTAAATGCTTAAATGAAAACAGCTGAACTTAAGCAAGCCAAAGGTCCAGAGTATACAAGAGATTTAAATTAAGATTGCCAAAGTGGGATGGAAATTTGTTTTTATTCTGTCTGCTGAGTATTTTACATTATATAAAATGAATACTAGATGATAATTGCCAGTATGGCATCTTGTATTGATTTAATTCAATAAGCAACTTCACCTCCACCTTTTGCATGCACTTGCCTTAAAATATATGCATTATGAAGGCAGTGATTCAAAGTCTTTAGGAAATCAATACCCAGACAGGATTCTGTTCTTCAAATATTGACAGCAGAATAACTCTAAGAAACAATGACAAACAATAAAAGCAGGGTTAGACAAAATGAAGGCTGCAATTCTTCAGTTGTTAGGCTGTGCAGAGGGCTCAACCACTGCCTGATGCTGCATGTTAATGTGCTCCAGCAAACAGCTGACGTTGGCCCTTTTCTGTCAGTATTTCTGGTGAAACCTGTGAGACTGAAAAAAAAGCCAGTTTCTGCCAATGATTCCTATACAGATGGCTGTTGCACCTGATTTTTTGCCAATAACTTGCAGGGATTTCTTTCAGCTATGTTTGTGCACTGGGAAGATACAGAGGGGCATGTATAGACTGTTAGCATGAACATTGTTCCCACCTTTGATCATTTGTCTAGAACTAAGTGGAACTTGCACTGAAGCTGGTGAATTGCAGATTTTTAACTGATCAGATCTGTGCACTAGTTCATAGTGGGTTTGTAGTGGTGATTTTAAAATCCTTTAAAAGGGGCAGCTCAATTTCCTGCACACTGAGTATAGTTCTCAGAAGTTGAAGTGTGTCCTTTGTGGAGTAAAACAGGTCACAGTGCAAACTGTGCTTAGTTGATGGCAGTTCTGAAATCCCATTGTTGTAGATAGTTCAGCACTGCACTACAAGGAATAGTACATTATTAGCACTCATGCAGAAAAAGCATTCTTTCAATGCCATTCAAAACCATAGCCTGTTTTGGTTGTCTCACTCTGAAATATCTGAGGACAATCCAAAAATTCAGATGGATATAAATTCTCTTTCCCTTAGGTGTGGAAGGCTTATGAAAGGTAGCTCTTTACAGTATTGCCCCACTTGTAAATGTCATTGAAAGAGTCAGCAAGACTTATTTTCCATTTATGTCCTTTATTTTTGCAGTTTTAACAAGTGCTGAATTTCATGAGGATGTCAGTGTTGTAGCCATAACAGGTTCAAGAGCTCTGTTCACATCTGGAAGTAGAAAAATCATTAAGCTTTTCCCTGAATGTACTGGAAATCTTCTTAACTTGACATATTTGTGTATAATTTAAAAACTAAGGAAAGCTTTGAGCCAGTGCCTGAGTGATGTTTCCTGACAGATCAGTCAGGAGAAGGAATTTAAAGAGTAGGAATGGCCGATTGTAATTGCCCATCTGTAACCAACAGGCTTGAAAGTTGGTTTAGAACAAATTGGTGTACCTGGGACATTACAGAATTTTAGAAGAGAATGAATTTGTTTGTGTAGCTAAGGGGGAAGAAAGGAGGGAAACACCGAGCAAGATTCTCAATAGCTGAAGGCTCATTAGCTTGACAATTGTTTCAGGCAACCTAATGCAAGAGTTGATAATGAGAAGAAAATTGAGAGAGGAAATGCAGTCACAAAACATGCTTGAACAAGGCAATTTATTCTGAGATTAACAGCTTGGATGAAGGTGTTGAAATGAAATCAAGTGATCCTGTGGGAAGATGAGTGTGTTGAAAACATCAGTGTTTAACTTTGGTTTGGCTGTGTTGCTCATGCAGGAGCACCAAGGGGTCAGTGGCAGAGCCATGGGAGACACCAAAGGCAAAGAGCTGAACCTCAGCTCCCACAGTGCCATGGCAGCTCCCACTGCTCCCACAGCAGTGCCATGGCAGCTCCCACTGCTCCCACAGCAGTGCCATGGCATGATCCTTCAGGCATCTGCAGGTGAATTTGTTGTAATTGCCTATTTGACTTTACATGTGGCTGCTGAGCCTGTGTGTTGAAATCCATTGCACACTCCATGTATTGCAAAGTTTGGTGTGAGAGGAGAGCAAGGCCCTCTGTCCCCTTACCCAGACCCTGGGCCAGACCTGAGTGCCAGGGCAGAGTTGTTTTCAGAGCTTGTAGGGCCAGCTTTGTTTAGCCAGGCTTCCTTAGAGGTACATTCCACTTAACTCAGATAACCCTTGCCAATAGGTCAGAGGTTTCCCAGGAGTCTGCAGTCAGAAGCTGTGGTTTCACACTTTGCTGTGTTTGCAGCAATGTCCGCCTTCTTTTTGTGTCTGTGATGTTGAGAAGCTGCTAACAGACAATTTAAAATGAAAAATCATACGTGGGAAATTAGCCACAAGAGTGACCATAAGTGGTTCTGTTCCTGGAGTGGCTGCCGGAGGAATTGGTGAGTTTCCTGTGTGTTACCAAGATATCTGCCTTCTGAAGATTTGCTTTAGTCAAAGAGGTGCCATTTGCTTCAGCTGAGGATGGAATTGGTGCTGTGTAGGATCTGATATGTGTGATTAGACTAGACAAATGCACACTCACTTCTGGATGGAGTTTTGATCTGTAATATTTTAAAGCTTCCCAAGCAGACTTAGATACCTTCAGTCTCAGCTTTGTTTGTCATTAAAATAATTCCTACTGAGTCTGATGCTGGTGGAAAAACATTGCACTCCTTTATTTCTTTACTGTGTGAGTAAATTGATGCTAATAACTATCAAGTTAAATCTGCACCTGACCACAAGCAGCTGATGGAACATTCCTTTTAGCCATCCACTGTATCCCTGATGGGGACAATCAGTAGGTAAAATCTATGCAAATGAGTGGAGTTCAAGTGAGGGCTACCCTAAACAGGACTTAAGCTATGCACCCGCCTTTGTGCCAAATTTTTCAGGGTTTTTTCTCCTGTAATGAATACATGTATTTTGTGCATTGGAGCATGGCACAGGGCCTTTTGGATGGCAGGCTCTTCAAGAGAGAGGAAGAGAGTTTTAATCACAAAAGCAGAAACTTCAGTCAGAGGAATGATTCCACA
Organism: Acrocephalus scirpaceus scirpaceus; assembly: GCA_910950805.1. Lineage (NCBI taxonomy): Eukaryota > Metazoa > Chordata > Aves > Passeriformes > Sylviidae > Acrocephalus > Acrocephalus scirpaceus. Next base: position 62,808,955 of record OU383781.1, read on the forward strand.
CTTTGTTTCATTTGTAAATGCTGCGTTTTGGCTTTTGTGAAACAGAACTCAAGTCCAATTCAGGACAGCGCTTTAGGGATTCTTTCCATGGGGCTTTTTGAGTCTGAAATAGTGCACATGAAAAGAACAGGAGATTGAACATAATTTGTTCCAACAGCTAGTCTAAGATTTTTTCCAATCAAGATTCTTTCAGCATATTCCTCTTTGTTGAGCTGTAAGCAGCTTTTAAAATAATGGCATTAGCCTATATTTCAGGGCTTTGCTGGGTGTTTCCAGCTCTGGTGATTAGTTACAAGAAATAGAAATGCCTGTATTGTAACCTTTTAATGGCTATGGGAGACTTGTAAACTAAGTTGAGATTTAAGCAATTTGTAGATTTCAAAATGAGCTGTAGAGTTCATTGAGAAAGAAAAATGCATCATTGAAATTCATGGTGCCACTTTGGTTTTCTTAGCTGAGATTTATCAGTGAAAGCCATATTGCTTTCCCTTTGCCTTTATTTTAAAGCTCTTGAATACATTGTTTTTAAGGTCCATTTCTTTTACAAGCTTTTCCTTTCAGCTTGCTCAGGGTATTGGGTCCTACGAACATCTGTTTGTGCCTAAAATCAGCCAGGACCTGGACTGTACCCTGCCTCCCTCCTCCTCTTTGTTTCCAGAGCTATTGTTTCCGATTTCATGCTATCAGAGGGGCTGCATGTTTTCCTGTGTGAAGTTGTCAGAGAGATAAAAGCACAGGAGCAGGGTCACATTTCGAGGGATGGGCATGAAAAATTGGTAAAATGTATCTTGAGGGCCACCCACAAGACTTGCCTGAAGAAATTCAGAAATAGAGAGTAGAATGGTAATTTTAAAATAGTGCAAATTCCAGGGTGGAATAAGTAGTGTTGAAGTAAGTGTTTAACTGGCAGAAATCTCTCAGTCAGATTTACACTTGGTTGACTTGTTCCTGTTAGGTAGCTTGAGAGTCTCTAGTTGGACTTTGTTTCAAAGGAAATAGCATCATCATTGTGGTGCCTGCCATGTCCATTCAGTGTGACAGTGAGAGGCCAGGGGATTTAAAGCTGTTACAGTGAGTTACACCTTTCAGCCATCAGAGTGCACTGGGGAAATGAGAAGCACTACTGGAGGTTTCTGCCCTCCAAAATGTTCAGTATGGAATCATTTGTATGATACAAGACCTGCAAGGAGCACAGTAAGGATGATGATGGTGACAGAAAGACAAATAGTGCATCTTAATTAACCTAATGAAACATCTTCCAGTAAGGAAGCAGAGCACTATCCTGGTTTATAATGCTGCAAGCCATGGTCAGCCAAAACACACTTACTCTTTGTCTGACATGAGTTCAGAAGTGGTTTGGACAAATGCAGAGTGGTTTGTGTGGTGGCAGGAGGGCAGAACAGGCAGTCACACTCAGCTGAGCCTCCTCCCCAGCTGCAGTAACACAGCAGGAAGAGCTTGCAGGTGTCGTCCAGGTTCTTCCCTGAAAGGTCTCAGCAGCCACGAAAGAGTTGTGCCTGTCCCTGGCTTAGTGTCAGTAGAACTAAAGCAGTGCCTTGCTGGTTTGTTTGGTTCATGATTTTAACTCTTCACTCAGGTCTCTACCAGGTATGAAAGGAAGAAAATGGTTTAACAGTACTGGTTAAGTCAGGGATTCACTGAGATGGTTACTTCTGAAGCTGTAATGAGGATTTTTTTAAAGCACGTGATGAGAAAACAAATGAAATATCTAAGTTGTATTTTTTCCAAGGCAACTGATAGATAAGGGATGCCAAGCAAGGTCTTGCTGCCATATGGCTTCTGAATTACTAAATGATATATGTGATATAAATCAGCCCAATACTGAAATTTTAAGGAGATTATTTTTTCTATAGTTTTTTTTTTTTTTTCCCAAAGAGAAGTTAATTATTTTTTCTTAAATGCATAAATTATTTGAAATTTAATATGACAAACTAAATATACATTCTGAGTTGTGCTGAATTTAGCAGCATTTTTGGCTATGGAAATTCAGCAGGGGAACACTAAGATGCAGACTTTTTTCCATTTTGCTAATACAGCAGAAAGAAATACTAAATAAGTTTTGATTATTGTTGAATTTATATCCTTTATGGTAGTACTTTTGGATATTAATTTGTTCATAAATAGAAATAGAAGAAAGCAGCAATGCTGCTAAGTGTGTAACAGTTGTGTAGGTGAGTTTAAAGATCACTCAGTGAGTATTTTTCACTGATTAGCACTCGTATTTTAGCTTGCAGTGACTTTGCCAGGGTTCTGGGTCCCTGGCAGGAGCGGCTGTGGAGGTGACATCCCCTCGGAGTGCCAGGCCAGGGTCCTGGGAGGTTCCTCCCTGAGGTCCTGGCAGCCCACAGCCCCTGGTGCCCTGTGTGTGCTCCTGTCCGAGCAGGCAGCAGAGCACACACGTTCCAGACCAGCTGTGAGGAGACATCTGGGCAGGAGGTCCCACCAGCACAATTCCAGTTTGCTGGGGAAAGGGATAATCTGTTGTTTCTCAGCACGCTGACCACCATGTTTCATGTCTTTCACCATTTCAAGTATTACTTGAAGAACTTAAACACTGCTGATAGCATCCATTGCTGCTCTTAATGGGTATAAATTCTTTTTTAAATCATAACTTTCTTACACCAGCAGTTTTCTTTGGCATACCTGTCTAATTTTGGATGGGTTAAATAATTTACTTTGTTTAGCTTTGTCTCAGAAGGGAAAAGAACAAAGGCTAAAGTAAAAATTAATAGCACATCTTAAAATCTATTACAACATCTCCCTTTTTTCTGACCAAAAGTGGGTGAAAAAGACCTCTCTAGAGGAAATAAAGAAGTTATTACAACTTCTACTTTTTTGTAGAGTATGAAAAAGCTTTCTGTATGTTAAACAGTCTTGTGGACATCTGGCATGATTGGTTTTAATCTGCTGACTAAAAAGTCAGGATTAAATCTTGCTTTACACCTCTTTGTATTGCGGTCAGTAAAGTGACAGAGCTGCCCTGAAACAATGGCACTACTTATTCCACCCAATATGCCATGTGGTAGATCACCCCCTTTTTCAGCACCACTTCTCTGCAAAGACAATGAAGCATCTGGTGGGGTTTTCCTGTGTCCAGGATATTTTTTGTCAGTAATTTCACTCAGCCGCTCTGCTTAGCTCTCCCTCGGTGCTACTTTTTGAGATGGGGTTTGCCAAATCCAGTGGCAAGAGGTCAGGAGGCCAAAGTGATGAATTTTTATGTGCCTGTTCCTTGTGTTTCTGCTCAGTCATGATTCTTTGCGCGCTGTGCTGCCTCTGAAAGGGAGCCACAGTGAGCAATTTGTCCTCCCAGGCTGGGGAGAATGGGGAGGCAGATGAGTTAAAGTAGCGTGTATGACTGCGGACAGAGCTGCGCACAAATGTTTTCTGATGGCGGAACAGAATCCTCCTGTCACTATTCAGCGCCAGAGGGGCTTGGGAGATTTGTAGCCTGTTGGCTTTCGATCAAGTGACAAATGAATTTAACAGCACTTAAAGATACAGCGGAAAGAATAGCACTTGACAAGCCAGCCCCAGCTGCAAGCTCTAAAATGATGCTGCATTAACACGTCTGTACTCATGTGTCGGACATATTTGAACCTTGGTTTGCTTAACAAAAAGAATTTCATCTCTGTTTCAGAAACTCTGGAGAATGGCCTTTCTGGTTTTTTGGGCCAGTCAGGTCCCATCCCCTCTGGGGAGGTCTTTGGTTGTTACAAGCAGGAGGACCCTGGCTGCCTCATTTCTCGCAGAGCTTTCTGTCCTCACTCAGTGGTGCCCTCCTTGGTGGGGTTGAATGAACCAGGAATCAGCATTCATTGCAGGGTTAAATCCTTTGAATCTCAGCCACTGCTGTGAAGTTGCTGTTCCTCCAAGTCCTTCTCTGATCAGCTGTGCCCCTGGATGGCTGAGGGCTGCTGGTCCCGAGCCCTGAACCTGTCAGTGGAGACCGTGTCCTGACCATTGCTGTGCTGCACAACCCTTGGCTCTCACACCATCACAAACCACACCAGAAGAACTCAGAGCTGCATTACCAGGGTGGTGAATAGAGGCAGTACACAGAACATGCCACCCTGTTTCCTCTCTCCATGCTTTTACCCCACTGCTGTTTTTACGTGATGCCAGTCTTTATTGGGTGTGTGGTGTGTACACACACTGATCTGTCAGTCCATCTTAGTGTTCATCAGGGAGAATACAGCAAGCGTGGGGTACCCACCTTCCACATTATTTACAAAGATATCCTTCATTCATTTCATCCAGAAGTATTTATTTTAATGTGTGAATATAGGCTCCTGGAAATGCCATGATGGCCTGGGTCTTATGAAGAAGCATCAGCCTGCTGTGGTGGGCAGTGTGCCTGGGGACAGCCCAGCAGCTCGGCTGTGGCCAGGGTGCTGCAGCAGCCAGGTGCTCACATCTGCATCACCACAGGGCTGGGAGAGGGACAGCTCAGCAATCCCACCCCATGGCTCGCAGAGCTGTTTGAACATAACCAGCTGTGAAAGAGTATTTGAACTTAGAGACTGCTGGACTCATATTCCATTTCAGAAGTGAGTAAAGCAGCAAATGATGGTGAACCAGACAGGGAGTATGTCAGCAAAAAATGAGTGAGATATGGCAGGATAAAAAGGAGTTGAGTCAAAGAGGCTGGACAAAAAAAAACAACAGGGGAAAAATAGAGCAAAGAAATGGTTCACAGGCTACATCAGGAAGACATCACCAGGTCAGCAAAGTTTCAGTCTCACCATAACACCATGCAGCATGTTTCAGTTATCAACACAGTGAATTTTGCATTCCCAGCTTGTTCGGGTCTGGAAATCAGAAGCAGTGACCTGAAAATTATTTTCCTGTTACATTTGTTTCCTTAAAAAGTAAAGTTAACTTGGAGGAGGGTTTTTTTTCCCATAGAGAGAAAACAGTGGAAGAACACAGACATCTCTTCCACTTTGCTGTACGTGCTCATGACCATTGTATGAGCTGGGGGGTGTTCATCCATTCTGAGGGGCACATGTCCATCCTGGAGGGGGGACATTTGTCCATCCTGGAGGGCACCCATCCATCCCACCATTGTGCTTAGGCTTAGCAAGAATCCAAGCCTGAGCTGCTGGCAGCCCACAACACACTTGTGCCTCATGCAAGTCACCTACCTGTTCCACATCTCAAATCTCATCTTTGTTAAGGGACTAAGGATTTTTTTGCTGTTTTGCATAATAGGAATAAGAAAAAAGTTTTTTATTTCTTTATTATTTCTAATTTTGTGATACAAAGTACTCAGTGCCTGCCTCAGGACATCTAGATTTTAGGTATATACATAATTTGATTTCAGAATTGCCCAACACTACATGTTTTAAAAGCCAGCTCCCAGTTACACCTGCTGCTGAGAGTCTACTATGTGGGAGCCAAAGGGTCACTCTCTCCAAAGGTTAAACCTTGAACTTGAGCTGTGTCACACCATTGATCTTGTAAAAACCTCCCCATTATTTTAAAGGGCAGACTCCTGAATTTACTCTGCTTGGCAGTGCTGCTTGGGAGTGTTTCTGGGCTGCTGTTGGTTCTGAGCTCAGGTGGAGCGTGGAGCACTCGGCAGCAGCTGCAGGGCTGGCCATGCTGTGCCGTGCCGTGCCGTGCTGTGCCGTGCTGTGCCGTGCTGTGCCATGCCGTGCCGTGCTGTGCCGTGCTGTGCCGTGCTGTGCCGTGCCATGCCATGCCATGCCGTGCTGTGCCATGCCGTGCTGTGCCGTGCTGTACCATGCTGTGCCGTGCTGTGCCGTGCTGTGCCGTGCCATGCCGTGCCGTGCCATGCCGTGCTGTGCCATGCCGTGCTGTGCCGTGCTGTACCATGCTGTGCCGTGCCGTGCTGTGCCGTGCTGTGCCGTGCCATGCCGTGCCGTGCCATGCCGTGTTGTGCCATGCCGTGCTGTGCCGTGCTGTACCATGCTGTGCCGTGCTGTACCATGCTGTGCCGTGCTGTACCATGCTGTGCCGTGCTGTGCTGTGCCGTGCCGTGCCGTGCTGTGCCATGCCGTGCCGTGCTGTGCCATGCCGTGCCGTGCTGTGCCATGCCGTGCTGTGCCGTGCCGTGCCATGCCGTGCCGTGCCATGCCGTGCCGTGCTGTGCCATGCCGTGCCGTGCTGTGCCATGCCGTGCTGTGCCGTGCCGTGCCATGCTGTGCCGTGCCGTGCTGTGTCAGGGCATGTGCTCCCTGCAAAGCCTGAGGAGAGTGAAGCTGGCAGACTCCAGTGACTGCAGAGCCCAGTGCTGTAAGTAAGTCAGGAGGCCCCATATAATTTTCTTAGGTGTTGGCTTAATTTTTTTCTACTTGGTGTTACTGCTCCCATGTTTCAGTTCTTATGGCTGTAAGAAACCCTGGAGTTTGGAGGCAGCAGGAACACCAACACCATCAGTGCAAACACAGGCAAATGTTACTGCTCAAAACAAAGGCAATTGCCAGGCACACGGGAGCAGATGGGGTTCACAGGCTGTTTTGCTTTTAAGATGAAAAGAAATAGAGGTTCTTAGCCTGCAAGTTAGATAAAAGCAAGCTTAGCTATAAGGAGAGAAGCTGCCTCTTATTCCATTCCTCCTGAATTCAAGAGAGCAGCAGGTTTTATGTTTCTGTACAGGAACAGGTTTACATCACAGATTCTGTGTGCTTCATCAAAGTCTTTGCTGAACAGAAACAATACACCCAGTCCTCTGCTTGGTCAGCTGGAGTGGAAGAGTGTAAGTGCTCTGAAGGTTTCCAACAAGGAATTTCTCAAGCTGGCATCACTGCATGGCCAAAGCAGAAAAAATAATGGAAGATAAGTAACAGAACATCTGAATAGATCTGAAGAGGATCACACCTTATGGGACAAGACATATATATAGTGTTTATGCAGAGAATTTCCTTAGGAACAGTTGGACTCTCCCAGTTTCTGTAATTATTAAAAAGCAAATATTTCTCTTTGAATACTCCCTCAGGACTACTTGACATCAAGTAGCAATACAAAATTATTTAGAAAGATGGAAAGGACGAGGGAAGGGATTTTTCTGGCAGATTGCTTCTGAGTTCTAGATCTTGCAGTGCAGTGAGTTTATCTGGATCTGATCAAAGTCCTGAATGATGCATATTATTGATGTCTGATGTCAGCAAGTGAATTTAAACTGAGGCCTTAAAAAGTGAGCAGGGGAGCCCTTTACCTTTGTCTGCAGAGACCCTGCACAGTTCACACAGGTGCCAGACAGCTCCAGGTGAATTGTTTGTGAATCACTGTGTAGATGCTTTGCTGAACTCAGGCTTGAGATTGTAGTCAGGAAAATGAAACAAGAGAATACAAAAAGATGTGCAACCTGACCAGAGAGACAGAGAGAGAAAATAAGAAGGTAATCAGCATGCAGGGGAATATGGAAAAGGAGTTCTAGTCTGATCTGTAATCTTGGAGAATCTGAGAGGCAGAGGCCTTCTGGAATTGATTCAGATTCTTTTCTGAAGAAGAGAATTAAAAAGAGAGCCATCATTGCCACCAGCTGTTGGCACAGAGCTGAGCTGCTGAGGCCAGAGGCCACAGTCAGGGGACTCAGGGCTCCCTCCAGACCTGGAGAAGGGCAGGCTGTGCCACTGGCACATGGCACTGAGCCACCACTCTGGCACGGGGCCAGCTGTTCCAGCTGTGAGCCAGCCACTCCTGTGCCCGTCCCCACCCGGGCAGGGGTCTGCAGCAGTGAGCTGTGCTGTGCTAGGCCTGGCCCACTGCCTCGTGAGCAAACCCTGAGGAACTGCAGCCAGCCCTGCCAGGGGGGACTCTGTGAGGGCTGGGTGGTGTTTGGGCAGTGCAGAGCAGGGCAGTGACCCTGGGCCAGGCTGGTATGCTGTGCCAGACTCTGTGAGGGCTGGGTGGTGTTTGGGCAGTGCCAGAGCAGGACAGTGACCCTGGGCCAGGTGGGTACGCTGTGCCAGACTCTGTGAGGGCTGGGTGATGCTTTGGGCAGTGCCAGAGCAGGGCAGTGACCCTGGGCCAGGTGGGTACGCTGTGCCAGACTCTGTGAGGGCTGGGTGGTGTTTGGGCAGTGTCAGAGCAGGACAGTGACCCTGAGCCAGGCTGGTACGCTGTGCCAGACTCTGTGAGGGCTGGGTGATGCTTTGGGCAGTGTCAGAGCAGGGCAGTGACCCTGGGCCAGGTGGGTACGCTGTGCCACAGGACAGCAGCCCTGCTGGCCCCTGGACTCTCAGGTCACTCAGCACACTGCCTGAAGGGTAGACAGGAATGGTTTGGCATTGCCTGGTGACACACTCTGGTAACCTTGTCATGAATATTCTCTATTTCTGGACAAGAAAATGCATCTTAAAACTAACCTAGTGCTGCTGTGAAATTGAGACCAAAGGAAGGCAAGTTGTTTCCAGCAGGGACCACATGTTTTAGGGAGGCAGGAGTTATTTGGGACAATGGGAGCATGAGGATAGTGTTTTTGTGCTAAGACTTTTTGGTCACAGACACCACCCAAAGAAGCATTTTAAAATATCCCATAATATCCCTGTGCCACAGTTCAGTAGCAGGGGCTGCGTGGAGGGGACCAGAGGGCTCCCATAGGTTCTGGGCAGCTCCTGGGCCACGCTCTCACAGGGATGGGATTGGTGCTCCTGTAATCTGCCTGTGAGGTTAAATCAGCCCTGACATGGGTACAGGCAGCAGGGTCATGTCAGGGGTGGTGGTGTGCCCTCAGAAGAGGGGCTGATGAGCAGTGGCACAAGGCAGGAGCAGGGCAGGGGTCTCACTCTGCTGCCACCCAGCTCCTCTGCCACTGCCTCCCCTGGGTGTGAGCTGACTCCTCTGGGAACATCCAAAGAGAAAGTCATTTTATTGGTACCTGAAGTGGATTCTCACTAATACTTGTTTGTGTTTGTTCTTTATTCAGCTAACACTTATGTCACTGCTGAGTTCAGTTCTTGCTGCTGGAAAGTGTAGTGGCTGTTGTGGGATATTATTGCTATTTGCACACAGTTAAAGTTAACACAAGGTAATATATAGTCTAAAGGATATTTTTTCAATAGAAGTGTATGTCCTCTCAGATAGGTTTGGTTGCTGCACCCTGGAGATTGAGCCCTGGGATGGCCTTGATTTTTGCAGCAGCTCTGAAGCCAAAACCCTCTGTGGCTGTGAAAATTTGACTATAATAAGCCTCTGTGTTAATGGCAAGGTAGAGTTTAAAAAGCACAGTGTTACCTGTCCTGTAGCTAAATGCACAACTCTCATTGACTCAGAAAGTTACATGTAACTTTGTTTTTCTCGCTTGCAAATTTTATTTCTCTGGTGTCATGAGACTTGGGGAATTTGCTGTTGTTGTATTCCCAATATCCAGGAAATTGTGTCATCTCCTCAGGGGTAAGGAGGAGCCCAAACAAGATGGATGTTCCTGTTATTTCCAAAGTAGCAAATTTTTTACTTCTGATTATTTCAAATACAATTTGCATCCAGATAATAATAATTTTAAACAATTATTATCCTAATTTAATAAGTGTCAGGTTGATTTTGGGTCTTGAGCAGTATTTCAGAAGTATTTCACTTTCATTATTAGATAAGACATGTATGTCTGTCTTTTCTGTCCTTCCAGAATCCACAGAGTATGTAACTGGAAAAAACCTAAATATCTTAAATTTAGTTGATTTGGTTGCTCATGTGCTCAAGACCTTATTTCACTTGGCTCCTGTTAGGAGTCTTCAGACTCTGCACTTCTCTCCTACATGTACTCACAGCCATGAGCGCATCTGTGTCAATCTGTGCAGCTTACTGCAAATTCCAGTGGCAACTCTTGCTGAACTTTTTTAATTGTAAAGGAGCAATGTATATATTCTATCTTCTCTTCTGATTTTTTGGAAGAATTCGAAGTACTAATAAGTCCTAAGAAGAGTATTCAAATAATAGAGATCAATAATTCACATCTTTAGCATGAGTGGACAGGTGCAATAGGACAGGATGAGTCTGTAGGTGCTTGAATACCACGTTTTGGGGGGTTTCCCTCCCAGCCCTCCAAAATCGTTGAGGGACTTACAAGCATGCAATAGCTCCCACATCAGGAGGTGGACTCCGAGTCTGAAGGATGTTCAGAAAGCAGGAGTGTGGAATCCATGAAAAATCAGCTGCAGCTTTCAGCCAAGCAGGAAGCAGCAGTGCAGTCCACAGCTGTTCAGTGTTCCCATATAAACACAATTTAAAGTGTATGTTACAGACTGTTGTTTTATGTGTGTAACAATTGTTTTAGTGCCTGTATCCCTATGTATGCAGAAATGCAGTCTTAACCACTTCGATTTGTGGTGTATATGGAGGAGCAAATGTATTTTGAAGGTGTGTTATGCTGTAAATCCACAGCGTAATTCTGAGAATTACCAAGTTTAGAAGTTCCAGATTTGTCTCTTGTAAATATAAAAATCATTGCCTCCTAGCTTTGTGTAACAGGACGTTGTTATTACGTTCCAAGGCCGTTGTCAGGAGAGTTGGTACTATGTTTTACAATTCAATACTCATCAATTATCATAAAGAGTTATTTCAGAAGTGCTTCAAAACACCTACCTGTGTAGAGTATGGGAAAACAGGAATGAGTATGGCTGCGTTTGCTGTGGAAAGGCTGGCTACTGAGCTCCCTCAGCTCTGAATACAGCTCTCCAGCAAGCTTTTTAACCAAATCATGTTTCCAAAGAAAAAAAGCTGTGGGGTTTTTTTTAAGTTATGTAGAGTGTTGATACCTGGTTTTGTCTCTTCTGCCCTTGTAAAAATATACCTTTGAGGGAATACCCGCAAGGAACAGTGAGTTTTCGTAGCATTTTGATTTTCTTTGCCAGCAACAAAAAATCCCTTCATAAGCAGACTTGCCTAAAAAGGCACACAGTCCCGAAAGTTTTCTGCTTGGGTGACTACGACTGTGCAGAAATTGAAAGGAGGAGGAAAAAAGGAGTGCCTCCAGCTTGTATAAGAAATGAACCTTTGCCCAATCACTTTTGTCTGTGAATAAGGTAACTTTTTGTGTGTGTGAAATTTGAAAGCAATAAGGTATGTGGGTCCTTTCTCTGTATTGGTTCTCAAGAGTCGATCGTGGGGTTTTCTTTTGGAGCCGGCCTGACGTTGTGAGATAAAGCAGCTCAGGGAAAAAAATGTTCTCAAGCAGATGCCTTTAAGAGACAGAAATCATGAATTTGTTGAATTGCAACCACTCTGGGGGTGGCTACAATGACTTTTTGACAGTGACAGTAACTCTGCCGTGTCTTTTCGAGCCCTTCTTTGGCCCATTCACTCTGGAAAGCTGCTTAAGCGCACTTAAGCGCATTAGCATTTGGATGCTCGGGGACCGTATTGACCCTCATTTGGAAAGTTTAAATGAGTGAAAGATGGAGCGATTTGTTAGGGCTTTAGAAACCAGCTTTAGAGAGCTGCGGGTTTTCCGCTCTGGTTTGTTCGGGTGCTTGTTCTAATCTGGTGTGCTGTTTGAAGGGACCAGACTGATTTGTGACACATGAGCCCAAAGCCTCTTTTTTTGGGCTTGACCCGATTATCTGATCTGTGCTCTGAATTTCAATCACCCGCGTGGAGGCAGCGAGGTTGGGAATGGCTCGCTGCTGGATTACCTCACTAGCTCCGTATGGACACAGATGGCAAAACGGCCGCTGCGTGTGTGAGCAGACAAAGCGACCATCCCTGGGAGCGAGGGAACAGGTAGGGGCTCTGTGCTGAAAGTACGAGGTCCCAGAGGTGCAGCTCTCACAGCAGCCCAGCACGCTGCCTCTCCTGCCAGGCAGGGTGGTGTTTAACCAGCACGTTCCCACTCTTCTCCCAAGCCTTTAAAAAACCACCCTTAAGTCCTGTAGAGCAGATGAGGTTCTCGCAGAGCAGCCTGTGCCTGTGGGGCCAGTGCTCCTTCTGCCAGTGAAATCTGTGATTGCACAGACACCTGCAGCTGTTCTGGTGCTGCAGGTGTGCCAAGTGTTTTAGGGTAAACCTGGAGTTAGATGGACATGACACTGCTTTGGGAGAAGGAGGAAATAGTTGGGAAAAGTTTGGCAGAAATGAACATCATTTGGTCAGTGAGATGAGGAATCAACACCTGTTTCATTCACAAACTTGTAAGAAAAACAGCAGATTTGTGGGTTTTTACCAAATCCCATTCTAGTTACTTGTTAAAAATGAAAGCGCTCAACTCACTGCTTTTTATTTGTACTGTGCCAGTAGGTGAGGGCCTGTATCAAGGATCAAATTTTTATCAAATAGGAGCAAAATGTGTACTGACAGATTGTTCCCATTCTGGCACTGGGGTCCTCAGCTGAGATATAAAATATTTGGAAGCAGATGGATTTTTGTTTGAATACATGTTTGGCATGTATTTCTGCCTTCAGGAGAAGGCGAGAATGGGGAAAGGAGATGTGAGCTGTAGTTCATGGTGTTGTGTGTGGTAGACACTGTACCTCTGATAATGAATCCAAATATAAACATTTCTGTCTGTGAGAGACAGAAGTAGTAGTAGGATGTGAAAGTCTGTACTACAGAACATATTTATCTTACAAATTAATATTATGCAAAATGAAAAGCTTTTATCTGGTTATTATGGAAAGGAATGGGGTGAGCAGGGAAGTCACCTCTTTGCCTCTCCTTGACTCAGTTATTTTCTTTAACAAAAACCACTTTTGATAAGAACCTCTGGCAAAATCAGGTTTTATTCAGAAGGACGGTCTTTGCCAGTATCCATATCCAGGGCTGTGCACAGATCCTGTCAGCAGCATGTGCCTCAGCAGCAGCCATGGATGCTGAGTTGCCTCCCAGGTGTTGGGACACATCTGTGTCTTTGAACAATGCCCAGTTTGAACAATTCCCTCAGTTCTGCCTTCTGACTTTTTCTGTGTGGTTCCCAGCAGCCAGGCAGAGGGGCACGGGTGGCTCTGCACCACATCCAGCAGCCTTGCCCAGGCAGGGAGGCTGCAGAGCACTGAGTGAAATGTGCCCAGCTCAGAGGGAGATCCCTGCATTTCAAAGCACCTGACACTCTTAAAGCTTTGCTAACTGCATTGCTAAAAGCTCCAGATTTTCACCTGTTGCCACGCTGTGGAGTCAGCCCTTTGAGAAGCCCATTTCGTGCTATTCCTGTGGAACTGGGTCCCAGCCAGGCCAGTGGCAATGGATCAAGGCCCAGCACTTGCATGGAAATTCATACTTCTGTGGCTGATAAAATGTTGGTTCATAATGTGTTGTAGGCACCCAGTCCTCAGAATACTGAGAGATGTGGTATCTCTTATTTAGAAGAGGGAATTTGCTATGTAAGGTAAACTGTGAAAATTGCTGCCAGACCGTGTAAGCATTTCTCGGACTTGTGACACGAATTTACAGGGCAGGTGTTTTTGCAAACAAGAGTTAACTCAGAGCTGTAGTGTCCATGTAGTTATCAGCTCTTAAGAACCAGCACAAAACCTGTTCATGATCTGGAAGCAGTGCTTTGGAGGATGTTTACAAGTAATGTGTGGTACAGCATACAGTGATACCTGTGAAAGAACCTGTCTGCGTGGTACAAGCTGAATGACTATTTGCCTTTCCTGATTGATATTTTCTTAATATTGCCTGTTTCTTGTTTCAAGTCCATCATGAGTGGAAGTGACTTAAATTAGCAATGCTTTGTATTTTGACCTACAGCAAATTGTATTTAATGGGGGGCATTGAAGATGCATCTATTGATAACGTTCAGTTAGATCTGGTCTTCTCTTGCATATAAACTTGTTTCCCTTTCTCCCCTTATGTTTTTCTTAGACACTATGTGCAAAGGCCACAATGCAGACCATCCGGGCAGCTGACACAAATGAAGTAGTCAAGCTAATATTTCGTGAATCTGATAATGACCGAAAGGTAAACAACTTAATGCCCTTGGCACCCCTATGTAAATAGAAACAGAGTTGAATGTTCACTTTCTTTCCTACAAAGCATGAATATAGTTGTTCCAAACTGCTAATGTAAAGGGAGGGGAGGACATAGATTGTCACACCTAATGCTCAGTTAATTGGATCTGTTTAAGTGATTGCCAGCCAAGCAAATGGGCAAGCTGACAAGGGGCTTTGGACATGTGGAAATGTGTGGTTTTAAAGGGCTGTGTGTCTCTGAAAGGGTCACTGCCAGCAGCTGGGTGTTGAGTCGTTGAGTCCAAGAGCTTTGCTGACCTTTCTCCCTGTTTGGTGTTTTGGGTTTTTTTTAGGTTATGCTGCAATTAGAAAAGAAGCTCTTTGACTATTTTAATCAAGATGTATTTAGAGACAACAATGGCACTGCGGTAAGTTCACTGCTAAACCTTTCAAAGGAGTAAGTTGGGAACTCACATACAAATTGCATTTCTCTAACCAGCCCTTTATCCTTATCAGCCCTCCTGTCTGCTGAATGAGAGGAGATAATTCAGCCAACACAATAACTGCTCCAGATTTCCTCATCAGTTGGCCAGTTATATTGTGTACAGATTCTTAACTTTGGCATGTTCACCTTCTTTTTTATAGAAAAATACTGTCAATTAAATGGACACAGCAATTCACTTTTCTTGTCTGTCCTCTAGTCTGCATTTCTTCAAGCATCCTGTTTTTCTTCTAGCTCCTCATTGTTCATCACACAGTAACTTAGGAAAAGCCCTTAAATGCAAAGCCCTTCTGAAAATACCTGGGTCTTCTAAGTGTACAAAAATATACTAGAAACACAAGAGTAAGTAGAATAGCAATCTCAAGCTCTGCAGCAGACTGTCACTGTTTGGACAAGCATGCAGGGCTTCCCAGGAGGATTAAGCAGGCAGGGGACACTCTGATTTGTCATTAAGACTCTGATTTTTCTGTGGAGAGGGGCATTGTATTTTCTTTAATGTGATTTTATTTCAAATGGTAGCCACTTCATTTTGGAAAAGCTGTGTATCACTGCATACAGTTTTCTCCATTTCATCCAGGGCTCCTAGGAATTATGTATCCAAGGAAATACATGGAGAGCCCTCATCCCCACCTCCCAGTTTAGCAGCGCTCTGTACCAGTGTGCCCGCTCACAGGGCACATTGCTGCTTTGTGCCCGGGGATGGGCTGTGCACAGCATCCCTGGCTCTGCACCTCTCTCCTCTCCTGCCTACAGCTCATTCTCCTGCTGCTCACAGAGAGCCAGGCTGTTGGAGGGCTGGCTGCAGGGCTCTGGGACGTGGAGGGCAGCTGAAGCCCTGGTACCCTCTCTGATTTTAAGTTGGCTTCACCTGGGAGACTGATTCTGTGTGAGAATCTGAGATTTTGCTCATTTGTTGAGGTCAGAAGAGTTTGATGAGTAAGACCCATGAGGGATGAAGATCTGATTGCCCTTCTGGTCCTGCTGCCATCCCATAGCGTGGCTCTTGTGGCCTGTGTGCTCATGAGAGGTGCCTCTGTGGGCAAATGCACTTACTGTCACATCACTTTGGGGTTGCTTGGTTTAAATTTACAAGGTGAATGCATCCTCGGGAAATACCTAATGTTTCTTTCAATGATGTTCTGCAGTTTTGGGGACATTGAATTCAAAGCAATAAGTCTCTTCCCAAATCCTTTTTCCATATTAATCACATTCCTGTCCCAGATTTTTCCACTATATGTATTATTATAATAACTTTTCCAGTTTTTTTTTAAAACAACTCAAATATTTGTCATTTTGTTTTTCCCCAGTGCATTCCTGAAGCTGTGCAAAGCTGTGTTTACTATGTCCTAGTGGTGTTTTGGGTGGCTGCTGCTTGATTTGCATACAGGGCTGTGGGGTGTGAAGGTACAGGCAGAATCCCACTTAAAACATTCCTCTTCAAAATCAGTAGTCATTTCTTTCATGCATCAAGAAGTGGGAAATCTTCCAGATCAAACATGGAAGAAAGAGATAAACGATATAATGAGCCATTGGAGATAATCTAATCTTCATGGTCTAGTTAAACACGCAGCACCATGATCACTAAAAACAAACTACCTATCTAAAACGATAAATGTCTCTGAGCCGAATTCAACCCAAAAAATCCATCGCATCCTTCATCAACCGCCGGTCTTGTACCAGCCTGACAGAAATTTAATTCAAGCTGGCTCCTGAAAATAATTATTGTATTTTAAGAGTAGTAATCATTGGTCGGGACATGATTGAATATGTCCATGCCTATTGACTTTTTCTATGATTTATAGCTTTGTGTAGTCGATATTCCCATCGAAATTGTATAATTAATTATAAGTGGGGCTGTCAGGTCTGCAGGATGGAGTGCCCTGATGAGTATTTGGGAAGATTAAATTTTCCTTAGCTGTACCAGTGCAAGGCTTGGGAATTTTCACGGCACCGGGGCTGTTGGATAAAGATGTTTTCTGTGTGTTTAGCAACTGCTTTAGCTCAAAATCCATTGATTTTTCAGAGGGTATTTTTTTATCAGTGCCGTGTCTCTTCAGTAACATTGGAATGTGTACGGATGTGACAAGACCTGACAAATATTTATTATCAACAGGCTACTTTATCATTGTCCATACGTAGTTATTCCTTCCTTTTTACATTGTAATCAACAAAAAGAATCTTAATATATATTTATAAAAATGATTATTTTTTATGAAAAATCTGATAGAGGTACAAATCACCTGTTTAACAGGAATTCAGTTTGAAATGCATACTGTAATCTGTCGGGTCTAATTTTTCCAAACTAAGCTGTAGCTTATTCAGACTTATCTGTATTCCAAAGTTAGCTTAGCAATTACCTATATTGATTACCTCAGAGTGCAATTCTGTATCATTCTCAGAGTGCATTCTGTGTCATTGTATTTCAGAAAGGAGCACCCAGGTTTACCCAGTTCTGTGGTGATCGGAAAAAAAGATAAAGCCTATTTGAAAACAGCTGTTGCAATAATGCAAAACCGTTTTATTATTTAATTCCTGTGTTCTGAATTGTCCGTCAGACAGACCAGGGTGAGTCCTTAAGCACACAGAGCTGTCCTCTGTGGGGAGGGGGTTACAGAGGAGCACGGAGAGAGGTGGACAGGAGGAAGTGCAGCATGCAGAGTTCCACCTTGGATCAGACAGGTCCCAGTGTAAGTTGTTTCTTTCCAGTTAGCAAGAGCTTGGCATTTCTGACCTGGATGGCAGGACACAGCTGGGCTGTGCAGATTGGTTCCATGGTGTCCTCCTGCTCCAGGGGCTGGCCCATGAGTGGTGGAAAAGCACAAATGAGGCTTCTCACACCTTCCCAGAGGCAGCAGCCCCCACCATGGCCCCATGGCCCCTCTGTGGTCCTGCTCCTCCTCTGCCCAGCAGGTGCAGAGGGTGCCCTGGGCCCCTGTGTGCATTTCCTGACAGGGTCAGTGGTGCTGCCCACGCTGCTGAGCCCACACTGGTCACCAGCAGGTCACACACAAAACACGGTTGTACCTTTGGATTTACAGCCTGTAAGTGATAAAAATAAGCATGCCAGAGCTTCCAGGAGATGGGCAGGGGCTTCTTAAATAAGCCTACACTTTTACCAGGTATTTGCAGATTCTTTGTGATAGATCAAGCTATAAGTGGGGGTTTTTTCAAAAGGAATTCCCTGTTAATTTCAAAACAATCAAAAGAAAAGCAAGCCAAGGGTCATTATGTAGTGAAAAAAATATAATCAGGTTATTGACTTGTGCCAAAGAACCACAAGCTAAATTGTATTTCTTCAGTAGTCAATTAAATAAATATATAGTAAGAATGTAAAAACTTGTAATGACTACAGAGGAATGATTTAATCATCAGGAATCATTTTATAATCTTTAACCACAGTTAGAAATGAGCAATGGTACCTACCTTCCTGTCTTTCCTATGATTGGTATTAAAGAACCAATCCAGGTAGAAGCTGAAGCACTGTCCTTAAGATTTTGGCTACAGCTGTGTAGTAAAAGTGATCAGTGAATTGTCTTAAGAGTGGAACTTGATGATATTCCTGCTAAAATCATGATCTCTTTTTTCAAATGATCTTTGTGGGAGCTGGTGACAAGTAGTGAAGCTGTGCTTGCCCTGGTGGTCCTGCATCCTGCTGTCCCTGCTGGTCCTGGGCCCTGCAGACCCATCTCCCACAGAAACCCAGAGCCCCGCTCCATCCGTGGGCTGGCCTCCTCGGGGGCAGAAGGATCAGCCAAGGGCGCTGCTGCACCCTGGCCCAGGATCACCAGAGGGTTCAGAGGGCACTGCTGGTGTACCAGCATTCATTCCAAACCAGATCCAAGAATGTTATGCTGAAAAGCCCAGTGATTCCCAGCCTGGGCTTTCATGGAATGGAAGTGGTTCTATTTCTTCGTTTGTGCAGCAGCTCTCTTGGTGTAGAGGACAAGCAGTGAACTCTTATGGGAGAGTATGTTCTGACTCCGTTTCCCTTCATAGAGAAAATTCCCTTTATTCTGTGTGTGTTCATCCTCAGCTGATATGGTATGAGAAGAAAATTATAATGTGCTGTAAGAACAGATCTTTAGCAGAGTTAAAGATCTTGTTTTCCCTCTGAGAAGTGGTGATTTAAAGTGAGCCATTATCACTCTAGTTAACTTGGAGATGTTATTGCAAACAGTTCAGGCAAGCATGCTTCTAAATTCTAAGCAATTTATTGGGGGAGAGGTGTGCGTGTATTCCCAGGAAATCCTGAGATGATATGCAAATTGAGCAAAAGATATAGTCCACAAGGGATCTCTCTTAAGATTTTTGTGAGAATATGTATGCTTATGAAGATTAAGGATCGGGCGTCACTGAAAATATATTAATCAACAGACAAGATATAGCACAATGCACTCTTCCCAATGGCCTTGGCTCTGACCCTTTTAAAGATAATGGGAATACTGTCCACTAGGAACTAGATTAGGACGATCAAGTGCATTTCATCAGGGTATGACTTGAACCATGATCCCAAAGGTGAAAAGGCAGAGGTTTATCCACTGAGCCAACCAGCCCCTGTCCAGATAAAATCTTGAATATGATGTATAAGGGCAAATTAGGGTAGAGAAAGGAAATTGATTGCTTAGGACCATTGCTACCTCAGACTGGTCAGAAGGAAATCCTGCCTATCCTGAAACTGCTTCTTTTATTTAAGATAGTCTTCTGAGATGCCTGATTTTCATGAAGTATTAATAGGATAATGGCTTCATACTCTGTGTCTTTATTCAGAAGCAGCATTCCTGTGTTTAGAATTGCATTTGCTTAAATTAGCCATTAGTTGATACACCACTGGATAAACTGCAAAATGAGAAATGACAAAGATAGGAAATATTACCAATAAATTGTTCTCACTAGCAAAACATAAATGTAAATCCAGACTGCACAAACAAGTCAGTCCAGATGTGTTGGGTGAGCTGTTTACTGCAAGCTTCAAACAAATGAATTATTCTGGTGTAAAATTTGTCCATAGCACAAAGTTACAAATATTATTTCATGACCTTTTCCCCCATCCTCTTCCATACAGGTTCTGTACAGCATAAGGGTGTAATTCACAGGTACTGTGATATATTTATTTTTTTAGGCATTGGTTCTTATTTAAGTCTAGCCCGATGAGTGGTTCAGTGTCTGTATTTGCACTCTGTAATGCAGCCTGTAGTATGATCTGCTAACGTGCTTTGGCCCTTTTTAACCTGTGTGACATGGAAGAGAATATCCAGGGAGGCAATGTTTGCACCTGCGTTCCAGTCCCCAAGTTTATGGATCCCATCATCATCCCTTACAGTTAATATTTGTGCACACAAGTGCCATACCAAAGCTTCCACATCTTGCCCAAAGTCTGTGGCAAGCCAAATAAAAATAGGAAGGTACTTAATTGTTTTTTCAGCATCTCTCTGCAGTAGCTCAATGCTCTTGTGCTCTCCAGGTACCCCAGATCACCTCCCAGATGAATGCCTGCGTGCACAAAGGATAGCACAGAGAAAAGCAAATACCAAGTTTAACTTGAAAAGTTGTACTTGAGGACACTTTGATACAAAAGGCACAGCTAGAGATGAGAGTGGGGTACCCAGTTGCAAGGATGGGGAGATGGGTGCTGGTCCCTGGTGTGAGGCCTGTCTGTGTATTTGTGTTACTCAGCTGTGGGAAGCCCAGGCTGCAGTCCCTCCCTCTGCTGCTCCAGGAGCTGCCTCCAGCAGCCCTCACTGCCAGCAGGTGCCACCTGCAGAGCCCAGCTGGGCAGGAGTGGCTGCCCAGCACCCCCTGGCACCCTGCAGCCCCACAAGGGGGGCACGAATCAGAATCCCTGCTGGGAGAGCAGCACCTCAAGGTTGGGGGTCTGGAAGCTGCCAGTGACCTTGTGAGACGCCTGACTCTGTGTGAGGGCAGCACGGAGCATGATTGGAGCTCCCCACACCTCTCGGGGGCACAGCCAGCACTGATGCTGCTCTGTGGTCCTGCCTGTTCCCCAAAACACTCATGCCAGCCAGGCCTGAGGGAATCTTCAACCCACAGTGGGAATTCTGCCAAGTAAGAAACATTTCACAGTTGTTCCTCAAGAAAATACCATTTTTTAACCACTCTACTAAAGTAATACTAAAACTGTATTCCCCATATTTCATGCTTTTCCAAATTGCAGCTCACAGGTAATTGTGTAACAGGATAGTGGATGGTGATTTGGACTCCTAAGTGGGACAAACTAATGTTTCACAGAAACAAATATATAAAGTTTAATGGAATAATCCATTGAGTGTGTTACATTTGCAAGCAGGATATTCCTAATTAAAGTCTTTTGATTTTAAAGACAGCATCCACTCAATCATTCCTGACATTTTGAAGGAGCTTTGTCACAAGCTGTTGTGCACAGTGTATGAATTATTACAATAATATTTAGCCTCTGTCCCAGCAAAGTTGTGGAAATGTCAATTTGCATGAATGCATTTTTCCAGAGTCAATTTTCCTTTAATTCGAGGTAAGCGCTGGAATCCCAGGAGAGTGAGCAACAGAATCCATTTTTCCCATCAGAGGATGGAGAGCGTGTGTTCAGCTGTGACCAGCTGGTGGTCACAGGGCACAGCCACTGGCCTGTGGGCCACCCTGCCCTCACAGCAGGTTCATGTACTGGAGAGCAGATCCTGTCTCTTGGAGGGGCTGGGCTGCAGCTCAGGGGATGGGATGGGGGCTGCAGCACAGGGGATGTGATGGGGGCTGCAGCACAGGGGATGGGATGGGGGCTGCAGCACAGGGGATGGGATGGGTGCTTCAGCACAGGGGATGTGACGGGGGGGATGGGATGGGGGCTGCAGCTCAGGGGATGGGATGGGGGCTGCAGCACAGGGGATGTGATGGGTGCTGTGGCACAGGGGATGTGATGGGGGGGATGTGATGGGGGCTGCAGCTCAGGGGATGGGATGGGGGCTGCAGCACAGGGGATGGGATGGGGGCTGCAGCTCAGGAGATGGGGGCTGCAGCACAGGGGATGTGATGGGGGCTGCAGCACAGGGGATGGGATGGGGGCTGCAGCACAGGGGATGGGATGGGGGCTGCAGCACAGGGGATGGGATGGGGGCTGCAGCACAGGGGATGGGATGGGTGCTGTGGCACAGGGGATGTGACGGGGGGGATGTGATGGGGGCTGCAGCTCAGGGGATGGGATGGGGGCTGCAGCACAGGGGATGGGATGGGTGCTGTGGCACAGGGGATGTGATGGGGGGGATGTGATGGGGGCTGCAGCTCAGGGGATGGGATGGGGGCTGCAGCACAGGGGATGGGATGGGGGCTGTGGCACAGGGGATGTGACGGGGGGGATGTGATGGGGGCTGCAGCTCAGGGGATGGGATGGGGGCTGTGCTCTCTGGGGTACTCCAGGCTCTGCTGGGCACAGGGCAGCTGAGGGATGGGGTGCAATTCACTGCTGCAGGGCAGCCTTTGGGCAAGGAGCCCTCAGGGTGTGGAAGGAGCTTCTGTGGTCAGCAGAACCACACTGCTGCTGCACGAGTGGAAGCCCAGGCTTAATCTGTGTCCATGCTTTTGGCTTTTTAACTAGTTTATCCTTTACATACACTTAAGTCTTTGAGAACTAATTTCCTAAGTAGTACAACAGGTTCTGATTCCTGATGTTGTTTTTCAAAAGTAACAAAAGTCTCACGGGATAAGATCTCGATTCTCTGC
This sequence comes from Acrocephalus scirpaceus scirpaceus, assembly GCA_910950805.1. Classification (NCBI taxonomy): domain Eukaryota; kingdom Metazoa; phylum Chordata; class Aves; order Passeriformes; family Sylviidae; genus Acrocephalus; species Acrocephalus scirpaceus. Next base: position 62,831,029 of record OU383781.1, read on the forward strand.
TGCATGTTGCAGAACAGAGGGGTGGCTGAGCCCTTGGAACTGTTAGCAGGGTGTTTGACTGACAGTTTATCACGCCAGTGGTGTCAGCCCTCAGTGCTGCTAGCTGTGCTTTGCTGTGCCCCACGCCCCTAATGCTGAGAACAATCTCTTTGGTGCCGTTCCTCTGTGTGCCATAGATCCACATTTTCTGTGTGCCATAGATCCACATTTCTCTGTGTGCCATAGATCCACATTTTCTGTGTGCTATAGATCCACATCTATGTGTGCCATAGATCCACATTTATTTCTCTGTGTGCCATAGATCCACATTTTCTGTGTGCCATAGATCCACATTTATTTCTCTGTGTGCCATAGATCCACATTTCTCTGTGTGCCATAGATCCACATTTTCTGTGTGCCATAGATCCACATCTATGTGGGCATTTGTGATTTGACAACACTGCCATTCAGGATATATAGATATGTGCAGAAATATAGTATTATACAAAACCAGCATAAGTGGTACATTTATATTCAGTGATTTGGGGTTTTTTCTGTGAAACATGATTTTAAAGACTGGCAATGAGAGAAAGAAGATTAAGATTCCATGTATATAGTAATAGGTCATTTTACATAATATTTGTTAGGGAAAGAAGTAGCTTTAAAATCAGGCAGAGTTGTGTGTGGCATTTTCATGGATAAGTGGGAGGGATCAGCATTTCCACAGGCCTTTACCTGAAGTCAGTAGACTGCTGAATCAGTTTCTAAATAATTTGCTGTGATTGGAAGGCTGGATAAAATCACTGTCTTTCCAAAGTCTCTTGGAAAAAAAATGTGTGCTCCACAAGACTGGCAAAGGAGGTTATGGTGACCAGGGCCCACATGTTTTCATTCTCTGAGGTCACTTCTTTATGCTCGTCTCCTCTTTTTGGTCTGAAACTTCATTTCCCTTTCACAGCTGTGAATTCTCCTGTGGGCCCTGCAGATGGATTTGATAAATGCTGCTAATATCACCTCCTGATCTACCAGTGCTCTGACTTTGGTCTGTAGGTCTTGATGAGTAATTGCCATTGTTCTACTCCAATGACTGAATTAAGTTGCCCTGTTTGAAGGGGTTCATACATGTATGATTTTAGCCAAGGTGGCCTATTGCAGTGTACCCAATAGATGCTGACCTTTTTCCAGTGCCTCATTGCTTTAAATTGAAGCAAGCAGAACCTCAGTTTCTGCCACTGTCTAAACTCTCTTATAACCCTTTGATTACTGTCAGGCTGCATAATGTAGAAATTCAGAATTTTTTGCATTGCTTTCTCCTTCACCCTGGCACATAAATGGATGCTACAGCACTGCCAAGAAAAGGGAGCAAGAAGTCAGACTCCCTTCAGCAGGTTTTACAGAATACACAGCACCCTAGAAAACCAATTTGAAACTAGAAAAGCAGTTTGGGTAACTCCCTTAGGAGGTGATGGGCACTGCAGCTGACACAGCCATCAGTCCTGAATGCTTCAGGTGTGTTCATCAAACATTCCTGTTGGGCTGGTCACTGGACATTGTAGAGCAAACATCCTTATGTAACATCATCAACTCAGTGTTGGAGCAGATAAAATACAGACCCTGCATCATTTCACTCTTATTTAGGTGCAAATACGTCGGTGAAACTGAGTTTGGAGGGAAAAAAAGTCTTCTGAAAACTGCCTATGACATAAAATTCTGGAATGATCTGCCAGTCACAGCATTTTAAAATCTCTGTGTAATTGCTCAAATTACCACAGCGTGTCATGTAACACCTTAAAGATTTGGTCCTTAAGGATGATCCTATTATGAGTAAATTGAATAGAACAATATATTGATTTTTAGCATTTGAACTTAATTTTTTAGCATTTTTAAGGCATTTAGAGCGACAGATACTCAAGTTTCTTGTTCCAGCACTGACATTATTCACGGTGCTGATTGGTGTACAGTATGGAAATAGTGAGCAGTTTGTGGTGAAATTGCCATGAAAGGAGTATGTTCCAGGTGGGTTTTTTAAAGACAATGTTAGATGCTTTAAAAGTAAAGACATTACCCTGTGAAATTCTGACTCAGTATCATCTTGCCCATGTTAATTTTCATTCATTTTCTGTCATGCCAGGTTGCCCCAAGCACCCGTGTACCTGTCCTGAAGCAGATAGAATTGACTGATACCTGTGTCAGGCTCTGTGCCTTCTCTTACTAAATTTGCTTTCAGGGTAAATGACCTTTTTGTTTGTGACAAGACCTAGTGAACACCTTGTATTTGCATCAAAAATCTTGCATTTTGAGATTACAGGCTTAAATGAGAATGCAAGTGCTTCTCACACCAAAAATCAGGGTTTAAAACATGCTCTTCCCCTGAAAAGAATCACTGCAGTTTTCTCAAAGTGCACAATTCAGGTTTTCATCATCTCTCCTGTTCCTCTCCTCATTGCCTGCAGTGCTGCCAGCTGAGCACAGAGAGGTTGTAGGGGGGTTCCCCCTGCTCAGCCCACTCAGATAACCTGTCCTTGCCCTCGCAGGAGCAAGCAGGTGTCTGTCTGCACACTTGGTGGATGTGTTGGGACAGGAGATTACAGGTACTGTAACACAGTCACTTAATAACTAGGAAAAATATTTTTTAAAGTGCATAATTAATTAATATATAGCAGAAAATAAAAGCTTTTGCAAATAATCCAGTAAAAATATTTGGCTGTTTTACATGGCAGGATGAATTTTTCACCATGAGCATTCCCTAAACCCTTCTAGGCACCTAGCTGGGCTTTGGCTTCAGGTTGAAGCTGTCCCTTTACCTGGGGAGGCTTGGGAAACTGGCAGCACAGTACACAATGCTGTTTCTGTTATCTGTCACCAGTGTCAGCAGCTCATCTGCATAGCTCAGACATTACATACACAACTGCAGCAAACAAACACAGCAGAAACTTCTGTGGATAATAATGCACATCCAAATGCTTCGTCTTCTAAACTCCAGGCCTCATTGAGTTTGCAAATATCATCATAGCAAGAACAATCTGAATGTATAAAATTTTGAAAATGTGAATTGGTGTGAGAAGACAATGCATCTATTGAACTTCTCCAACCCTTGGGATGGCCATGAGTAATTTATACCATTGTGTTCTGTGGAGCATTGTTCTTTCATTCAGTCCTGGCAGTTTAACACTTCAGAAACAGCCTTTCCCTGACGCCTCCCCTTCCCTGCTCTGAGCTGTTTACTTGGAATGGTAGGAAACATGTGTAGACATACATTTCAATTAATAGTTTTAACTGGGGATGGCAACTTGTTTTCCTATCCCAGAGTCACGTAGGGTGGTTGATACCTTTAAGGGGGAGGCACGTGGAGCAGGAAAGGGATGTAACATTTGTTTTCATAGCCAGTGTGTATGAATTGAGGCTACCAATCTGTTCTGCTTACTGAAATACAGAATCACAGTCTGGAAATATTCATGGTGATGGACACATCCATTTATTCTTCAAGTGTGTTGAGATTGCTTCAGTTAGACCAGTGAGTGCTGGACCAGCCCAACACTTTTAGGATTGAGTATATGGTTAGATACATACTGTAAGTTTCCACACAGATATTTCAGAATATTTATCCAAACATATTGAATCCTCAGGCTTTCAATCAGATGTTAAAACAAGCATAAATTGTCACAGTTGTGGTATTGCAGAATCTTGCCCAGCGTACTGTCAGAGTTTGGTGTGGAATGAACTAAAGCAGGGAAAGCTGGCCATCACCTGGCATCTTCATGTAAAGGTACCCACATATGGCAGCATGGCTGGAGAGAGCTGGGTGAGCCACGGAGAGGGAGCTAATCAGCAGTGCAGGTGGTTCAGGTAGCTGCTTTTCACACAGATAATTAATGTGTACAAGTAGCTGCTAATTGCACATTTCAGGAATGATTTATGAGGTGACAGAGGGGAAAGGGGGACACGATCTAATTTCTTTGGGAACCTCTGCCGTTCATACAATGGTATCAGCACAGCTGTGAGATGGGACATGATTAATGAACGTGGGCAAACAGCGCCGTGGCGCCGGACAGTGCCGGGACACCCATCAGAACAGCAAGTGCCCCTCAGAGCCAGGCCAGCACCATGTGCATGGTGAGCTTTTGTCTGTGGCTTGCAGCTCCCTGGGACACCGGGCTGCACCCCAGCCAGGTTCTGGAGTAAGATCATTTGTGTCCATCAGCACAGTTAGGGTTTAATGGGGACTGTTATCACTGAGTTGTTGTGAGTGGGTCTGTGTTTATGAACAAAGACTGTGGATATTTATTCTCTCTGTAGAAGTCCAGGGGGAAACAAATGTGGCTGGAACTAAAATTTATACAGGACATTAAATTTAGACTTATGAACATCTTGTTACACACCTGCTTCTGGTGCTCTGTCTTGGTTGCTGCCCGGGAAGACCCTTTAGCTACTGTCACATATCCCTGTGTCTGCTGTCTGCCATGCACATCCAGAGCAGGTGTACAGGAGCTCCTCTCAGCTTTGCTTGGGAAGAGTGGTGTGCACATCCTTGGGATTGGGAAGAGTGGTGTGCACATCCTTGGGATTGGGAAGAGTGGTGTGCACATCCTTGGGATTGGGGTTGTACCTGCTTATCTGCACTAAAGACAATGCAGAGTAACAGGATGCATTTCACTGACATTCTCATGGGCTGGTTAGCATATCAGTTTGCTGTTCTTTTTTAATGCTAGTCTGGTTTATCTCTGAAAAGGTTGCTAATGGAATTTCAGGAAATGAAGCCTTCTTGCAGCATAAGTGCACTTACAGGTCAGTGCTGTGAAGAGCCACTGCTACGACTTCCACTGAGGCAAATGAATGTTTTCAACACTTTTCTCAAGGCACTGTTTGTGTATCAAAATAGTCCAGATGGTTATGCACTGTGTTATAAAAACTATTCTATGAAGGCTATACCTCAAGCTGTGTGTGATCATAGTCTCTTTTTATTTCCTTTTATATAATGTAGTATTTTTAAATTGCTGCAGTTCAACATTAAAGAGTGAATGCATTTATTTCTATCTTTTATAGCTTTTAGAATTTGACAGAGAGCTGTCAGTCTTTAAAGACAGATTGTATGAACTGGACATCTCATTTCCTCCCAGGTAAGATTCATATATAATCCATTTATTTAACTAGCTACAACATAATTGTTACTTGCACTGTTGGTAAAATGTGAATGTTCCCATATTTATTGCAGAAATTACCATGATCTCTGTTCCTTTCATGATTGTTTATTCTCCCCACATCCCCTCCATCACTAATAAACCACATGCCAGTAGTGCTCTGTAGCTCATCATTCGGGTTCCACTGATCCTGTCTTTTATAGCTGCTCTTAAAGCAGCCCTGGCAGGATTGTGTGCTCAGAGATTTGGAAGGGCTTTTAAGCACTGGGCCCAGACCACCTGTTAAATCACATTATTGCAACCATAAAGAGAGTCTTTGCCTCAGGCTGTTTGATGACTGTGAGCAGTGGCACTCAGCAGGAGTGCAGTCAGCTGGGGATGTAGAGCCTACTGCCACCACTCAGGGAAATCCAAGAGGGGTATCAGGAAAGAGGGCAGGAACTTAGATTCTGCTTTTTCAGTTTCAGTAAACATCATACAACTAGTTAACACTGTTAGAATAAATTGGCTGGCTTAACACACGTGCATGATTTTAGTCAGAGGTATCCCTGAGGTGTTTTAGCCATGAGTGGACAAATACTGCTGGCGTACAAAACCAAACTTTTTGCAAGTGGCTTCCTATTCAGGAGAAATCTGTGGAAGATTTGGTGCCATTTTATACATGTATGGTACCTTTCAAAGAGTGAGGAAGTCAAATCTCACAGTTGCTTTCAAGGGAAAGAAATACTGCATTCACAAAGAAAATGTTCAAAAAATAGTAGAAAAAAGGCAGATAGAACTATGTTTTTTATATACTTTTTTGTTAAATAGATATGTTTAAATGCTGCTATTTTATGCTTTATGGACAGATAGAAAAGTATGATGTTTTGGCATACACTAAGAAAAAATTTGGGAAGCTTGCCTTTTGTGATCATAATCTCATTACTTCTGACCAGCCAGCTGCGATACTGATATGTATTGATCCCCTGGGACACTGGAAGTGTGCACGGAGTTACCACCACTCTAAATTGTCCTTATTGATTGAGTATGAGAACAGTAGACCAGCAGGGTGGGTACATCCCTGTGTGTGTCTCACTCGTCATGTATCTGGCCGGGGGAGATGATACAATTTTTATACCATACATACTCTTCTACTTGATTTCTCCAACAGCGGTGCTTTCAGCCAGAGCGAGGCTTGCCAAAAATACGTTGTTCCATGAATAGATTTCAGCTTCTTCAGACCACTCTGTAGGAGCTTGGGAGCACGCTCCCCTCACGCAGAGATCAGAAATTAGGTGTGAGTAGTCTCAGTGTGTATTAGTTCTACTCACTCTTAACAACTAGATAATAGTAATAATAATAAATGGTAAAATATATATATATACTGAAAGATGGGATGTATATATAAAGAGTAAGCTGGCTTTGCCTTAGGATGGTTTTTTCACCCATCCCTCCTTGTTTTCTGTGTCATGAGGCAAGGACACCCTATTGCCCATCCCATGGTCCTGGCACGGCCACAGGCTCAGTATTTTTAACAAAAATACATTACTATTTTTAATCATACATAATTTTTGATAGGTATAAATTATTATTTGTATAATACTTCTGTGAGATTTATAGTCACAAATTGAATTTGTATCTGTGAATGGAATGGTGTTAAGGCAGCACAGCAAATTAATGTTCCTGCATATGCAGAGGAGTTTCCACAGGGTCTTGACTGAGTCTGTGTTACTGCATTTTAGCTCCAGGGATTTTTAGTTAACTTTGAATGTGGGAAGGATTGGAGAGCCACTTCTGAGCTCTCCTACAGCCACATGTAAAAATAGCATTTCTGCAGGCATACCTAGGGAACTCAAAACCAATCTATTGTTCTTCCCCAGTGCAATAGTGTCATTTAAGACCAAATGTCTGCTTGATCTGCTGTGAATTCTTCCTCCTGCCATGGGTGACCGTCCTGCTGCAGTGCAGAGGGAGGGGTGCTCAGGCAGTGACTCCTTGGAACCATCTAGAACAAAGCCTTGACTGAGCTCAAGGGTTCCTCCAACCCAAACCATTCCTTCCTTCTGTGATTTTGTAGCACTGACAGCATCTGCAGGCCTGTCAGCTACCTCCTCTCTGTTCAGCAACCCTAAAGCATTTTCTAAACTCCTCTCCAGTTCTTGAGTTCCTTTTAATTTTTTTATGTATTTGCCTAAGCCTTATCAGCTCACCACCCTGTATGCCTGTGCCCAGAGGAGCATGCCAGGGATTCAGTGAATGAACTTCCAGGGAAAAGAGGCTTATCCCACCTGCTCTGGACCCAGATCTGCTGATGCTGTGTCCACAGGGCCTCCCAGCACATTCTGTCCAGGCTCCTTGGAACCTGCAGGGCAGTGGCAGAAGGACAGCCTGTGTCAGGCATTCCTCTGGCCCTGTCAGAGCCCTTCCCTCACAAGCCCTTCCTCTGTCCTGCTGGGATATGCCAAAGGTGAGGGCAGCCACAGTTTAACAAGAAATCATGGGCTGTGTGGCAGGTCTGCTATGTTAGGCCTGTAAAAAACCTTTCCCACAGAATATTCTTCAGATGTTATTCACCCACTCCTATATTCCTATATTTTGAGGTCTTTTATTTTATATAGTGAATATTCATGTTTTCATCTTGTTATCCTCTGTGATCTAGTGTAGCCCATAGCAACCCAAGCCACTGGAGACTAAATACAATTTAGATTTTTAAACTCCGTGGGCTCTGTCACTCACAGGCTGAACAGTCTGGCCATGAGCAAACAGCCTGATGTGAGGCTGCAAAGGGCTTCATGGTAGTCAACAATCACTGCAAAAGGCAGGAGGTGTGAAAAAAGAAGTAAAGACATTGTGATCTGTCAATATACAGGTGGGCAATTGTTGCCTTTATCACTGCTCTCCATTAATTATTATAATTATTCTTGTAGCTGTTGTATAGCAAAGATAGGAGCTGACTTGAGCAAGAGTTCACACCCACATACAAGGTTTGCTCTCAGATAAGGCTGCATGCACAGCAATCTCATGTATTAATCATTCTCTTAAAGTGACCTATTCTTGTTTGTTGTTGAATTAGGCTGTCATGTAATTTACTGGTTGGACATATGTTTGTGTCTTAGATACCCTCTGTGTGATATTTGCCTCGAGCAGACCCTCTGCACTGGGAGTGTCTTGGCTTTTGATGCCTCTGAGCAGGAGACAGGTTGAATCTCATTTACTCTCAGCAGAGTGTTCCTCCTTTGGAATTCTCTCTAGCACTGGCTCATTATTCTGCAAAAATGTTATTTAGTCCATAGAACATTTTTTCCCTACCTTGTGTTTTGTCCCATGACCCTTCTCTGTTCTAGAAGGTTGCACAATGACACATGTGAAATGTGAAATGTAGAAAAAGAAATGTATTTTTCTGGTCTGATTTGCACTGAGCCAGCCTGCTCTGCATGAAGCAAAGCCCAGAGCACTCCCTGGTTCCTTCCCTCCTGCAGAGACCATTCAGAGCAGAACCTCTGGGTGCCATTGCACAGAGCCCCAAGGTCACCCTTGGCTGTGGAATGGAAGGACAAGATGATGGTTTAGGTGTCAAGGCTGCCCTTCCTTTCCAGTGTTCTCCCTGCCTCTCTGCCTGCTCTCAGCTCATACAGGCTGCCTGCTGACAGGGCAGGGCAGCACTCCTGAGGAAAATGGGATTCTCATTTCCAGAACATCTCCTCAGTAATGCTGCTGGGTCCTGCTGTCTCACAAAAGGGGAGTTAGGCACTCAGATTAAAAAGCCCTAGGTTATTTTTATGCTTGCATTATCAGTTACTTTTATAGCATGAATTCTTTTTTGCCAATTAAGAAGTATTTTCCACTGAACAGAAATACTCCAGACTCACTCGTGCACTGTAAAACACCTTCAGGTATCTGTGAGGTATCTGAAATCTCCTATGGATCTCTCAGCCCACAAGGAACAAATTCCTACCTGATGTGATGCAGTTGTCTAGGTGCTTCCAGCATCTAAGGCTGGAGCACGGGAACAATTTCACAGCTGGAAGCAGAGAGACAGCTCTCATTTCCTCCAAAACAATTAGAATTTAATCATTACAATGGTTTTTCAGACAGATCTTGCCTCCATGTTTTCACTCATACTAAACCAGTGCCACTCTCACCAATTCTCAGTTTTCAAATTGAAATAGGGTGTTTGTTTATTTTATGAGGAACTGGAGAGCATTACCCAAGATTTGGTTTAAGGAATTGTGGCAAAAGGGAAAAGAAAGGAAAACCAATGAAGTAAAAAAGTTTCAAAGAATTACTCTACACCATGTGTAAGGTAAGGACTACAGACCATGCTGCAAGCAGAAAATAAAGCATATTCTGAAGAGCTTCTGGTCCTTGCTGCCAGCCAGGCTGTCCTGTGTGAATGTACTGCTGAAAAGCCCAGTAGCAGGGAGCCTGAACTCTGACACATTTCTTGCCTCAGGTTCCCAGGTATTTTTTTCCAATATGAGACTTTGTAAATTTTAGCCTCAAAGTAATGTACTTTTGAGAAGTACAGGTAGACGTGTTCCCAGAAAAGACATTGAGCACAATCACAGTCATATATAGTAACATCCAAATTATATATATATATAGTAACATCCAAAAAATATGCCCAGCATAAATCTATAAAAAATAGTCTGATAAAAACACCACGTTGTTAACCCTCCTGGTTTGTGTTGTACCCAGATTCAGGGCTTGAGTCCTGTTTACCCATCCTGCCCTTTGCTGCTGCCTTGCCCGGGTGACCCCCCCGTCCCACTGTCACCTTTGACTCCAATTGTTGGTACTATCACCATGGTGTTAGTGTAGCCTGTGCAAGTAGCAGCTGTTTAACACATTGCTCTATAACTACTGTGTTTGCAGGGCTCTGTTTGCCCTCCTGATTTGGCTGAAGTGAGACACGTATTGTGGCCAGTTGGCTCGCAGAGCATCACCAAGGCTTATTAGTGTTTTGGTACCTGTGAAGCAGATAATCTAATTCAAACACCAGTGTGTCTTACTGCTGAGCTGAGATCTGCTGCCCGAGATGAGCATATGAAGATAAATTACATGGGGTCATTTGTTAGGAGGAGATCTAGGGAATGCAACTCTCCCTTTCAGGTTCAGAGAAATAAAAAATGTCAATCCAGTTTTGAGGAAGAAACTGACACTCTGGTAGCTGACAAAATTAGATGTCACCCTTTGACTGGTTGAATGGTATTTTGCTGAAATCACACTTATGTACCAGCTCACACTAATGCTGACTGTAAATTTAAAAATCTTTTCTTTTTATTTATATCTTTGGCCTTAAAACTTTCAGAGCACCCAAAGGTATTGGCAGTCCAGGTTCACCATCCTTTCTTCAGGTAAAAGTATCATAGACAATCTGAGAGCACATCAGAGCTGAAAGTAAATTGATCCAACATTTTCTCAGAAAATATGAAAATTGTAATTTTTTTCTGATGAAGAGTGGTTTGGGTTCTTCTCTTTTGAAGTCCTCTGTTGATGTCTTATGTAAAAAGAAAGACCTAAAAGTGAGAAAAGGTTTAGTAAATGTGAGTACTCCTTCCTAAGTTCAAAAATAAAATTAACCAAATCAAAACTCTGTCTCAGTTCTTCCCATAAGGAGCTCAGTTTTCCTTGATGCTTTATAGTTCTATCCCATCTCAAATACTTTGTATTATTAAAAAATCAGTGATAAAATGTGAGGACAATTGACAGATGAGCGAGCACAAGGAGTTTTTGAACAGGAGGCATTTCCACTTTCCGAAACATGATAGAGATTGCTAAATGATCTGCATTTGAACCCAGATGTAGGCTGCACCATTGTTCAGAATGACTTTTACTGGACTGAAACCAATCAAATAGCTGAATTTTGCCCACTGTTGCCTAGTGAGTGCTGCCACACTTCCTAGGGCAGCGCTGCAGTTGGTGTGTGGAGGGCAGGTCCCCAGAGCAGCACATCCCATGAGGTGCACACTGCCCCTGGCAGCTGCAGGTAACAGCCCTCCAGAGGGAATGAATTGTTTCCTGTTAGAAAGTACCTTTCACCCGTCTCACTAACAGATTTTATCCGTATTACACAAGAGAAGAGTTCATTAGGAGCATTTTTCCTAACTGGAAATGCCAGTTAAGGAGACATTTATACACACAGCATTGTTGGCTTGTGTTTGGAGTTAAGGCACTGCTGACAGGATGGTTTACGATGCTGGACGACTTTTCACCCTGCAGTAAGCATTTTTGTAAAGGTGTCTAATCATCTCTGACAATACCTGTCAACAGTAGTGGTGCTCTGATATTACTAACCCTCTTAATGGTTTATTTTCCCCAAACAATTGCCAAGTAGTTCTCATCCTTATTGACTGTGACAACAGTAGTTCATTGGACAGCCTGCTCCTTATTAACAGAGTAGATTAGCAATTCATCAAAGGTTAAATTTCAGCAATATTGAACATTATATTAATGATGTTGCTGGAAGTTTTATTCAGAAAACCCACCTGACAGTAATCCTGATTAAATAAGTGTAACTGAAACAAAAGTTTGTGAAATAGGGCGGAAAAGCAGCTAGAAGCTGCATCTTGAAAAAGAGTAAATCCTAAACAACTGGAGATAAATTGTGCAAACCTTTCACATGGATGCTCCAGAACTGCCTGTCTGTGCATCATCCAGGGGCATGCACAGTCAAAGTGTCTTTTGTATAATTTTGCTGGCTGGCGTACACAGAGAATAACAGCCTCTTTTTGCTATTAATTACCCTGCTTACATGAGTGGTTAAGGTCCTAAATTCCAACTTTACCACTGTTTTAAATAGGGCATAAAATTTGTTCCACAGGGAATTCCCCATTTCCCCATTGTATTTTTAAATAGATGTAATATAGCATGTGTAAAAAAGTGTGTAACTGCACAGAATACTAAGGAAGTGTGTAAAGCCTTAGCTTACCTCTAGCACCTATGTGTGTTAGCATTATATCTATTTATCCTTTATGTTTCAGTGGTACCTAGAGGCCTTTATGTAATGTCATCATTTTTACATGAGCACTCCCTATTCATTCTCAAGATCACGGTTTTCTGTGCATTATGCAAGGTAGATTGTGATTGAGGCAGAATGCTAATGAAAGGAAAAAATAATACACTCTTTCCTATCTAATTATGGGACAGGGAGAGCTGGTTTCCCTTTTTCTCTGCCACAGTCTTCGTCCTGCTAGTCAAGACTAATGATGGAAGCACAGAAGGATGGCACAATACTTCCCCACCAGGAGATTGATACTGGAATTTTAAACTTTTGATTATTTGGTATAGAGTCCTTGAATTTCTTTTTATCAGACCTGCAGTTGTTTTTTGTCCAATCTGTAATTATTTCTACAATTCACAAATCAAAAAGATCTGTTGACTAGAATGACTATTTAAGTTTTGAATTAAGAGCTGGGAGTTCCTTACTTACCCTGAGTGAATGTGTTAAAAGAGGCTGGAGATGTCAGCGAAACAAATTTAATTCAGTGCCCTTGGTCACACACAGTCTCACACATAATGCCTTTTTGGAAGATGGGTATTACAAGAGTAGTTCTGCTTTTTGCATGCACACAAGCTAAATTAACAGCAATTTTTAAGAGACTATTTATGCCTAATGGCAAAGAAGCAGTCAAGAAGTGAGGTTGAAAGGACGGAAAAGAGAAGGGAAATCATGAAGCCAGCTTAGAAGGAACGAAAAGTGAACGGTAGAAGTGTGTCTGGGCACACTCATGTCTTGGTTCCCCACTGAAGCAAGTGGAGTATTCTCCATTTCTGGAGTCCCCCTGGCCCCGTGCTCTCTGGGCAGTGGCTGTGGAGGGGCAGGATGAGCCTCGTTCCTCCCCACGCTGTTCTCCCGCAGCCAGGGACAGCACCCAGGGGCTGGGGGCAGCACCCAGGGACAGCCTCAGGGGCTCAGGGTGAAACAAGTGCTGCCTCAGGCCAGTTCTGAGGCTTTGGGTGTTCTCCCTAAATCTTTGATTCTGCAACATCTTTCTGTTAGGCTGCATCAGAATCATGGTCCTTCCTGAAAAGCCTGCGCACCTGCAGGCTCCTCCTTCCACTGCTGCTCTTGACTGGGTTTGAATCTTACCAGCTGGTGGGCAGACATCCAGAGGATTATGTAAGACACCAGAGTATCCTTGGGGACAAGACCCTTAAAAACACTCCAAACAAAAGCAAAACCTTCAGAGTTCACTTGCAGATGATTCTGGAAGCAGTCACGCTATTTTCATGCCACTGTTCACTTAGCTATGGAACAGGATGATGGAGACAATTTCTGGGGCATATGGTATTTGAAAAGTTTTGCTCTGGAATAGTGTATATTCAGCAGCATGTTTCACAAAAACCTCTTCAGTGACAATTATATTCCAGAAACCTCTAATAGGGCTTCTATTTGCTAAGATCTATTTAAGATCAGTGGCACGTAATAAACTAAATATCCCTACAACCCAGAGAGTCACAAAAAAAAAAGAATCCCACATGGGAATTTTGAGTCATATTTAGCTATGACCACTATTTGAGCCCATCTACAAAAGAATTTTGCTTATTCCAAAGTGTTTGTGACCCCTCTAGAGCACGAAGGGGGAGAGCAAATAGTTTTCCCTATTTTGGGGGCATGTATCTTGTTAGGATTTTTTATTATGTTAGTGTCAGCATTTCACTGAGATTAGGACTTCCACATGCCAGAGGGGATGGAGGGAGGGAGCTTTATTCATGGAAGTGCAGGGAGACAGAACACCCCATGCTTCTTGCTTCCTTCAAAGGATTCTTTCTTATAAAAAGAAGAGCTTGCCTTGCTTTATTATATTAAATTATTACCTACAAGTCATTCTGTCTGGATGATTTTGCAGCATTTATTTTCATCTTTGTCCCAGCCATTAGAAATCTGATTGTCAAAGATACTTGTAAAGTACAGTAACTTTCTGACTGGGTGATCAGTGCTAAGGACCTTGAAAAATTGGCAGAAGTTTTCACCCTGTGAAAACATTAAAATAAATAAAGGAAATTGATAAATACCATTTCATAGAATATAGGCTCTAGGATTTAATGCTCTAACACATAGCAGTAACACATCATTCCAGGCACAGAACATCATATTTCAAAAGCCATACGGTTAATGCTGTAAAAGGAGGGATTATATGAAATGTGATTGATTCTTATACCTTTATGTCATAAAAAGTAGCTTCAGTTATGTGGGATTCTGGAGTAAGTAAAGCAAGAGGTTACGAGAAAAAGTCAAGGCTTGAGTTGCAGACAAAGAGCTTCTACCACCAATATAGTATTACATCATCAAAATATTTCGCAGACACTCAGAAATAAGCTGTACTTCTGTATGTCACTGAAGCAGCAAATTGAATTCTCATAATATGTTTTGAAAATGAGTCTTGTTAGGTTTGATGAGGTGGAAAACATACTGAGATCACTGGTTTGTTCCAATACGTTCAGTACGCTTTTCTTGGATGTTTGCCATGGCTAATCTTTTTAATGGCAGTGTGGCTTGTAAACCCATTTGGTAGAGAGCTGTATGTCTCCATTTCAGGGTATCACACCAAGCAGGATGGTAAATAAGTTTCTCTTCAAGCATGCAAACCCTTTTCTCACAACACCAGAAATTTTATTTTAAGACACACGTCAGAAAAACCTCAGCATTTCCTTTTTGAATTCAATGAGGAGCAGAATAAAATGCAAATGTCATTTCAAATACACTCACACATACATATGTAGGTGTTTGGGGGTTTCAAGAGTTTTATCAAGGACAGACTTCAATTAATTCAGGCCAAATATTCAAGAAGTTGAGCCTGTCACAAACCCTCTGGATTTCTCCAAAACCCCTTCTTAGCTACTCCATTGCATTTTGGAAATGGTCTAAGAAAACAGTGGGCCTTACAGTGTGGAGAGCCATCATGGAATGCAAAGTTCTGTCTCAGTAAACTGATGAGAAGGTTTGGATGAGACATGAACAATCCTGGCCTCAGCTTGTTGAGGTTGAGCCAGAGCCAGCATCCTTCAGGTGCTTCAGATGATCTCAGGCTGTGGGCTCACACAAGTGTGTTAGCTCTACTTACATTCTGTAGATTAAAATAAACACTTTCTGTTGCCCTTTAAAGCTAAGTTAGAATGCACTGGAGATGTCATGGTATGTTTATGATGGCCCCAGAGTGTAACCACCATTTAATCTGCTTCTATTCAAGATGTCTTTACAAAATAATTACTTCTTCTCAACACAGTTTCATAGGTATGGGGTCTTACGTAGTCAGCATCACTTTCTTTAAACCATGTTGTGTTGCACTAAGATAAAACCACATTCCTGATTCCTTGGTTCTGAAGAAATCCCTGCAAAGCCTGCTATCTTGTCCTGTCTTCCATTCTGTCACCCTTGAAAAATCCATATAGGAGAGGTTTGTGTACAGCAGCAGTGATCCCAGCACTATGAACTCAGTTTTCTGTTAAATTATTCCTGGTAACTCCCCTTGAGAGAATCCTGCAAAGAAATCGCACAAGATGAACTTTTTTTTCCCTAGGTTTCATTTTTCAACTTCTCCATGTACATTTTCCATAGTCTCTTGTCTACTTTCAGGTTGTTGTTGAACTGATTTTTGTACTTGCACACAGATAAACAGTTTGTTATCTTAAAACACCACTCTCATGTGCAAAAGCATAAAGTAGGAGGTGAGAATTTTGAAACCTTTGTGTGTGTCTTAACCGTACAGCAGAGTTGTAGATCTGAGAAGAGACAGAGAGAAAGAGCACGTGAGCAGGAAAGAGGGACAAGAAAAGAAAGATAAACATGTACAAGTGTCTGGAAGAGCTGCTTTTTAACAGTAAAATTTTGTAAGTAATACGGCCCTTTGAGCCAGAGGTTTCAGGCTGCTTTGCCAAGAGTCATTGATGGTTGTGGTTGGGATTTGTTTGCAGTTATCCCTACAGCGAGGACTCCAGCCAGGGAAGGCAGTACATGAACACACGATGTCCAGCCTGGTGCGACAGAATCCTGATGTCCCACTCAGCCAAGGAGCTCATTCTGAAAGTAAGTACAGACCTGCAGCCCCCGATGCCTCCACACTGCAGTTACTGCTCCAAAGGCAGGTAGGGCTGAAAGACTCTGTCCTTGACTTTGCCTGTAGCAAACACTTGTCAAGCTGGAAACAGCACACCATGGTAGTAGATGGAGGGGTGTGTCTTGGCTTTGCACCCAAGAAGGGGGGTTTGTCCCCACAGAGCTGCTGACAGTGACTAAAAAACGAGCTTTCACAGGCACTTCTGTTGGTATCTGAGCTGCCAGTGATGACTATCTTCTATCCTGTGTCTCTTCGGTGTGAGGATGCACAGCGTTGGGAGGCTGACTGCTTGCTTTAAAGAGAGTAACAGAAAATAAAAAGCCCCGATAAAAAAGTCCCCATCAGTGCCCCAGCCCAGCCCACCCTGCAGTGACATAAGCAGCAACACTGCCCCCACCAAGCATTCAGCAGGGATGCAGACAGGAGCAGGTACAAGTGACTGCTGGCTGAGGAGTCACACAACTGAGAGAAAAACATGTGCAGCAACAGCTGGAGGCACCAGAGTTACCAGAGTGGTAGATTTCCTAAGGTACTGCCAAGAATATGTCAGGTCCTACACAGGCCAAATCTATCGCTGTCCCCTGAAGGAGAACAGTCTCCAGCAGGTAGGATCCTAACTTTGGTGCACCAATTGCGTGCCCAAATTTAGACATTCCATTAGAGCTTTAGAGATAAGCTTGTGCAGCATTTTTAGAATATGCAATTCCTCTTGGGATTTTAGTGGTTATAGGTAGGGTTAGGGTTAGTTAGTGATGCTCTATCCAAGGTTAAATGATCTAAATATGGTTCAGAAGCCTTCCAGTTTTCTTTTCTGTCATTTGCTCTCTCCTTCTTGTTCTGCTCTGCCCTCCTCTTTTTCTTGGAAGCACTGCACCAGGTCCGCTGGTGCCCTGTGCCAGCTTCCACTGCCTCTGTCCCTGTGTGTGCTCCTGGCACCCAGACCCCTGTCCCGCTGGCCCTGGTTGCCAGCTGCTCTAAGGGGCCAAGAACAGATCAGGAAATGGGGATGTGATGTGAGATCTCTCCCACTTCTCTCTGTTCTGGGCTGGCCAGCTGGAAGTGGCCATGGGTGGCTGCAGAAATGGATGGGCTGCAGTGAGAATGTCTTGCTGACCAGACTGTATGACCCTACAGACCTACTGAACCCAAAATTGCAGGAGTCATGTGTCTGTCTGTGTGCTCCTGTACAATTAATGCAGTTTAGTGGGAGAGAATTACAGAAAATAATCTTCCAAGTAAATCAATGTTCTATAGCTTCATGGCTTTTTTTTTCCTGTTTAAATTAATTACACCCTTGAAACTTGCTCTCCTGAAGTTTATAACCTTCTTTTTCTCTCTCATTGGGGTTATTTATCTCGTGATTAGACTGTTTGCTTTGCAGTATATAACTCACTGAAAGGCTGGGAACATGTTTTCCACAGCTACTTGAATTTCAGGTCAATGCACTTCCTCACACATTTTGGTGTGTAAAAAGTGTCTGCTTGGCATCATGAAATTTCACCAGAATTCTACCAATGCATGTACTGCAGTATTCAGTAAAAAAAAAAGTGAAGCCTAAGGGCAATACAGGCCAAATAGTCAATAGTAATGTCAAAATCAGTATTACTTCTTTTTCAATACAAAAATATCATGTAAAAAGGGAGACCTTACCCAAAATGTTACCGATAGTGCTTGGCGACCATGAAATTCCTAAGGAACAAAGGATTAAAACCATGAAAAGAGTGGCCAATGAGGGAAGATTTTTTTTTAAAGCTATGAATAAGGAGATAGAAGTGTACACAAAAGTTTGAAGAGTGTAAACAGTACAGAGGGAAAGGAATTCTTTCTGATTATCTTAGAGGGCTATAACTTGGATATAATGGGAGAAAATTAAACAAAGGAAACCAGAGTTAGAGCACTGATTTGTAACTGTGAGGTCAGCTACAATTTCCAGTCTCTGTGTAAGAGAAACCCCATCAGCTGGATCGTTCAAAGCTCACTTTTTAAAGTGCACGCAGCTCTGTGTCTGGAGCTTTGCATTTGCAGATTGTGGCTGGGCAGTTTGGGATATCTCCAGAAGCTGGTATGCAAAGTGACTGGGCTTTAACTCAGTGAGTCTGCACCAGCACAGGAGTTAGCTTATCCAGCCCAAAGCCAAACCGGGATTCTGGCCCATAAAACCTAATCAAAATAGTCATTAGAAAAGAGTGCCCAACTGATAGAGGAAAGGGCAAAATGACCCTACAGGTTTCTGTGGTTCTACGCAAGAGGTGTTGGCCTTGACTGAGAATTTACTCCACTGCAGAGACCCATACTTTGAAGCTTTAAAAGGAACTCTGAAGAAAGTAAAATTTTAATTAACTGATTACACTGTAACAAATCCTTAAAATATAAACGTATATGAATTTTTAAAGAATTTTTTCAGTTGTAACTATCTATTGAATATTCTTATTCCGGCAACTATTTTGCTGTATTAATTTTTTCTTATAGGCAATTAAAGTGTTTATTTTTCTGCCTAGGCAATTCTATATTTTATTTCAAACAAAAATTGTAGTAAATCTACATTTAAATCCTAGGTAAAGAAAGGATAGGGTGCACAAATTGCCACTGTACAGTGTGTTCAGCTACACAGTAGGCATTACAGATTGTACTGACATGGGGCTGTAAACAGCTTTCATGCAACATCATCTATCATGCCATGGTCGGTTACCTCACCATCATGTTATTTTATGCTTCCTGAGCCCTAAACCACCAAAGGTTGCCCACTGCTCGGGAGCTGCGCTGATGCCTGATCGCATGAAGTAATGAATGCTCAGCCAAGTGTATATTGTTTCTGCTTGTGCACTGCTGTAATTTGTTTATCTGTCTAAAGATTATGCAGTTGAAAATCCACAATTTTATGCTGCCTTTGTAAATTATCAAGTCGCTTTTGATGAATGTATCCCCACTTCCGATGCTGGTGGCATTATGATCTTGAAATATTGGAAAGTGCTCATGCATACAATGCAGAAGGTTATGTTTTTATATTTTTGGCAGACAACCGTGCTGTAAAGTAAATCTGACCTTAAGCTTCCTTACTGCATTAAAGATAATTCAGTTTTAACTTTATAGTCCTAAATGCTACTGTTTATATAAAGTTATTGCCCAGTCAAAATTGACTGATTACACATGAGAAAGTCTTGGCTGTTTCCTACAAAATAAATTAGTATCGCCAACTGGTTTAAAGCACATCTACGATTGTATTAGAGACTGCAGAGTGTGCAGATTACAGATTTAATTACCTTATAGAAATTGTTTAGCACAATAAGAAATTGTTTTGTATGGCAACGTATTTGTATTTATTCCTGAAGTACTGTGCTAGAGAATCAAAATAGCTCTTCCAGATCATGTTTGTTGCAAACGGCAGAAAGATGAGTACATTTTATTATTCATTAAGATAAAAATGCTAAAGAAGTCAGTGTATAAGGGTAAAGTTCAACGTGGAACAAAATGAAAGCAATTCATAATGGAGACTGGAGGAATGTCATCCGTCATTTACTGCTTTTCATAAAATCACTGAATGCTTTTTTTCAGATGAAGAAATTTATCTCAGAGAAATGGTTAAAGATTATACTCATAACCTGAAAATAATCATTCATCTCTCTGAACATTTAAAATCCCCTATATGATGAAATCAAATGCTGTTGTAAGGCAACATGGATTGCATTTAATTCAAAGAACATTTATCTCACCTAATTCAATAAAAATTGTGTTGTTCTTAAAAAAGGACTGGCCAAATGTGCTTGCTGCATTTTGCAGCAGAAGCCTGGAACGGAACTGCAAGAAGTCACTCACTTCACTTAGCACAGTGTTTGCCACGAATATTTCCCAAGGTCCCATCAGCAGGGAAGAGGCACAGAGATCTCAGGGGGGTTTATGCAGGCCAGCTGCACGAATTACTGCAAGCAGTACTGAGCATAAAAGTTCATTTTACACATTCTTTCTCTGGAGAAGCCAAGCAAAGATGTGTTAATATCACCTCATTCAGAAACTGGTTTCACCTGGTTGCACAATATTTCCAATATTCCTTTCTGCGTATGTAATCTGGAGAATTCTTGCACTCACTAGTGTTTTGTTATGTTCTGTGTTTTTTTTTAACTAGTCAGAAAATGATGAGAAGATAGTAATATATGACCACATTGGGCCAAATGTCTGCATGGGGGATCACAAGGTAATTAAATTAAACATTTTAGTCTTTTATCTTCTAAGTTTTTTATTAAGAAGAAGAATGTATGCACTAGGTTCTATCAATTGTAAGTCAGCTGTATCTCTGCCCTATTTTTAAGTAACACCTTGAAAATGTTTCAAAGTCAAATTGAGCTGCAGTCAGTCTGTACATCAAGAAGCTGCTGGTGTGAAATGGAAGAGCAGGACATTCTAGCAGGGTGCTAGAATGAAAGCAGGATACGGTGCAAGTGAAGAGCAGCACCCATCTGTACACCTAAAACTCTTCTCACAAAACACAAGAGATTTCATTGGGTTGTCAACTATGCTTTAAAAGCACAGCTTCAACTAAGTTGATGCATAGGTGCTCATTAGTAAAAGAAAATATTGGCAGTTCCACGTTCAAACACAAGTGATAAAAAGAATGTAGAAAAAGGATCAAAAAATAGATAAATACCAGTTGTTGAAATTAATAAAACACCTGAATTCTACAGTCTTCTTTGCTGAAGATACCAGATGGAAACCTAATTTAGAAATACAATAAAACAGAGTATTTGCTTTCTTTGAAAAAAGCCAATTGAGGAGTAGGAGGTAACCTCTGAAAGGCTATCTAAAAACACTGAGGCTCTTGAATGACAATTCAGAGAGGGATAGTGGGTAATTGTATGTGTGGATGCATGTGTACACACAAATCTGAACTCACAAATACATACCCCTATTTAATTCCATGGTCAGAGTTCTTTTGAGACAGAGAATTGTTTTCTAAGGAAAAATTCACATAGGGCATTTGGTCCAGAATCGTCCAAGGTTTTAAAATAGAGCAACTTACTAACTTATCTAGTAAACAAAAAGCTCTGGGTCAGCCAGTTCAGAAGCAGCAGTTTTTGTTTCCTTCATTGCCAAAGTGGTGCAGCACTGCTACAAAAGGGAGATGTGTGTGGGACCTGAACCTCTTCCCACAGAGATCTGTAGAAAATTTTCCCTTGGTGGGAGCAGAAATCTGTGAGATGATGTTGTGCATTTTGTAATTAGATTAATTCAAAAACTTGTTGAAACATTTTGTTTCCAGTCATAGAAAAGTTTTTGTTGTATTTACTACTGACTGTAAAGAGAAAAAAAAAAAAAAAACAACAAACCAAATGTATATTTCAAACATGTAACTTCTATTTTTCCCTAACTTGCTGCAGCCTGTGTTCCTGTCCTTTCGAATAGCTGCTGGGGCAGGTAAACCTATTGCAAATGTGCACAAGTGTTGTGTCGTGCAGTGATGTGGTGGTAAATATCATCTTTTTTCTTTACGTTTCTATTACATTTTCTACATCATTTCCCCTGTGTTTATCTTTCTTTTTAAAAAAATGCCAATTCTGCAACAGGAAAAAGATGCCTACGAAGTGAGAAGATTTTCCGTGAAACCACACTGTAGCCAGGAGGGAAGGCAGCACACTGAAATCTGTAATCCTAACAGCTGTATTGATAAACCCAGTCCTGAGTGCCACATTTTTAGACTGCTGATCGTACACTATGCTTCAGCATCTGGACTCTGTTCAAGAGAAGCCTCACATACCTCACTGTCTTGTATGTTCATGTGACATCAAGTAGAAATGTGGAATTATTTTTTATATATATGTCACAGTTCTGTTGCCAAAACTCTAAATAGACAGCAGAGATGTTATGTATTCTAGATTTCACAACTTTCAACTTTTAATAGGTGTTTGTCAATGTGGAAAAGCTATTTCAGCATATTATAAACTTTTAAAGGTATCATACCCATTATATATCTTTACCACTTTGGGATTTTGTACATTGGATTGTATAGATAGAGATATTGATGGTTTTAAATGGTATTTTCTTTTTTGACCAAGGCTTATGGTTTTGTGTTTTAGTTTTAGTATTTTGGTTTTCATTTTTTAAATTTTTTTCTCATTTTATTTACTATACTGCCATGTTACATGGCTTTTGAATCACACAGCAGCTGCTTTCTATACATACATATATATGTGTGTGTATATATGTATGTATGTGTATATATACACAGATATATAAATAATTTATAAACCTGACCAAAACTTATGCTAAATATACTTTCCAATATGAATGCTTGAGAGTGCCATATCAGCAGTAAGTATTGGAGTCTTAGCAGGTTTAGTTAAGTGTACATCAACAACCAACATTTATATAATAAATAATATATAGCAGTGCCATCCTGGATACAGATATATAGCATACTATATAGCACATATACTAGCAGTTTCACTTTGTTACTCCTATAATCTCTTCTTTCTATGTAATATTAAGGATTGAATGTGAAGTTCTTAGCTAGGTTTGGGTGTAACTTTCCAGAATTTTGTAAACTGTTTTTGTCCGTCTTTTGTTACTGTTTTATGGTGCCATATTCTATATTGAAACAATAACAACGGGAGAAGAAAATAATAGTCTGCTTCAAGTAGCAACTGTATTGGACACAGACTGTATTTATACAGTATTAAAGAAAAAAAACCAACAACCATCAACCCAACTGTAAATTTTCCTGGTTAGTAGCTCAGTGCAGCCTACAATATAGTCTTGTTACAGACATTTTCCTCCCACCACTAAATACAACATTAAAAGGTGATTAGGGAGTCTGTTGATGAAACACAAATGTATGTTTTATTGATTTAATTTAGAACACTACAGAGTTCATGGACTGCGCGATGGCATTAGATTGATGCTTGATTTTGGTATAAATCACTACCATTGGAAATGATTTGATGTCCGCTTGCAGAGTTTTCTCAACAGTACAACCCAGTTTATAGCAAATATTGTTGCCCAAAGGGTGTCTGCAGCTCTGTATTGTTACTGTGCCATGTTGCATTATAACCACACAGTAATTCTATTTAAGCGAACTCAACTCATGATAACTCTGAAGGCCTTTAGAAATGAGTACTCTGGTTCTCAAGCAATAAAACTAATCATGGTGAACATGGCTGTGTCTGCCCCTTTCATTTGGTGATTACAGGGAAATTATTAAATTGTCGCATTTCTTATTGAGATTCTTTTAATCTGACAATTAACAAGGGCATTTTTCACGTGGAAACCTCTATGATAGAATGCAGTCCTGGTGTTAATCAAAACACAATACAAACCGAGTAAAAGGCACCGAGGAGCTGGTATGGGAGCGCTGATGAGAGGAGGGTGATGCAGCTTTATGAGCTGTTCACAAGATGCTAGTCCTCAGCACGTCAGTAAATGTGCCACCATAAACTCCTTGGTGATTATCGCAAGTTTCAGAAGAAACCTCTCGAGCCTTTTCCAGCAGGACCGAGGCCCCGAACACGGATGAACTCGCTGTAGCTTCCAACCGCGGTCCGGGGGTGCAGGGTGCACCGGTGACCTGCCGGGGTGACCTGCTGAGAATGCCCCGAATTGAACCCTCAGAAAATCATAAAATGCAGCTTTTAATTTTAACAGCCCCGGGGGCGGATCCGGGGCCGAGCCGGGCCGATCCCCGCGGACTCCCCACCGCAGCCCCGGGACAGCCGAGGAGCGACGGGCTCTGGCCAGGATGGGGACGGGTCCTGTCAGCTCCCCCTCTGCCCTCGGCCGTGACTCCGGGCTGCCAGTCCTGCGGTGCCTCGGAGCTCCCTTCTCCCCTAACGCCCCCCCCGAGCTCATTTCGTTTAAGGACTTTGGGAAGAGGCAGGTGGGAATGATGAGCCTCGAGCGCGGGTGTTTTTATCCAGCCACCTCCCCTCGGGAGCCCGCACACCGGCCCGGTCTCAGCGTGCTCACAGCCGGACGAAGATTAGACCCTAAACTCGAATTACTCCCTCTGTAACCGCGGCATAACCGGGTGCGGCCCCGTTCAGTGTGTGCGGACCCGCGGGACTCCCGCCCTCCCCGGGACGGAGAGCTGGCCCGGCAGGAGCGGAGGGGGATCGGTCACAGCGAGTGGGGCACCGGGACCCGGGCGTGGCTCCAGGGGGACAGGTCCGGGCCCCGTTCGCAGCAGAGCCGCGCCGAGGCGGGCCCGTGTCGTGCCGCGACACCCGCGGAGCTGCGCGGTGGGCGAGGCACCGAGCGGGCCTCGGCACCGGGAGACGGCGAACACCGGGCCCGGGCGCGGTGCGGGGAGCCAGGACGCGCCCGCTCGGCCCCGCGCTGCGGAAGGGGGATGCAGAACGGGGCCCTGCGGTGCTGGAGGCGCTCGGTCCCGCACCGGCCCCTGGCTGCTAGGCAGGGGCAGCAGGACCGCCCGCGGCGCAGCCGCCGCTTTTGCTGGGGTTGCGAAGCCATAGCAGAGACACGGGGGAAAGACGTTCCTTTAAAAAAAAAAAAAAAAGGCGGCAAAAAGGCATCTTAACAACGCGGGCGGCTCATACCCACCCGGACTCGTGTGTGCCAAGGGGAGAATTGCGGAGTTTCAGGCGGCTGGCAGCGCCTGGGCGGCCGTGGAACCACGCGGCGCCCGGCTCGGGCACGGCTGCGCCCGCAGCTGCGGGGCCGAAGCGCGGCCCAGAAGCCCCGGGAAGGCGCGGGAGGGTGGTGGAGCTCGCAGGCCGCCGCCGCAGATCTCTACAACTTCGCCCCCGGGTTTTTGCAGCGGCCGGTGCTCAGGCGGCGCAATGGGATGTGTCGCGGACCCTATGACCCGCCCGAGGCCGACGAAACGCTGCGCTGGAAGTTCGGGCTGCACGTTCAGCCCCGGGTCTCTCTCCTGGCCGCGGCTGCCAGGCAGTCCCACAGCGCGGCTCCCCACCCGGCCGTGCCACGGGGGCCGCGGCTCTCCCGGCTCAGCCCGCCGGGCCCCGGCCGCAGCGGCTCCGGTTCCCTTGTGGAGCAGCATCGGGCACCCTGCAGAAGTTCTGGTATCCCCGGCCCTTGGCACAGAAATGCGGGAAGAAACTCGCTAAAGGAGAAGGCTGTTAAATAATTTATTGATTTATACAAAGTCTTTCCAACACGTGTGGAGACATTCTGATGTAAAATCAAGTGTCCATTTTCCTCTCGTGCTCTTTTGGGGCATTGGTTTGGTTTTTTTGGTATTATTAAGCATAAAATCCAGAGGCAGGAGAAATGAAACTGCCGAAACACTGAGGGACGGAGTGAAAGAAAACTGCCGTTTTTGCACTAGAAATATACATCACAAAATCTGAAATTTACTATATACAAAGTGGCTGAGCTCGGACTTGGGACCCATAGAAAATGTAACAAAACCTGATTGTTAGGAGCAGGAAATTAACAGGAAGGCTAAAGGAAAGAGCGGGAAAACTTAAGGGGACACAAAACCTGAAAAAATTTCTCTGAAATTTACATCGATGAAAAAGAAAATAAATTCATAACTTATTCTGTAAAAAATATATACATTTCACATACATCTTAGGCTGTACAACACACCACTTCAAACACCCAGTTACACTCACCCCCGCCGCGCTGCCCGGAGCGGCCGTCGGCCCCACGCCCTCACAACGTATCCGAGCTGGTGCTGCAGGGGCTGACAAGGGACAGGTTCGTGGATTTGTGCTTTTTCAATAGCCTCGTGATTTTTTCATCGTCTGAGTTGGGGTCCAGGGGCTTGTTGTATTCGTCATCGTCCTCATTGTCCGAGCTCTCCTTCAGCTTCTCCGTCTCCGAGTCGTGCTTCTTCTTTGCCGAGGCCATCTCTGCCGCGTGTCTCTTCCGCCACTTGGTCCGTCTGTTCTGGAACCAAACCTGGGCACCGGCACCGGGCACGGCTCAGCCACGGCCTCGGCCCCGCCGCCGCGTCCGCCCCCGCCAGCCCCGTCCCATCCGCGACGCGGGGCAGCGAGCGCTCGGAGCAGAGCCTGCACCGGGCACAGCCGCGGGCGGCTCCCGGGAAGGGGGCGCCCAGCTGGGGACACCGGCCCGGCTCTGCGGGGCTGCAGACGGTTAAATGAGCAGCTTCCCGGAACAGCCATTTGTTGAAAACAGAATACAATAGCCAGAAAAATAAGTATTTTTGGCTTATACTGCATCCCAACATTCAGATGCACCTGCAGGCTTTGCTAAAAAATTTGCGGGGTTACACAAGGTAAAGTTGTGCCAGTGGACACGATCCTCCTGGCAAAGTGACCCTTTAAAAACAATTACCTGCTGGGGGCTTTTTGTCGTTGTTGTGATGGGGGTTTATATAAAATATAATATGTCTATTTTAAATCGTTTGCAGCACAGAGAGCTCTAAGCACAAAATAGGTAGAAATTAGCCTAAAATCTATCCAACATCGAAATGTAACTTAAATTCTAATTGACTCTTAAAAAAACCCTGCATAATTGCGCAGTGTTCGGGCTGCTGGTAATTACCGACACAGCAGAAAGCGGCCGCGGCAGGGAGCGGGACAGGCGGGAGCCCGCAGGACGGACCTACCTTCACCTGGCTCTCAGTCATCCCCAGGGAGTAGGCGAGCCGGGCGCGCTCGGGTCCTGCCAAGTATTTCGTCTGTTCGAAGGTTTTCTCTAAAGCGAATATCTGCTGCCCCGAAAAAGTCGGCCGAGAGTGTTTCTTTTTGCCGTCCTTGTCCAAAACCATCCCCGTCTGAGCTGGAAGCGGAGAAAGAGCCGCGTCAGGGATGAACTCTGCACTGCCCCCGGCCCGTAGCCGGGCCCCGCCGGCGCTGCGGAGCCGCTTCGGGTGTCCGCCGGCTCTAAAGCAGGGCTCGGCCCGGGACACACCGGGCGCCGGGAGGACCGAGCGACCCGCACCGGGCCTTCCTGCCGCCCGCCCCGTCCACCGCGCTCGTCCGCCGGCTCGGGGCCGCCCCGGCTCTGCACCCCAGGCCGCCTGCTCCCCGCGCCCTGCACTTACCGGGACAGGCGAGTCGGGGATCTCTCCAGGGAGAGCCTTGCACCATTCCCGGCCAGAAAATGGGCGGCCGTCCCGGCAGCTCCGCCAGAGGCTTCGGGTAGCGGGAGACGGCAGCGGGGCTGAAGTACATCCCGGCCGAGGCCGCCAGCCCGTTGATGCGGGGCAGCCCGCCCAGCAGGTTGCTGGCACTGCCCACGGGCCGGCCCAGGATGTCGCTTATTCCGTGCGGTGTCCCCAAGGGGAGCTGCGTGTTGAGTCCGCCCAGGGCCGGTGCCTTGAAACCGGAGGGGTTTTGCAGGGCGTAGGGGAACAGGGAGGTCTTCATCTCGGCCATGTTGTGCAGCGCGGCTAGCGGCGCACTGCTAAGGACGAATGCGCTCTGGCGATTAGCATCCATCTGTCCCACCGCTAACATCTGCGGGCATCAGCGAGCGTGGGTCCTTCCCAATCGCGCCGCGGCCGCTCCGCTGGGGACCCTCGCCGGGAGCGCGGCCGCGGGCGGGACGGGCTCCTCGCCGGGAGCGGGATCTCAGCAACAGCAAGCGCCGAAGTTTGCTGGGAACAGGAAAATCCCGGAACTCGCCCGCCCGCTCCCGCGGCGCGCACCTCCAAAGTCCAGGCTGAAGAGCGGCGAAAGCCGAGCCGGGGCAGCGCGGCGAAACAACAGACCGAGAGTCCCGGGAGAAAGAGCCCCCACCGGCGGCGCGTCCCGGCGGACTGCGGGCGATGCGCTCCACGCGCGATCCGGCGGGAGGGGGATGCGGGACCCGCAGCTCCGCGCGTCGCCCCGGCCGCGTGTCCGGCGGCCGCGGGGACGCTCCGCGCCGCGCCCCGCGCGCAGATAACCGCGCGGGCACCTGCGCGCCCCGCGCCCATTGGGCGGCCACCGCCCCGCGCCGCCAACACCGCCCAATCGGCGGGCGGCGCGCGCCTCCACCCCGATACGTCACGGCCGGGCCGAGCCGTGGGAGCGCGCGGGGCTGCACGTGGCCGCGCCGCGCCCGACGGGACCCCCGGCCCCGCCCCGCCCGCCGGCCCCGCCCCGCCCCGCCGGTCCCAGCCCCGCTCTGCCCCGCCGGCCCCGCCCCGCCCCGCCGGTCCCAGCCCCGCTCTGCCCCGCCGGCCCCGCCCTGCCCACCGGTCCGCTCTGCCCCGCCCTGCCCCGCCGGTCCGCTCTCTCCCGCTCTGACCCCGCCGGCAGCCGGCGCCTACACCTGCAGGCGGCGGCGCCCTCCCACTCGCCGCGTCGGGCCCCTCCCGCCGGGCGGGGACCCGGTGCAGAGACCGGCGGCGCCTCATCAAGCGGCCGGGCAGTGTCCGCTGGGCTCCGGCGGCTGCGCTGCCTCGGTGCAGGGAGCGGTAATGCCCGCCCCGATCGCTGTTCTGCAGGGTAATCGGCTCCGTCTTCAGTCGCGCAGCGGCAGTCCCCTCGCATTAGAGCCTAAAGTTTTTAAAGCTGTTGTAAAAAATTATCTTACGCCCTGGGAATAACTGTTTAGCTCAAATTTGTTGCCTATTCTAAAACCTACTGGCCTCACAGAGAACTTCCTTCCTTCCTTCCTTCCTTCCTTCCTTCCTTCCTTCCTTCCTTCCTTCCTTCCTTCCTTCCTTCCTTCCTTCCTTCCTTCCGACGTACGGGTATAGCCCCTGGTCCATAAAGGGAGAAAAACTGCTGTTACATCACCGGGAAACAAGCTCGTTCGAATAAATGAAATTATGAGAGATATTCCTAATCGAAAATATAATTCATTGTAAAGAAAATTATTCGGATTTGAGGCTTATACAGAAAATAATTCCAGAAACCGGGTTTCTAGCATGTTTCCCGCCTTCTTTCTCCTACGGGTTTGATATGTTGTGTTATCCAAGGAAAACATTAACCACAACAAGCGGGGAACTAAATATTTTCAAAGTGTTCATAAAGTAAACACGAATCGACTTGATCATATCAGAACACTTAAAAGCCTGGTCCTTTGGCTGTGGTCATGTCTGTCGTTAGAATCGTTCGCAGGTGAACAGAGTTTCGTTTAACCTGTAATAAGACCGTAATGTCAGTGTAGGTTTGGGAAATAATTATTCGGGCTTGTCCATGCTGTTTTCAATCGCTGGAGTTACGGGGTGTAACAGTCCGTGCGTCTTGTTTTGCGCATCTTTATAGAAAGCTTTAGGTACAAACGTGAGATTAAAAACGACTCTGCGCTAAAGAAGATTTAATAAACGACTTCAATGCTTTTCCCTCGTCTATTGCAAACATCAGCAGCGGAGGGAACAGTCACGGTGTATCGGCCTTTGTGGAGAGGCTCATCAGCTCTGTGCAGGCTGGTTTCCGCGACGCCTGCGTGCGCTGGGAAGGGGCTGGCAATGCCACCTGCTCCCTCCGCCTCCGGCGCGGCCCCGGCTCACGGCGGCGTTGAAAGCTGCTGCAGGTGGCCGCAGTCGGGGCTGATCGGCCCTCCCGGAGAGTCGTGGTTTCAGCTGGGGGCTGGGGACCACCCGACCCGGGCAGGCAGGTGCCGGCGCGCAGCCAGCCCGCTGCTCGGCTCGGTCTCTGCCAGCCCGAGCCTCTCCGGGCCGTAGACCGCCGGGTTTGCCCGCGTCCCGCCGGTCTGCCCGCCCCAGTGCGGAGCTGGGGGCCAGCAGCGCCTCTGCCCGCCGAGCCCGCAGAACTTGCGGCTCTGAATGCCGGCCCCGCGGCGCTGACCGGCTCAGTGCGGCTCGGCTAACGAGAGGGGACCGGGGACCGGGTGCTGATCCGGACACAGGCAGCGGGCAGCCGCTCACCGAGAAGCCGGCCCCGCCGGGACGCCGCTTTCTTGCGCGGAACCGACGGAACAAGGTAAGCGCGCGGCCTCCGCCATCCACGCTGCGGCGGGGCCAGACCGACCCCCGTCCGTCCGCCCTTGACGGGAGAGCTCGCCGCTGAGCTGCCGGTAGCGGAGGGACGTGGCGGAGCGCAGTGTCCTCCCGTGTGCCTGCCGCCTGCTCCCCCGGGACATCCATCCTAGAGCGTCCGTGTCCGTGTCCCGCCGCCGTCCCGCAGCCAGGAGCGCGCAGAGCTCGACGCGCGTCGCTCCCGGCGGCCTCTGGACCGCGGCGGCCGATGGCCCTGCGGGGGGCTCCTACCTCGGGCCCCTCGTCCATGGGCGTACGGGTCCCGGGGGCAGAGCCAAAGCCTCCCGCTCCGTCTACAGCCAGCCTCGGAGTCCGGTTGGCAGTTTGTATGTTATCGGTGACACTTGTTGCACGTTAGTGATGCGTTTGTCCATTTCACTGACTTTCCTGAAATCCCATACCCTCGTTTTTTCACGTGGAAACCTGTGGGTTTATCTCTGTAGACCTCGTGGCGTGATAAATCTACTTTTGCGTCTGTTCTTGCTATGAGGTGTGGCACCGAAAGAGGACACCACGGGCAGGCATCGCCGGGTGTCCCCGGCTCCCCGCGAATCCCCTTTCCGCCCCGCCGCTCCCTCTCCCCGATGCTGTTGGGCCCCAGGCGCTGCCAGGCTGCTCCGGGGCCAAGGACTCCCCCAGCCCTTAAGCAATCCCCGTTCCGGGTGCAAAGCTCGTTCCCCTCGGAGCCGTCGCAGTGGCCGGGCAGTCCTCGGGGCGACCGCACCGGCCGCAACACGAGCTCCGGCCCGGCCCGGCCATGCGGCTGCTCGAGCCCGGGCTCGGCCCAGCGCCCGCCGGCACGCCCGGCAGCGTCCCGCAGCGGAGAGGGGGTCTCGGTAAAATACGCCGAGGATTCCGTCCTAAAGAGTCAGCGGCTGCCGGAGCGCTCGCTGTTTCCGGTGCTTGCTGTGCCGAGCAGAGGTTATTGATGGAGGGTTACCCGAGCAGGTGTAAACCAGCTCCAGGCGTTCCTGAAGGCCCCTGCGGGCGCTTTCCCGGGTTGGTCCGGCACCGCTGCAGAGCGTCCCATCGGGCGGACACGCCACCGGCACCGTTTGTGTCGCCGCTTTCGGAACGTTCCTTTCGGCGGAGGAGAACAGGGCCGGGCCGCGGGCAGCGCGGTCACCTGTCCGGGCCCCGCCGGGCCCTGCCCCGCGCCCCTCGGGCCGGGCCGGCCTCCGGCTCCTCCGCGACCTGCGGGCGCCCCCTGGCGGCCCCGGGCGCCGGGCCGGTGCCCCGTTCCCCCGCCGGGCCGGTGCCCCGTTCCCCCGCCGGGCCCGGCCTCGCTCCCCCGCTGGTCCCGGTGCCGCCGCCCCTCTCCGTGCCGGCTGTGTTGGCGGCCGTGGGGCGAGGCTGAGGCGCCCGGACGGACACCGGCGCCGGGGCTGCGGGAGACCCGCGGGGGTGCCCGGCGCCGTCCCTGCGCAGTCCCGGGGCGGTGACGCTCCCGCACCGGGCCGTGCGTGGTGAGACCCGCGGCACCGGAGCACTCGCCGGGAGCAGTTACAGGCAGGGCAAAGCACGAGTTCCCACCGTGTGAAATTACGATCGTTTTGCTTTGCCCCGACATCAGTAACATTCCTTACAAAGGACATAGAAACAAAACTGGTATCGGTAACATCAAATTCGTCTGGGACTTACGCATTCCAGCAAACGCAAAGAGGAGTATTGCGGTACGTGGACCAGAATTAAATTATACAGTACAAATAATTTCGGTCAAGTTTTGTTTGACCTGCTGGTACTTTTTTTGTTATGCATACAGCCAAAGTGCCTTTTCTAGTAGCTTCTGTGTAGCTGAAAATGTCTGAGAGGTTGTGGACTGGAAAACAGGAAATTAGCCATGAATAAGAATACTCTTCGTCTCCCACTGTATTATACATTATTCCAAAGTACAGCTGTAAAGTCCATGTAAAAGCAGAACGATTGAGGAAGCGGGAGCTCAGAGCAGCTCTCCTCACAGGTTTCTTTTCTTGAGTTATTCCGCGGCTGATGGAGCTACCAGTGGAGGAGTGAGGGAAATGATACGGTGGCACGGAGTTAAATAGAGCAATAGTGACAGGAGAGCAGGAAAATCCATGCCCTGTGATGATGCTATCTGCCTGTGTTCCTGACAGTGCGGATGCTGCTTCTTCACAGCGTACCTAAAAGAGATCTTTGTGTTTAAAAATGAGGGGTATTTTTTGCCTAATAATGTAGTCACTAGAAAACAAAGTAATTTTAGACTAGATGATCTCTGTTGAAACATCTTCACAGGATGATGTATGTTCTGGGAAAGGCCATATTTAATATTTTCCATTATGATCCTTGGCACAAAAGGCGGGAATCTGTTAATGATGCAGAGCTGGGAGTGTTCATAGTCTAGAGCAGCAACAAGAGAAACCGGGTGACCTTGAGAACAGTGTGACAGAAATGTGAAGAAATGTAAAAATTCTGTTTCTAACTGATGTCTTCCTGGGAAGCCGAGCAACTTCAGCTACCAAGCACATAGATGAGAGCGCTTTTTAGTATTCTAGATAGAACAACAAAAAAAAGGCTCAGCATGTGTTGCAATCTTGTGACTCTCTAAGGTTTTAATCTCATTATTGGGGTAGAGGGAGAAATGTATATATAAATCCTTTCAAATACCTGCTAAAGACTAGAGTGAGAATTTAAAAGTATGATGAGGAAGTTTTCAGTGCCTCTGTGTGAATTGGTCTGCTTTGGATTTTAAGCCACATGTTTTTGAAGCTCTGGAAACCATGAATTAGGTTTAAGGAATGCTTCTGATGTTATAATCACCAATCATTACTGTAAATATTGATGGAAAATAGCATGGGCATAATTTTATACGTATTTTTAGGGCAAGAAATAAAACAGTATTTTTGGCAGTGAAACTTCTGAGAGATTTAAGATAAGCAGTTATTAGTTAGTTTTGTTCTCTCTGTTGTGTATCGTGACAGGCACTCTTAACAAGGATATGGTGGGCAGGGTGGGGGTGGTTTTTTGGCTTAATGTCCTTTTCAAAATGAAGGGCTTTTCCTACCCTAGTCGATCTAGGAGTCAGTTTATGATGGACTGAATTGTTGGTGCAGCTTCCAGCAGATAACTGGTATTGCTGAGATTCCCTTTGAGTTTTTCCCCTCTGTCTGGGGAAGCTCTGGTTTACGTCTCCCTTCTCTTCTGCCAATGGTTTAGGTAGTGGTTGGTATTCAGAGCACTGAGTTTTTAGATCATGTCAAACTTAGTGTTCTCCCACTTCACCTGTTCCTCCAATGCTGTTCTTTTCCTACTTGTCTCCCCTCTAATAGTTTATCCTTTTAATGAGAGAAGGCTACAAATTATTCTTTCTAAGTGAGATAAGCCCTTGCGAGCTCTATTTTATGCAGCCAAGACTGGGAAGTCGTTTGCCCTTATTTGTATTAAACAGATGTATGTACTTTACCGCAAGTCATTAGTGCTATAAAGAGATTGCCTTCCTACTGATAGCCTGCATGGGGGAACTCAGGAGTAAGTTGCCAATAAATAAAGAGTGTGCTTATAAGCACTATTGATTCTCTCTGAGTCACGGAGAATTGTTTTGTTAGTAAAACTCTTCCTGAATGTGTAAGTGAGGATAAGAAAAAAGACAGGGATTACTGAAAGCAGAGAGGACTTGGGGTGAGAACCCTGCACTGTTTTTCTTTGAAGGATACAATTTGAAAAGACAGATGACAAAAATGTGACAGCAATTTTTCTGGCCACCCTCAGAAATCCCAAAGGCAATTCTTAGAAAACTGAAGGGTTAGCACAGCATTTCATATGGCACACAATTTCAGAGTGACCAGAGAGTTGCCCAAATCATCATGAAAGAAAATGAAAGTATCATTTCATAGGAAATGAAAGACTGGTGAGATTCAATTTCCTTTTGTCCTGTCTGGGTTTTGCAACAGTTTGAAAACGCTTTTCTGAGCTGTTTGGGGAATATTTCAACATGTGGTGTTAGACAGCTCTTAGGAGCCAGTTCAGGAGCAAGTAGGAATAGGAGCAGTGTGGTTCTGAGCTGAAGGACAGCAGAGTCCATTTACTGGGAGCTGGAAAAATAGTGGATTACTCAGATCTGTGATGCTTGCACTGTCTTGCATGTTTCTTCCATATTCACACAGCTTGCTGAAAATAAGTATTATTTCCAAGAAAGACAACAGGGCAGAGGGATGGAAAGCTACAGGGCAGTGGTGTTCTCTGTGAAACCACCTTCAGTGGCAGGATTCCCATCATCTTCGGTGCACATATTCCGTGATGTAATTTATACTTTTAAGCTGACAGGCTATTCCTTTAAGAGTATCTTGAAAGAATAACAAATTGCATTATTACTTCAGCTTTGACAAATCTTTTAATTTTGGTAAGTTAGAAGATTGTCCTGGTGATGAGCTGATCTTCCTCACATTTTTTCGAAGAAGACACAAAACAGTGATAAATGATGGGCATACATCAACCATTTAGTTATGTAAGACACAGTATTGGAATTACCCTGACCGTGGAGGAGTAGATCAGCTAAATAATATTCTTTTTGTATTGTTATTCTTAGTAACAAAAAAAACCCCAAAACCAGAAACAAAAACAAAACAAACAAAAAACCAAAACCCCAAACAAAAAATGGACTGATGCACATTAAAGATATCCTATTCAGGAAGCTGATTTCTTCAGACTAAAATGACAGTATGAATTCAAAAAATTTCGGGTTATAATGCAAATGCATCATACACTGCTTTCTTTATGCAATTTTCCTCATCATTAAGACATACTACACATGAATGTATCTAAGAAATTCTATATCTGGGGCAGGGGGCGTTGGTTGCTTGACTGACTGTGGTTTGGACTTCATTTGTTTTGTTTTTTTTAAACACCTACCTTGTGTTTTGTTCCAAAAAGCTCTTACAGATTTCAACACGTTTTCTGCCCTTAAGTTTTATCTTCTTTTTTTAGATCCCTTTCCTTCTATTGTTTTTTTGTTCCTACATTAAGTGATGATGTTATTTAAGGGGTTTTTTTGAGATTTGTCACATGTATTCCACAGTATTTAAAAATAAAAGAATGCTTTTCAAAAATCAGAAGTTGTGAGAACACTCAAGGAAAGAACCTTCATTGGGAAGAAAACTACTTTATGCTGTGATTTGCCTTCTATATTCACCCAGTCTGCTGAAATTAGTATTATTTAGAGCTGTCTTTCTAGGGAAGACAATAAGACAGAAGTGAATTTACACCACCTGAGGGCACTGTAATACTATTTACTTTAATTTTCAGGGCAAATACAAAAGGGTAGTGTTTGAAATAGTCCCCATTTTTATTCCTCTTACGATTACTATCAACTTCTAGAACAAGCATACCACTGAAATGAATCAATGTCATCAATAAAGAAAAGATGTGTTGTTGAAGACAGGTATCTTGGAGAGAAGGCCATCCTTTTCTCCTGTCACTAACATTTTTCCATTGTACCCACTGTAGAATGGCTGTAATTTTAAATACAATGCTATTATTATTTTCAATGGTGTGTTACTAATGCGGCAGTGATTGCTGCATAAAATCATGGAATTGTTTAGGTTGGAAAAGACCTCCAAGATCAGGGAGTCCAAGTGCTAACCAGGCACCACTGCATTCTCCACTGATCTGTTCTCCTGGGCTGCAGTTCTGGCTGTTTACATTTGCTGCCTCTTGTCTGTGTGCACAAAAGTGCAGGGCTGATGTAAAAGCCCCCAGTGATTGTGCTGTGTCCATGGACTTTCACTGCTTATTCTACTTAGCTAGAATCACAGAGTCACTGACTGGGTTGGGTTGGAAGGGACCTTAAAGACCACCCAGCTCTAATGGCAGGGAGTGCCATGGGCAGGGACACCTCCCACTGCACCAGGTCGTTTGGAGAACATTAAAAAATGAGGAACAGGAGCAGTAAAAAGCTCCCTCCATGGACACTCCTGATGTGGCTTTTCTGTCTTGCCAAGTTGATGTTCTCTCTCAGCACTCTCTACACCGCCATCTCTCTCTTTTCTTTACTCTTTACTGCTTTTCTGTCTGTTTGATTTCACCATCTGGTTATTTTCCCTGCTAGTGCAGGAGGAGGCTCTCCAAGCATAGTTCCAATAAGAAGGGCTCTGTGCAGGTCAGGAGCTCCTCTGCAGGAAGATGTGCTTCCAGAGGTCACAGCCTTTGGCACTGGTCACTCCTTCCTTCTTACAAGGAAGCGGCTGAACTCCCCTTGAAATCACATCCTGGAGCCTTTTTGTTCTCTTTATACAACATGAAACACAGTGAAACCTTCATGCCAGAAACTAGATAGTATTTCTAATTTTGTTAGAATAATAACCAAGTTTGTTTCCACCAGAAAAATGCCTCAAAATCCAGTTTGGTAATTTCAGCAATCCAGGAATAATTCTATAGATAAAACATCCTGCAGTGACCAATTCAACTGACATAAATAATACTTTTGTGTATGCTAATTGCATTAACAAGGGAATGATACTGTTTCTTCTGCAGTTGAGGTCAGAAGTGAATGAACTCAACTATGTTTTGCATAACAGGATTTCTTAGAACACAGAAAGTTGTGTCAGATAAAAGTGGTTTAAATATACACTGGAATAACTCATTGAGCAATTATCCCACATTAAAGAAAAATGGAAGTAAAAAGGGATTTTAAAAGCTTCATTTAAAGACTACTCTATCTTTAAAAGTCATGGTATGAACCCTGTACTGGGGACAGGAACAGATTTGTAGCTATTTTAAGAGATCTTAGCTCTTCCAATAAAACAGAAAAAGACAAGAATATCCTCTGTAACTAGTCCTGCTGGTTTGTATGTCTTAAGTTGTCTTTACAGATACTTAAGTATGTTGAAGCAGTGAGATGAGATTAATCTCTTGCATTCCTTCCTTAAAATCTGATCAGTCTAATACATTATTTTATTGCATTAAGGTCATCAATATGAAATAGATGTAATTTACATTCCTGAAATCTGACCAGGAAGTTCGTTTTTGTCTAGTGAGAGACTGAATTACTTTGGAGAGGATATGTGATGTGGTTCATAGCAAGTGTTGATTGAATGAAATAGATGTTTAGGCAGTCGTATTTCTAACAGATTTTTTTTTGTATGTGGTATTAGCAAACTCTTCCCAGTGATATTCTATCAGCATGGACTGTACCTTTTTTCTATATGTATGCTCTGTGTAAAATCATGAGGCTTGACTTTACTTCACACATTCTAATGTGCACTTTCTATCCTCTCACATTCAAATGACCAATACCTCTTTTTTTTTTTTTCCTTTCTGGCATTAATTTTTGCTCATTTGACATCCAATTTGCCAAATGAATTATGACAGTAATCCTTTCTTCTGTGCTGTTGCTTCACTTTATTCCACACTATATATTCAGGTTTTCTGGGGTCATTCTTCTCCCCTACTGCCCCTTGTTTTGGTAATGAAAGATAAGATTTATTTATACTGATTAAAATAATTCTGAATGGTTTTACATTCATTTTAGCTCAGATAAATTGAATTGCAAAAATTAAATGTATCTTATAACCACTTACGCAGAACATAAGGACTTTTTAATTGTTGATGATATAGAAAAACTCTGTGTGAACTTACATTTGGAAGGAATAAAATTGCTAACAGAATCTGTCACTAGAATGAGGGTTAAAAGACTAAGAAGCAGTACTTATAAGATCTCATGGAAAGAAGGGTTCAAAAGGACCTCAAAGAGAGAAAAAATTGTGGAAAGGTATTATAGTTGTTTCTTTTCAAACACAAACATTTAGAAAATGTCTACTTCAATAGGGAAGATAACTAGAATGTCAAATTAGACATCTGTAAATGTGAAGAAGGCAAAAAAATCATGCATTTTGAAGATGAAACCTTTTTTCTGTAAGGACAGTATTTCTCTTGAAGTACATACATCCTAATTTAGATGAGAATAGTCAGGCAGAAGGAGATGTGCACAGTGCTTGCCTGTTAGTGCAGTTAAGGCAGAAGAGGAAATGTCTTACTCAGGGTATGCACACCCACCAGAACAGGGGGGAGAACCCTGTGCTACCAAAGGCTCCTCTTACCAAGGGCTGGAAGCCTGCCCATCCACCCAGGCAGTTCCCAGCCAGAGTCCCATGATGGTGTTAATGCCAAATCAGGTCAGTGAGAGCCGCTTGCAAGTCATTTATCCAGTTGCATAATGTGGTGAATTTTTTCCATGCATAAAGAAGCTTACTTCATGCTGGATCTCAGTGTTACCCTGGCTGTTCTGACTCTTCAGCCTGTGCTTTTTGAACTTCCCTCTGATTATAGGGAAAATTATGTCCTGAGGCATAATGCTTCTGGTAGAGAAGTCAGCAAGATCAGGGCAGTTATCTTTGTGCTCTGCCTTTCACTATGGCAAATTCAGTCAGTCCACCCTGTGTCCTTGCCTGAGGCAGCTTTATCTCCTCTCTCAAAACTTTCTTTGCTTTTTTCTCCAAAGCAGAGTGACAGAGGTGTTGTGGGATTTCACACACAGGATGGCTCAGGCAGTCTACCTGCAAGATTTCTGCCTGTGCTCTGAGGCAGTCTGTGCAATTTTTGCTGTTTTGAAGCTGAAGGATTGCTTAGCAAACTTCTCTCTGCAGTTTCACAGCCCCTGGCTCTCCAGGCTGGGGACCAGCTGTGTGAACCTCTGGCAGTCCCTCCTCAGGCTGCATCCTTCTGGGGTGTTGGAAATGCAGAATTCCCACAGCACGAGGAGAAGGTGCTGGCACTGCTCCTCCTGTGTATCCTTAACGATTCACTTCACCCCCTCTTTGCCCT
The DNA here is from genome assembly GCA_910950805.1 of Acrocephalus scirpaceus scirpaceus. NCBI lineage: Eukaryota > Metazoa > Chordata > Aves > Passeriformes > Sylviidae > Acrocephalus > Acrocephalus scirpaceus. The sequence continues at coordinate 62,869,830 of OU383781.1, forward strand.
GATTTAATGGGACTCACTTTTGGTGGTAGAATTTAATGGCATTTGGATCAGTATTAGCCTTCATTTAATGGGCTGCAAGATATGCTAATTTTTTTATTTAGGGCTACAATAGATGCCATTGTTTAAAAAATTAACCCTATACAATCTGAAGCATACAGGAACGTGTGTCTGTGACATTTGTGCTAGGAATAAGAGAGTCACTGAACTGAGAAGTGATTGTTCTTTTTTCATGGAGCTTTGTGTATGACAAAGTGACATGGCTTGGTTTATACAGGACCTAAACCTCTCTTAAAGTAATATCTCAGAACATTTTATTTTCTTATAAATTCTCAGCAATAAATGTTCTATTTCAGTACAAATACAAAAATAAAATTTGTTCAGTAAAACCTAATTCAGACGGCCAAGAGAGTACATAAAAGGTGTTATGCCATCAGAAAAATCCAATCACAGGCAATTATGAGCTCCAGTGACACTGGAGGAACAAGGTATGTGGACGATAATTTCTGGTGCATCTCAGGAGGAAGTACTCTGGAAATATTTCCATGTTTATTAAAGCACCTGCAAGCGTATTCAGTTTGCAGAAATGGAATTTATGTTTAGATCAGTCCTACTTGGGGAAACCATCTGCAGAGAGACTGAAAATAATTATTTACTGATGGGGCAGGAGAAATAGAAAAGCCCCTTTAATTTTTAATATTTCAGACTGATTTTTCAAAGGGAGCAGAAAGAGATAGGAATGTTTTATGTAAGCTCTTAAATACTCTTAACAATATCCAAAATTACTATTTAGAGCAGAAGCACATATTAAGTCATGTAGGATCAAGTCAGGGTCAGCTCTTGAAATCCATATTTGCAATTAACTTTCAGTAATACCTCAATTCTTACTATTCTGTTAAATTCCATCAATTGAATCAGAGGTTGGATGACATGTTTAAGCAACAAACTGACAAATTCTGGCAGCAAAATGATACAGCACATACAGTTCTTTAGTCAGCAATGTGCAGTCAAGTCTTTTCACCAGCTGCCTGGGCTACAGGAGTTGTTTTGGGTAGATACATTCAGTTGTTGCAATGAAGCAAAAAACTTGGCTGTTTTTGTTTCTGTTGAATTTCAGTTTTTAATATTGTAATTGTATTTAGTAAGCTTTCAGAACATTTTTCAATCATCAGCTGATCTAAGAAAGCAAGACTACTTCTCAGAAGCTGAGCTGTAAGTAGCTATAGCTACTTATAAATGCTATAGCATTTTGGGGCTAGAAATTAGCAGCAGAACTTTACTAAATATGATGTATATAATGAGACCCATGTGTATTGCACATATCACTGCAGCCAGATGTATATTGTCTTTACATCAGTCATTATAAAGGCCTCTCAGCAAATGAAATATTTAGAACATTTATTTTCATTTATTGATTATCTGAGATAGGTTGATTAAGGAAAAAAAAAACCTGCTTTGCAAAGAGACAGAGGGATCTAATCTTGTGCCACTAGAAGGAAGGAGTCTCTAGGTCTGGTTTTTGCTCCCTGCTGGTTCCATGTGTTGCTTTGTCTGTTGGTTTCTCAAGGTCTGTAGAGAAGAATTATGAAGAATTCTTTGGGAGCCACCCAATGAGAAGGATCAATATAATGTCAAACATCATATTATTTTCATTTCAACATTTACAATCCCTTTTTCCAAATCCCTGTAAGCTCTGTGGCTCACCACGGACATCTCCCTCTCACCAGGTGCCCTTTCTTTTTAAAGTGCTGAAAGTGTGGGAGCTTCCAAACAAAAACTGGGTTTTTCCTGACAGAGCAGGGCTGAGCCAGCACTGCTGGCTGCTGCAGGAGGAGGAAACCTGCAGTTTCTACAGCGGGCTTCTACTACAGATAAAGGCACAGCTGCAGTGAGAGAGAGGCAGAGAGGGGCAGAAGTTGCTCTAAGAGATATTCTTGCTAATCCCTGTTCCCACTTTCACTCTGCAGCACTAAACTTTCCTCCAACTGAAACATTTTTTCCTCGACTATTATTGAAGAGCAGAAGGAGGAGGAGTTTGTTCACACTTTTGTTGGAGAAAGCAAACATCTCCTTTTAATCCTGAATATTATTTACAGATTTGAAACTCCAATATTATATTTTTTTTTTGCTACTGGACGAAGTAATGAATGCATTCAGAGCATTTGAAAATGGGTCACTCTTGTCCAGTTCCTCTGCTCCTGCCAGATGGGATCCCTTCCGTCGTCCCTTGGACTCCATCCAGCCCTGGCAATTCAGGCTCCTGGCAGCCGTAATGTTGGTGGTGACCTCCCTGTCACTTGCTGAGAACCTGGCTGTAATCCTGGTAACTTTTAAGTTCAAGCAACTGAGACAACCTGTCAATTATATCATAGTCAATTTGTCTGTGGCTGATTTCCTGGTCTCACTGACTGGTGGTACCGTCAGCTTTTTAACAAATCTAAAAGGTTATTTTTTTATGGGATACTGGGCTTGCGTATTGGAAGGATTTGCTGTCACATTTTTTGGTAAGCTTGGTTTTGCTGTAGTTTTATGTTCTCTTCCTTCAACTTCCTTCAATGTATCCTACTGCAGCCTCCTGACTTTGCATGCCTTTGAATTCTCTGGTATTTTCCCCTGTTACATATATACTGTAGTGGAGAGTGAAAAATGTCTCTCTCTATCCCTGTCATATAAATGGCCTGTCGCATGTGTACTGATCCTTGAATAGGTTTCATAGGATGAGGAAAAGCTTGCCAATAGAATAGCAGTGTTATGGGGCTTAGGGTAAAAAAATTCAGGAAAAAATCCTTATGTGTAGCTACATTCAATATTTGTATTTAGGTGTGTGCAGATATAGATAAATAAGAGAGATAGAGAAAAAGAGTGAGTGGCTGCCCATAAAGTGTGGAAAATCTCAGGGCAGGGAACATCTTGTGTTCTCTATCCTTCAGGGGCTCTGAGGAGCAGGGACACTTCTGTAACAGCCAGTCCACACACCTACAGCTTTTTGTGATTTTTTTTTTCATGGCTTTGTTAACTTACCACAAAATAATATTAGAAGTATTCTAAGAGGAAAAATCCTCATTGCACAGTACATCATGTAAATACACCTCTGCAGAATAAATAGTATATTAGTTTAAAATGGGCCATCTACTCACCTGTGACAGACACTCATTCCTGAATCCTGTCCCTGTTTCTGAAGCTGCATGAAGACAGCCAGTAATGCTTGTGTCTGCTCCAAATCACACACAGTGCTGATCCTCAGCCTGGAAAGGAGTCCCACAGCTGCTGTCTGCCTGTTTTAGCTAGACAGAGGGAATGTTGGTGAGGGACAAGGCTTCTACATCTGTTTGTGGCATGTGAGCTGTGTCCTATGGAGAAAGATCAGGCTATTCCGAGATTTTGGTGTCCCACCAAGTAATATGAGCCTAAATTGATAATTTGATGTTGTGGGCAACTGTCTGCAGGTTTGAGTTTTCTGAAATAATTTTTGCAAAGATAGTACTTTGAACATTTTTAGTTAATTAATTTGGATGCTACGTATAATTTGCAGCTTTTCAGAGAAGAACCAAATGAAAAGTGTAAGTCCTAATCCCTTGATTGGCCTGATAAGGGTTTTGTAGCCCTTATACTGTAGACTGGCAAACTGGACAAACGTGAAATTCTTATGCTTTTCATTAATACTAGAATGATGCACATAAACTGCCCATCCTTTCACAACTTGTGTCGACAGAGAAGATGTCTGATGTTGCAGGCAGTCAAAGAGTGTAACTGGTTGCCCAGAGTGGTTGTGGAGTCTCCATCTCCAAAGATGCTCAAACCCCAGCTGGATTGGTCCTGAACAACCTAGGATGGACAGTGCTTGAGGGGGAATGATGACCTCCAGAGATGCTTTTCAAAATAAACCGTTCAGGGATTCTGTAATTTGGGATGGTGTTTGCTTTTCAGTGATCTACCCAGATTTGATGCTGACTGTGTTCTCCTGCTCCAGGCATTGTAGCTCTCTGGTCTCTTGCTCTGTTGGCTTTTGAGCGGTACTTTGTGATCTGCCGCCCGCTGAGAAATGCACGCTTGAGGGGGAAGCACGCAGCCCTAGGCATTGTCTTTGTGTGGAGCTTTTCCTTCATTTGGACCATTCCACCAGCAGCTGGTTGGAGCAGTTACACCACCAGTAAGATCGGAACTACCTGTGAGCCTAACTGGTAAGGGCACTCTCACAGAGTGTGGTAAAAATATGAAACTTGCTGCTTAGGATGCCTCAGGGCCAGGGATTTAAAGGAAAGGGATAAAGATTATGTAAATATCTGAAAAAAACAGATGTAAAGAAAGTTGTAATAAAACTGATCAAAATTTTCCATGATCACTTTCTAAAACAAAAATTTCTAAAGGGTGGAACCTCCGTCTCTAATGAAAATAATCACCCTAGACCCTGTGCTTTTTGTCAGGAGTCAAAGGACAAAGAGATTTTTTCAGAAGACTGGACAAAGCTCTGAGCCAGCTGGTCTGACCCCATAGCTGGCTCTGCTTGGAGCAGGAGGTTGGATTACACATCCCTTCTGACCTGGTCAGCCCCTGTACCTACAGTTGTAGGATCCTCTCCTACCCCCGGGCAGGGAGATGGCCCAGTGCTCCATCTGGCGATATGACTACGGCTGCAAAGGGGCACATTGAATAAAAAAACATTTGACAAAAATACTAGTGACATCTTTGAAAAGAAATATTAATATTTCAAGAAAATATTAGGAACATGCCCAAGGTATTTTCTATTTCATACAGGTACTCAGGAGCTTATGCTGACCGTGCATACATTATTACATTCTTCACCACCTGTTTTATAGTACCCTTATTTGTGATTTTGGTATCCTATGGAAAATTGATGCAGAAGCTAAAAAAGGTAAGAAGAAGCATTCATAAGTAAACTTTTAAAACGTGTACGCATGCAAAAGTTTGGAATTACTGTGTTTGATTTTCTATAAAGATCACACATATCCAGATCAGATTTGCAGGCAGCAAACACACTCAGTTACATCCCTTGTTTTATAATTACCTTTACACACACAAATTCATGCTAGGGTTAGAATTAATGTTTTAAAGTGTCGAGTTCACAACACTTATCAGCACATCTCATTAGTCAAACATCGTACAAATGAAAGAATGTCTGCCCTCATAAATAAACAGAATGATCCAGTATTGCTTTATTCACAATTGTGCTTCAACTCAGTGACATTTCATAAGACTCAAACAAGGCAAATTAGAATGCAGCTTAAAATGACTGCAGTTGTAGATTTTAAGAGTGCTGCCTACGACTTAGTAATACTCTCAAAATAAGATGTAGCCTTTGTAAATAATGCAATGCTGTTTAGTAAAGAAAATATTAATAAGGAATATTAAAAAGGCTTGAGAAATGCTTTTGAATTTTCTTTCATGGTTGTGTTGACCTGATCCAAAGGAGAAGCTGCAAAAAGTGACAAAGAAGACAATAGAAAAGGAAAATTCCTATTTGGTACAGGATTTGGGGACAAGACTTTGGGAAAATACTGATATTTCTATTTACTGCAAGGCTCTGAAAAGCCAGTACCTGCAACATATTCTGTAAATCTATAATGAATTGCCATATGATTGTACCTCACAATTCGTTTTCAAAAATCTGACTAGAGTGAACAGAGAGAGATCCAAGTACCAGAACTGGTATCTTGATGTTCCCAACCACCTCTCTTCATGCATTTTGTCCCACGGTTGTCATAGTGTGGGCTTGTTCCTGAGTGGAATAGTCTGCCAGCCCCTCAGTCCCAGCGACCTCAGCTTTACAATGCCAATTGTAGCTTTCACTGCAACATCAAAGTTGATGAAAGAAGTTAATCTTCAAGAAAATATCAAATTAGCAGTATAGAGTAAATGATAGAGGTAAATGATTACAATAGAGGTAAATGATCACAGCAGTATTCCCGTGTTTGTAATATAAAGCACCAGTATGTTTTTCTTTATCAGCATTTAAATAGAAAGGAAAAGCTGTATGTGAAAAAAAGACCAGGCTGATACAAGACAAAGATGAAACAGTTGAAAGTTCAATAAAGGAGATTGTGTTCCTTTTCCAGGGGACTGCACTTCTGCTGAAAGGGAGGCTGGGCTGCTCTCTGTGTAGGAACAGCAGACATGAAAAAATGCTGTAGAAATCTCATATATTGGCAGGGAATATCTTATCAGTATCAAACACAGCTTTTGTTAATGCCTAATAACTTGCAGTTGTTGTAACAATTCATTATTGTTGTTGTTGTTTTGTTTATATTTGGTAAAAACTGACATGAATTGCAGCTTTCTGCAGAGGTGAGGACATGGCCCTTCCTAGGAGGTGCTTCTATACCTCTTTAAGTACTAAATACGTTGAATTATCAAAGTGCAGTTTAAAAGTTGAGATTAAATGTCTCAATAGAGTTCTAACATTACTGCAGGAAGCTAAAAGGCCATGTTATGCAAACAAATCCTATTTTATTAGAATGTAATATTGCAAGCTCTGGCATCAGGTTTTTCTGGAGCCGTACAGAGTTATTAATTATTTCTTGTGTAAAATAACATTTCATAACAGCACCTTATTTCACTAAGTTTCACTTTGACAATAAAAATACAAAAATACTTAAGCACAAGAAAATTTATTAATGCTGGTCTCTGGTAATTCATGCCCCTCAGCAGTAACTTCAGCACCCATCCCTCTGTGCTGCCATGCTTGGGAAGAGCAGATCTTTCCTTCTAGCATGGCAACTTGGCAGCTCACTAAAGTCACTGGTTGGACTTGTGGATTTCTAGAATCTTTTCTCTTTTCTTAAAAGGTGTCAGATGCACAAGGCAGGCTGGGAACTACCAGGAGACCTGAAAAACAAGTGACTAGAATGGTTGTTTTTATGATCATTGCCTTTCTGATCTGCTGGATGCCATACGCTACCTTTTCTATCCTAGTCACTGCATATCCCTCCATTGAGCTGGATCCTTGTCTGGCAGCAATTCCAGCTTTCTTTTCCAAAACAGCTACTGTTTATAATCCAATTATTTATGTCTTTATGAACAAACAGGTACCGTATGCTCTCAGAGTGTCTCTAACACTCATATTTTGCTATTTTGTCTTACTTTATAATTAATTATTTCTACCTACCTATGTGTTAGCTAGCAAGCATTCCAATAACCAGCATTTAGAATGAAACAATAATCTGCCTGGTGGAAGATAGCATAAACCTCTGAGCATTACTGAAATGTAAATGTTAATAATTATTAGGTTTAGATATTATAAAGGAAAATCAGCCCTTAGGGAACATGAGTTAGTTTTCTGTATGAAAATTATGTTCTCAAGACTGTCCCAGTATATTTCAATATTTCTCTTAGAATGCAACACCAGTAAGTTGATCTTGAGGTGGGGTGCATATTTTCAAAGCTTGAATCTGTCTTGGGGAAATGAGGCATTTGTGGTTTATGTGCAGGGGTGTAGAAGTATTGCACATGCCCATTTAACAGGGAGCTTTCTTCTTTGGAATGAGGGAAGAGGATTGGATGCAGAAAAAAAGAACTGACATGGGGATGAAGCAGAGTGCTGCGTGCTCACAATGGTAACAGACACAGTAATGAACATGGGCAGATTTCTGCAATGGATGCAGCAACAGAGTGGTGGCATCAAGCACATAAATTAAATAAAGAAAAATAGCTAAGTGAGTGTTGAATAAGAAATGGTGACTTCATTTATTCAGTAGAGAGATACTGTTATCTCACATCCTGTGGATAGCACCCTGATCTCCCAAACCATGTAGATACGTGCTACACTTTACCCTGTTTGTGGATGTGAACAACAAAAACCCATCTTTGACTTGCCAGGAATTTAGTATATGAAAGCATGAGTCTGGAGAAATGACCAATTATGTCCATTAGATATGATTAGCTAAAAGCAGAAAAGAAAAATTGTTTTTTAAATTAAGATTGGGTCTTTTTAGAACATAAGTTAATTTTTAGGTTTAGAGTTCCTCATGGTGGCACAGGCCAATTTTATGAGGTTATTTCTTTATATTCCCAACTGATTCATGAGAGAATTTCCAAGACTTTTAGCTAATATGCAGATTGATCTATAGAACTGCTTTTAAAATTCTTACGTGTTTTGATTGATCTCCTGTTTTTTCAACTTTTTAGTTCAGGCAGTGTCTGATTCAAATGTTCAGTTGCAGTGCTATAGGAACTGCAGAGTCCAACAAGAACCTGACTTCAGAGAGAGCAGTGCTCACCCAGGACAGAAGAGGCAGCGAGATGTCCCCCAAGGAAGTTCATAGCACCATTTCTAAGAGGAAAACTGCGAGATGAACACAGAAGCCGACAATCTTTGGCTCTGTTGACAACTTCAGAAAACAAAATGTGTCCCATGTAGAGTGGGAGATGGGATCATTAATGCAATGCTACAGCATCTTTCCTTGTTACAATCACCTAATATAAAGATATGTTGTCACTGGGGACATCACGGCCCTGTGGACATCAGCTTTTGAGATCCCAGGCTCCTCAGTGTGTCTAAGAATTCTTGGCTCTATGGGTGCAGTCACCCAGCCATAAGGTGAGTCCCTTCCTCTGCTGCATTCCTCTTCCCAATCCACAATCAACATGCAGCAGGTAGTGGCACCACTGCTGTGTCTCCCTCCAATCCTCAAGTCCTTGTTTCTGCTTAAGTCACATTCTCACTGCTTAAACTGGGCTGCTGATTCCAGAATAAATTATTGTTATTACAGCTCTACTTCCAGAAGCAAGGACTATAACACAAATACTGCTTCTGCAAACAGTGAAAACTAATGGAAATCACCAGCTTTCTGTGGCTGTATTCCATCTCATATTTAATTCACACAATGAAGTGCAGCAATATACTTTGCTTTAGTGGAATGTCACTTCCATATGAAACGCCAAACCAGGTTATGAGTGTAATAAAGACAGGCTTCTGTTTTACACAGTGTTTGGGATCTATGTATGAAAGGTTGCTAAGAACTAAGCTTGTGCTAAGGCACATTGGAATTTTAATCCTATATAAAATCTATCTTTAACTGAACCCATTTTATGAGAAAAGACAAAGGCTGAGTGTATTTAAATGCCTTAGGATGGAAAACCATTATTTCTACAGAAGACATTAGTACAATGCCAGCTGAAACAAATGTTCCACAGCGGTACAGAGAAGCTACACTAGTTCCACCCTGTACAGGCCTTAGCTATAGAAATGTGACATGGAATGGATCATCAATGGTTCAGTTTTACTTCAAAAAATAAAATTATTTTACACAGAATAAAGTAATTCTTTTCTATTTTTTCTGCTTTCTATTAAGTTAATATTTGAAAAACTATATTGCCTTGAAAAAGAGTGGGACTACCTGAGATAGCTGTGGTCAAAGCTAGTCCCTGAGCAGTACCTTGCTGACCTGGAAGTCAAGAAGCATTCCTGCAGCAGCTGGGGATACTGGAGGATCAGGAAAAGGTAACACAGACAGACAGCACAAAGCATAGCCTGAAGCCCTGCTATGTTGCAGAGGTTTCTGAATGATTCCCCTGCTCATAGGAGGCGAGCCATAGCTGCCTGCTGGGGTGGAGGGTCAGGCACGGGAGCACGTGTGGCCCTGAGCCACTCTGGCCCTGGCATGCCCGCTGGGCTGCTCGGCCACCTGTTCCTGCCACCTGTTCCTGCTTGTGGCCCTCACAGCACACACACCATGGACAGTCACACTCTTTTATTTTCCTTCTTACAAAAGCCCTTTGGACCTTTTCTGCACGGTGGCCTCTGCAGAAGAGGAGAGGTTAGGAAGCACTGGAACCTTTTCTGTTTTCTGTTTAGGAGGTTCAGATTCCATTGCCCTGATTTCATTTTGGGATGGCAAGATCCAAAGAGAGAAGTTAATTTACAAATAAAATCATGAGCTGCACACGTGAGAGCTCACTGCAGAAGACTGCACAGTTTTCCTGTTCATCTCACAAAATTTCATGCTGTGACTGCCTTTTACAGTGTAATTTTGGCTTGAAACTTTTGCAGGACTCAATCTCAAACCCAAATGTTGATCCTTACTCATTCCTCACCAGTAATCCTGTGTTATCTGCAGCAGGACAATGAATAGATCTATATGCCTTGTTAAAATTTTTTGGAAATACTATGAGATAGGAAGAGTATGGTAACCAGTGATTAATTGTATGCACCTTTTTGTGCTCATTAGTCCGTTAAAACAGTCAGATATGATTTGAAAGTGAAAATTCTTGCATTTAAGATTTTCTCTTTCAAGGATATATTGACCTAGGTTAATCACAAGTTAATGGTATTACATATATTAAATCATGAAGAATTGGCAGAAGTGCTAGTGTTTAATTAAAAGCAACAGAATTATTTTATCTCCTGAGAAGGTGAGGATATGTAAAGTATAGCTCCGTAGTACAAAATAAAGCAACAAAAATTAAGTAATTGTAAAGAAAAAAACAATGTAAAATGCATGGAAACTATGTAAAAATCCACAGAAAACAACAGAAAACAGCAAGCTGTCTCTATGAGATGTTCCCATCTTTGATAGAAACTAGGAATAATAGAATCAGCAGGTATTTTCATCTGAAAATGTCTTCAGTAGTGCTTTTCAGGAGGAGGAGGATACCTTTTTTCCTACTTACTGGTCAAAGAGTACATTTTAAAATGTATGAACACCTTGACTCATTGTCATAGTGGCCCAATCAGAACAGCATCAGCTGGGAACAAAATATTCCAGGGTTCCCAGGAGCTGGTTGTTAAGTCTTTCAATATAACACAATAAAAAATGTTTAGAGCTACAAACAAAACTAGAGGGGGCTCTTTTTTTTGGAGTTGTGCACTCTGGTTAAAGGGACAGAGTTTTGCTGTAGGTGCTAAGAACATGACATGAACATTTTACCATATACAAAAAGTAATTTAGGCAATGGATGGTTTTAAGATTTCATGAGTAACAGGTGTGAAAACTGCACAAGTCAGCTTGCTTACACTTGATTGGGAGCTAATAAACAGCATTGTGTCCTTAAATTTTCACTTTGCCACCAAGAGTATGCCTAGAAATCACATTCCTTAAAAAAAAGTTTTATACATTATCTATTGTTTGCAAAACTAGCCATGAAACACTACAGTACATTCTGCTTTGTGATCATTGCATTTTAATGATGTAACCTGGAGAAAGATACTGCCCCTTCCACAAACCTTCCATGGCATAGGAGGATAATGGCTTTGTGTTTTTTTCTTTAAAATGTCAGCAATACTTCATCAGTCTACTTGTTTGTAATGGAAATACCTTTTTTTTTTCTTTTTTTTCCTATAAATGATAGTTGCTGTAAGACTTACTGTTGTGTTATGAGCTCATGTTGGTTCCTTTGGGATAACAGTAATAAAGGCACCAACACTGAGGCCTAGCTAAATGATTCACTGAGTGAAAACCAGAAATTATTGAAAAGAAAACAGCAATCTTAGGACCTTTCTGGTGCTGGAAACCTCTTGTTTCAGCATGAAGTGAGTCTCTCCTTTTAGGTCATCACATGCTACCCAGACCTTATCCAGGATGAAGTATTCCAACCTTGTTCTTGACAACTCCATGGTGTGTGCAAGTGCACAAAGTTACCCATTGTGCTGGGCTGTCCAGCTGGCACACCACGGCTCTGTCCCACTAGCACTGAGCCCACACAGGTGTATTTTCAGGCAATGTCACAGCATGTGCACAGGGGTACGAGTGGTCACTCACGCTAATGAACAGGTCTGTACAGCTGAGGCCCTGATAAACTCTGCTCAGGTTCTGTTTGGAATCACCATCTCCTCGTTACCACTTCTGCTGTGGCCCACCAGAGCTGCTCTGCATTTATAGCTCTGTCAGTTCTTTCCTGTGGAAAAACTAACAAACAGATCTTTTCTTAAGGCTGCATATTCTTGAGAAAACACCCTGAACAAACAAGTGGATTTGGGCATGGGGAAAAATACCCAAAATAGGTTTCAAAAATCATTCCAGTAAGAGGTAAAATGCTGAGATTTAAAAGTAGATTGTCCAAGCTATTTTTCATAGTCTCAAATCTAGAGAAAGAATACATTATAAAATGTCCTAAGATCAGCTAACCTCATCACCCACTAGCACAGATGAAGGTGAAAGCTTAGACACTGAACATAGTGATGGTGCACTTTACAAAAGGTTCATGTTCTTGCTCTGGCAGCAAACAACACAGCTTCCCTGGGGATTCCTTACTGCTTTTTGAAGATACAAATATCTTAATATACAGATCTTGTTTCTCCTAAACCCACATGTACTGCAGAGCACTGCTGGAGGAGATACTTCTTGCTCAAAGTGCAAGGGCATGGAGAGGGGCAGAGATTGTTACTGAAGATAGTTCTACCAGAAGTGCACCATAAACCAGATTACTCCAGCATAGCTCTGATACAGATTAACTTCTAAATCATCTATTTGTATCTCAAACAGGTTGCTACTCTAGCAAATATTTTTGCCTTGGTTTTTGGTAAAAATGCATTTAACCACATATCTGAGTTTCTTTCACTTTTGATTAATAAGAATTACCCTTGCCCTTACCCACACTGAACCTTTACTGCCAAGGGCTCTGAAAGCCAAAATGAAACTAGCACTCAAACCAAATTTGAGAAACACAATTCTGTTTCTGATTTTGGATGAAATATTCATTCCTGCTTTTTCAATGTTTCCTGCTTTCTCTTCCATTCATTTTGTCACTGGGTCCAGAGCAACACCTCCAAAACAAAGCACTTCTAATATTCTCCCCCTGGTTGCTCTTACCTGCAGATCCCACTCAGAGCAGATTCCTTCCCCAGGAACTGCACTTGCAAAGGAGAGAAGGGTTGGACAGTGAGACAAGGTCTAAGCCTCAGCAGGTTCAGCATTCACATGTTTAGTGTCCATGGTATTCCTCCACCACTGTTCCAGCCTCAGTGTTCTCAGATTCACACAGGGTGGACACATTTGACATATTTGTTCACAGTCTAGCTAGAGGAATAATACACATATTATATGGCTAGAACATTTCTGTTTAATTACGACCTCAGTGAAAATGATTATCCAAGAAAACACAGTTGTGAACATTAACAATATTTCTCACCTCAATTATTGAGAAATATAATTTTAAATGATTGGTGAAGAGAAGATTCCTAGAAAATTTATGATAATATTCTTTATTATAATACTTAGTATTATAGATTGTACTATTTTTCTCTTTATTACATTATATTAAAGTCTCTTTCCTTTTCTATGTCACAAATAGTTAAAAATCTGTAAGAGAATTTAAGAGCCTTTCAGCAATTTGGCACACCAGTTTTATCTCAACTATTATCTAGCTGCACCAAGATATTAATGTAGTCATCTCTCTTTAGTCTCAATGAATTACTATAAAACTGTCAAACAATTAGATTATATTGGCCAACACAGCCCTGTTTGATTAAGTACAGATGTAGGCCATGTCCCTTGAATCACACTGATAAGAAACAGAAAGGTTTGTGGAATTCCAGTGCAAATTTATTTCAATGTACATCCCACTTCAGACGCTAATGACAGTACTTGCCATACTAATAACCAAAAAATGCTAAATAGGTATTTTCAAATGGAATAAAAGTCAATGTCATTCAGGAGAAATACCAATGAACTCTGCTGGAGGAGAAAAAGCCAAAAACTATAAAACCAGCACAGAAGCCAGGGTGCAAACACAGATGCTGCCCAAGGGCACAGATGTGACTATACCAAAGGTGCAAAACGAGCATTTCTTTTACTTACTGGAATAGTAGTGCTTAAATTCTGTCTCTGCTGACCAGAAAATGCAGTACATGCTTTTGTGTCAGGAACACAACCAGTGTATAAATACTTGATAGCAATATCTGGTTAGAAATATCTCCGTGTTCTGTGCCATTCTGGTGGTCACTATGACTGTGCCTGCCTTTTTCTCCATACACAAACTGTGCATCCAGTTGCACATGCAGGCCCATCATGGAGTGGCAAGGGACAAATCCTTACAGATGAAATAGCTCTCAATTTTCTGGTGCCCACACAGATCACATGTGAGGAACAGCTAAAGTTTTGCTGTTGTAACCTAAAAGCTGGAAACAGCTTCTGTTCCATATATGATAAAAATTCAGAAGGTAGTTATGTCAGTCATATTTTGCTATAGTAGACACACCATAAACAAAGCATACTGGCAGTGTATCTCCTTGGTGAAGTCTCAGCTGAAGAAGGCTGTTCCCACTCCATGCCTGCACATCTGTATCCATGTGTATCTGAGCTCTTGAGCAGCAGTGCAGGAGAAACATGCACCTGTGCTGTCAGTGACAGTGACAGGATTACTTGCTAATCATCAGAAAAAAATAATGGCCCAGAGAGGCTCAGATGCAGAATGACAAGGCAGAACTCTACATTGGTACCATGCACGGTGATCTGTGCAATGCAGCTGCTGCCTCGCTGTCAGGATTAACCAAAGGACAGGTGGTCATCTACACACCTCAGGGCAGCATCCTCCACACTCAGTCTCTATTCTGTAACCCACTTCAAGAGTCACAAGCTCAGATAAATTCTGAGGACATGACAGAACTGCAAATATTTCTGAAGCCCATTCTTTTTTTCCATCAGGAAATCTTAGTTAATTCTCTCCACTGGTGCACTGACAAGTAATTAATACACATCAGTGGGAGAACAGACTGTTCTGGCTGCTTCTACGATGAGAACTCCAGCAGACAAGCTCATCACTACCAGAATGAAGGTCAAGATGTCTGCTTTGAGCACATTAAATGTTTTCATCCTGAACTTTTTTCTCTACATTCCTCTTCCAGGATATTGCAGATTGCAGGTCTTAAGAGTAATTCCACTGTCACTGTTCTCTCATCAGACTCACTTTGTACTTAAGAAGTTGTTCTCCAAGCTGGTTTTCCAAACAAACTCTTCTGTCCTACAATATGAAACTGTTCTCCCCCACTGATGGATTGCAATCAAGTCTTCATTGTGTTAATCAAACCAAATTGGGCACACTGATCTGATTCTTAGAATTTTGGCATCAAAAAGAAACCGAGAAGTGTGGACACTGTTGCTATGATATAAATTTGATCTACTATCCAATATCCAGTCAGATAATAAAACACCTGTAATACATAATATTTTCACACAGAAGCCAGTACAGGTTATGATTTCAAGGGAAATTACCATGTGCACTTCTGAAAACCTCAGGTCTGTTTTGGTTTTTTTGTTTGCTTTCTGGAGCTCTCCCTGCAATGTATTGACTTCTTTCATAACTGACGTATTTGGGCAAAATTAAGGAAAAAAGCACTCAAAATTAAAAAGAATTTTAGACAATAATGAATCTGATTCAGTTTACTTCAGTGTTATTACCTGTAGCTTATCTCAGTGTACCTATAGCACAGAAAATTATGTTAACTCTTGGAATTGCTGAATTGTTGATCAGGTTATGGTAGGCCTGTAAAAACCAGAAGTCTTACCCATCCACCTTGTTAAGAAACTTATGACATTAACTTCACTTCCTTTAAGTAAATTAAGTCATAAAAAAAGCCAGAACATTATAAAACTATTTTTAGATGCCTTTTCAGGAAATAAACACAAATCTGTAATTAGTGCAGCCCTGATTTCTGGAAAAGCTGTACATCTTTGTAAACATCTGGTTTGTCCTACCATTTCAAATGCTAAACGTCAAGTATGAGACCATCAAGAAAAGTGACAAGTCATGAACACTCAGTTACTGGAAAGGACTCGTTCTTGAGCTCAGTACTGATTCACTTTCAGTTTAATCTTGACAGTTTCATCCTCTTCTGCCATCACGTGTGAGGCTGAAGCATTATATGAAACACAAGGAAAAGAAATCACAGTAGTTATTCAGTGACAAAGAAATATCTTCTTAAATATTTCCCTTAGTAATGGACACTGTCACAAAATACCCTTTTAATTTCCTGAACCTTCCTAGCCCAAAATATTGGCCTTTACTTCTCAAAGGGGTCTTTATTTTGTTGGCTTCAACTGTTTGAACTCAGCACTGACTTCATGCACTATTTGGCAGAGGAAGAAAACATTTCTTCATAGATGGACTATTGCATTTACAATGCTTATTTTAATATATTTAAAAGTATACATACATATAATAATAGGTATCAAGATTCATATTTCAGCAAATATTATATTTTATCCATCAGCACTACTGTTATTCCATACTGCATTTTTATAAAAATGGAATTAAGTGATCTAAGACTCTTTAAGTGATCTAAAACTCTTCTAGTGATCTAAAACTTTATGACTCTTAAATAAGTTCATAAGTAACCATAAGTCTTAAGCAGACTTCTGGAAAACTGCAATATATTAAATACATTTCCTCTCTTCTTATTCTGAGACTACTGAGCCCGCTCCTTGAAAATGCTACTGCCATGTTCATGAAAGACCCCACACACTCTTCTATCACTGGCTGAGAAGTATTCCATCAATTGATCACCTGAGTACCAATTTGGGTCTTCCACTGACCAGTAAACATTTCAGGGCACCTAAGTATGCCTTCAGTTTTAACTCGACCACATCCTTAAAACCCATGCTGGTAACTATCTGTCACTATATCCACATGAGGACACTGCATTTGGAGGCCTGAATTAATACCCAGAGGGACTTGGAGACGTTCTTCCTGGTGACTTCACAGTGATGAGCTGGTCTTTCACCCACACCAAGAGAAGAAAGGATTTACACTCACACAGGGTGGCTGAATTTCCTCTGATACCGTTTTGGGAGAGCTTCCAGGTCAGAGGGCACTGAAGCACAGGCTGGAAGACTTACAAGGTTGAAAAATCACTGAATTAGTGTTCAAACTCAAGATGAATGGTCTTCAATAACTATGGGAATGATCTGTACACCACACTCAGCTCTGCTCTAACTGCCCTGCCTACAGACACCTACAGCAGCAGCTGCTCTGTTCTGGCACCTGCAGAGCAGGGACAGCAGCCTTGCTGGCAGGCCCAGCCACGGCAGCTCTGCAGAGACACACATGAAACCCTTGAATGACTGCTTAAGGCAGCATAATTGTGAAGAGGTTACACCAGGGACTAATGAAAGAGGTTCTGGTTTTTTTTGTTTATCATTTTGT
Source organism: Acrocephalus scirpaceus scirpaceus (assembly GCA_910950805.1). Classification (NCBI taxonomy): domain Eukaryota; kingdom Metazoa; phylum Chordata; class Aves; order Passeriformes; family Sylviidae; genus Acrocephalus; species Acrocephalus scirpaceus. The sequence goes on from OU383781.1 coordinate 62,886,921, forward strand.
GGCAAACTTGCTGCAGCTCTTTACTGCAGACCATTCAGAACCACACACTTTTTTTGTACAACTCAAATTATGTTCTTGTCCTAGAATATCATCAATAAATTCACCATGATTTTTCCCTCCTCACATTTTTCAGATTACATAAATTTTAGCTGACCAATTCTTTTCATGCTAAAATATATTATGAAATGTCGTTTCTGTTATAAAAGCTAATTGATAGTGTGATTTGTTATGTTGCTGAGACATAATTCAGAAAGTTATTTTAAAGCCCTTGATACATGGAATAGCACTAACTGCTTAATATTTCTTGTATGAATGAATACAGTGCATGGAATGATGTAGTGCCATGCAGATGAAATATTTTCAGAAGCTCTTATTCTTGTTGTTTGGGCTAGTGCCAATGTCATTTGATGAGAGAGCTCATACGTCCTAAGGTGTATCTACTGTAATTTATTCACAGGTCATTAGCTGGTAGGATTTTTTTTTTCCCTCCAGGTTGCTGAACACTATATAATGTTGTAAAAATTAAGAGCCCATAGTGAAATAAATGAATATTTTAGAATACTCGAAAAAATCAGATTAAGTATTTTTAATTTTAAAATATTTAAATTTAATCTTTTTTTTTATTAAAACAATTCATTGCTTAATAAAAATAATTTCTCACTCTTGAGAAAGTCCAGATGGAGTATTGCATCTAGTTCAGGAGTCCCCAATATATGAGCAAGTCCAGAGGAAACCTCTGAGGTGTTCTGAGGGCTGGAGTCCCTCTGCCCTGGAGCCAGGCTGGGAGAGCTGGGAATGTTCCCCTGGGGAAGGGGAAGGCTCCAGGGAGAGCTCAGAGCCCCTGGCAGGGCCTGAAGGGGCTCCAGGAGAGCTGGAGAGGGACTGGGGACAAGGGATGGAGGGACAGGACACAGGGAATGGCTTCCCACTGTCAAGAGGGCAGGGATGGATGGGATATTGGGCAAGAATTATGTTGGAAATGTTATTAAGGAAAAACACAGGAAAATAAAGCAAAAATTATTAACCATTTTATTTAACACTAACTTGTTTTCTAATTAAACTACAACTACCTCCATACACAAAGATCAGACTCAGAGTAAGGTCACTCGGTAAATTTTTTAGCTGTGTCCCTGATGAATCATCCATGTGAAAATAAAATACATCAGTGAAGCATTTTTCCAAATGGAAGCACTGACATTGACATATTCCAGTTCCATTCATGCATCAAGGCTGAAAAATACTGGCTAGTGTATCTATATATACACTTTTCTTTAAAATATGTTGGTACTTACCAAATTTTTAAAGGATTCACAAAGTTAAAAAAACCTTAGAGCACTAACTGAAATTTCTGAACCATATATTCTATTTTCCTGACAGTTACTCTAATATCAAACTGTTTACATCCAAAACAGGAATCAGTATATGTACATTTTCCTAATCTCACCTCTCCTTAGATCAGTGTAGGTATACCTAGCATGAGAAGACTGACACAAATTACTTTGGAATTATGTTGGGTAAACCATAGAGAACACAATTAAAAAATGATGGAGGAGTTGCAGGAAGATCTGAGGAAGCACAAACAGTCTGCTCTTCTATTTTGTCCCCAGGAGAGCTGTGAGAATCTGCTTCCACTACAGAAATATATTAAAAACCATTGTTATTTCTGAATATGACTAAATATAAGAATGCTGTGAGTGTCATCATTTAATGCATCTTCTCTTTGATTAAAACTTGTGGTTCTTTTAAAATATTTTAAAAATATTAACAACTATCACTATATTGAAGAAGCATTTTCTGAAAAACAGAAAACTAGGGAATATTTCTGATCTTAGCTCTTTCTCTCTTCAATTCTATGACAGTGCAAGCTGTAAGTAGAATTTATTTTATTACAACTTATTTTAAAAGGTAAGTCCTGTACAGTGAAAAATAGCAGTACAATTTTACAGGCAGTATATTGGAAATTGTTTTACTTAGAAGCTCTTCCCCACTCTCCAACAAGATGCCAGAGATTTCGTATGTTTATAATGCCCTGTACAATGCAGACTGTCTAAAATCACTGCAGATCCTACTGATCTTTTTGCAGTTTATAATCCCATACCATTTATATTGTTAATGTTGTGCTCCTGATGTACCTTGTTACACTACTTCACTTTAACAAGGTACATCAGGAGCACAGCATAAAACACTACTTTATTTGTTCAGTCAAGAAGAAATTTTAGCTTTTGGACAGCTATGTCAAAGCCTCCCCAAAATTTTGTTTATATAAAATATAGTTACTCCAAGTACAATTTTGTATCAATGCTCTTCTGACTCTCAGCTTTTTTAAGAAGCTTCAGAGAAAACTGTAACAGCTCATCTGTAAGGTTTCACTTTCACCCATGAACTACCTATCCAGAGGTTCCAGTTAGTGTTTATAGCCAGTCCTTCATACTAAGCCTTTTAATTCTTACTTTTAATGGAATCCCTTTTCCTGGGACTTCCACTTTTCTGAAGAACACGAACTGTCTGCCCAGTTGTTTTACCAAAGCTCAGCAAATCTGGAAAGAAATGTTAGTTTCTGTGAGTTTTTAATGAAAGTTTTGAAAAACAAGAAAATATCAATCATACAGCCTGGTGCTTTCATATTTAAAACTTAATGAAAAAGAATAGCTTTACAGATTTAAGCAATGTATCTGTGCAAATATAAGTTAAATCCAGGGGATACTTTTCCACGTAGTTTATGTAACCACAGATGGCCACGTCCTAGGGCACTGCTTCTCACCATATAAATCCTCTTGTACCACATGAGCATAAACAAACATCCCACCACACCTGTTTTACGTAGGTGACTGCTCTGTATGAAAGATCAACCTGTCAACCACACGGTGGCTCCTGCCTGCAGCTCACCTCCTATGGAAACTCCAGGCAGAACTTTGGAAGAAGCAGAGATGAAACTGAGACAGGCAGATACACAGAGTCCCTGAGCACACACACGAGTGCCTGAAGCAATGCACACACAAGCTACGACAAGCACAAATCACAAACACATAACACAAACACTTACTCTCAAACAAGCTCTCCAGCCTTTCTGCATTCTCCTCCAAGCTCGTGTACCACTGCAGGGCCATTACAGAGCCAACACCTGTAAGGCTCAGAAGCATTGCTGTCTCTGTTGGTCTCTCTAGAGCAATACGCAGACAGCTAAAGAAGATCATAATTATGAGATCAACAGAAGAAAAATGTACATAATTTATTAAAAATATAACCAAATAAACAATGCTTTTTATTAGAAAGAGAAAGAATGTCAGAGTGCAGTTTCTTATATGCTGAGCATCAAGTGTTTTCTAACATTCATATAGCACTTTGAATTTAATACCATGAATTCAGGTAACCTTCTCTCTACATTTTTCATGATGCAATTTTACCATGGGTTTTACTCTCTGTCACATTACTGTAGTTCTGGACATCTCTGGAAATCTGAAAGAAGTAGTAACACCCTAACTTTTACAAAACACTGCAGAATACCTTTTGTAAGGCAGTCAAAATATTATGAATTATTAATATGGCATTTTGGGTTTATTCAGATCTGCTTTTCATAGTAACTTTATCAAAAGATGATAATTGAAGTTTTCTTCAATCTTTTGGGGAGATGCTGTTGGATTGTCTATGGAGTTTATGTGACTCATTTTTAAATGAATGTTATGCTGAATTTTTAGGAAGCTTTGAGATTTAAACAAAAATTTATCTTATTGTTAAATTCACCAAACTATTAAACTGAGACTTCAAAATTTTTGAGTTTGAAAAATTAGTTTAAGGAATTGTGTTTCGAGTTACTTTAGGAAGTGGCTGTTTGGGATCAAAAAGGATATCAAAAATACCAGGAGTTTGTTTATACACTCAGACATCTGCATATTTACATATGTAGATGTATGTATAACCTGTCTTACACACAACTGGATTTAACTTATGCATTGTTGCACCAATTAAACAATATTTTTTGAGATTTTTTTTCTATTTCTCCTTCATGGATGAATAATTAGAAAAGTCAAGAGACATTAATGTCCCCAGGATGTGCTTTGCACACTTGTTGCCCAGGCACGCTGTTGGTCCAGCCTGAAGTGCCTTTCTGCAGGGCTGCTCTCCAGCCACCCCTCCCCAAGTTTACACCTGCATCCAGCATTTTTTGTCACCAATGAAGTCTGTCATTTGCTCTTGTTAAATTTCATGTCACTGTCAGTTGCCCAATGCTCCAACCTATCTACATCCCTCTGCAAGGCATCTCATCCCTCAAGAGTATGATCAGGTTATCTGAAAGTTCAGCATGGACTAAATAATGAATAAAATTAGGACACTGTGGCATCTGTCAAGAATTCATAATGGACATGAAATAAAAGAATGTAAACCCTACCAGCTGTCAACTTAAAAGCAACGAAAATACTGAGATGCTTTTAAGATTAAAAAATGCTGCCTTAATATTAAAAATTCTGAACAGGTTATTTAACATACCATAAAAAATTATTTAAATAAAAATCTGTCTGATTGTTAAACTTTTCCATGCATGACCCCTCAGAGGGACTCTTAGCAGTTTATCTGTTAAAGAAAAATTTTATATATTCTACTAGAACATTTTGAGAATCTTGCTCTCATACTTGAGGTTTGTGTAATGTTCCTGTGTCGTATTTTCTCATCATTGCCTTCTAACAGAGCTTTCATCCTATTTAGTCCTATAAAGAAGCTCTTTTACTTGCAGAAGTAAAGGCTAATATTCATAACTCAAAATTTTAACTTTGCTTTGAAATATCCTGTGTTATTGTGGACTTTACTGAAATTGGCTTTACCTACCTTTTGTGGATATCAGAGTTTGTAATTCTTCGGTAACTTTGCTGTGATCGTGCCAGATCCAGAAGAATCACCAAACGGCATTCTGGAAAAAAATACAGCAATGGTATTTGCACTAATAATAACACCCAGCATAACAGTTAAAGTAAATTAGGTCTTCTGTAAGTTAATTACTTTCTTGAACATAGTCTAAATCACTAGTATAAAATCTACATATTTCAGCTGCAATTGCCAAGTATTATGTAAATGTACACTAATAAAGTCATCCAAGCATTATTTCACGTAATTTTGCTACAATTTTCCATGGTGTTTTGCAGGTTTTTTTCTTCCTATGCCACATTAGCAGAATTGGTAATGAAGTCCACAATGTAATCCTATTACAGCCAACGACCTGTATTGTCCAACTGTAGTTATGAACTCCTGGAAGAGTTTATGGTATGCAGGTACTGACATTTTTTAAATACAACAGCTCCTCTCCACAACTCACAATCAAGTTACATCCCTAATATGCCTTGTTTTCCTTAAAGGTCTCCAGTGAAGTAACTCAGAACACTCTCAGAATTAAAAGGTTTTGCCTACTGTTTGGTTCGCTGTGGCTTAAATCTGTTCCTTATTCTCCTACCCCAAGCAGATGAGAAGTAAATTACTTTTCTGCCTGGAAAGTCTTTGACACAATTAAAACTTTTATCTCTCCTCTCAATATGTCAAGCTTTCCCCCAAAAGTATGCTTTAAATGCATATAAACATATCAATGCACGTAACATATTTATTAATAAAACTGAGCACACGAGCTGTGCTACAGCCTTCTGACCACTCCTAATGTTCTCCAGCAGTAACTTACTCTGGGTGGTTGATATTTTTCTCCAGTTGAGACCTTTGGAATACTACATAGAGTGAAAATTATTTCACACAGCTTGCACATGACACTCCTGTACCCCTATCAGACCTTGGGGGTTTTTTAACACTACCAAGGGTACATTGTCTAATTTGTGATCCGTCTCTCAAGTCTGTTCTGTAACTCTGCCCCTTAAGCAGTCACACCTTAACTTATCAATGATTAATTGATTATTTTCCCTGAAGTGTATCTTCCACTAGATTTTCCCAAATTACACCCCACATAAAGCAAGGTTAATTTGTATCATAATCTTGCATTTCATTTTTTGCTAAACCACTGCATTCTCTTTGTCAGCCTGGTCTCATGCTCAGATTTAGCAATGATATATTTTATTTCACCATGTAAATGACCAAACTGAATACTTAATAGTATTTGGTCTAGGTTAGAGCTTTCAGAAATCTCAGACAGAATTAATTTGAATAATTAATAATAATAATTAATAATAATAATTAATACGAATTTTGAAGTGGCACTGCAGAGGTTGTTCTTACCATTAAAAAATACCTTGCAACCAAATACTAAATTCCAAAGAAAATCATTAGATGATGACTTAATTTTTGAAACCTAAGAAATTCCCAACACATGGAAGTGAAGAAGGACTAAGCTTATTTGTGAGGATTAACAAGAAAACTGTGCAACAGAATAAAACCTACATAATACAAAGGTTTTCTGACTAAAAACCCTGGATCTAGAAAAAAGCCCTTAATTGTCAACATCAATACTGTGATAATGATACAGTATGACACATCTAGGAATAAAAGTTGGAGTAATTAAAAATATTTCTCAATTTGCTTATCTTACTTGGGATGTTCATAGCAACCAGCCAATCAAGCAACACATGAGACATGAATCTCTCCATCCCATAGAACAGAAATGCACTACAGTTTGTCAGCAACTGCTCCCATCTGGCTTGACTGAAAGGGGGGAAGAAGAAAGAAAAGAAGTTACTTTCACGTTACTGTTTTACAAGAATATTTTTCTGAAATTATCCACAGCAAATACTTCAGTGCTATTTATTCCAGAAATAATTATAACAGAAGTCAGTGTGCAAAGCAAGAAGACAAACATGGTTGCAGAATTCTGTGAGAAGTGTAATAACTCATATGGATTATTCATACTATGCTCTTGTATTAAAATGATTACTCAGTAACATCTCAAAGTGAGCAAGAGGCATAGTGTATTCTTAGGTAAATACCAGCCTCTCAATCAAAAACCCCAAATTTAAAAAAACCCCATTGCTGTGTGTATTGTACAGCCTTAAAATACAGTCTTTGTCTAACATTCAAAGGGAGTAGTCGTGCATATACCCACCAGGACATGAGCAATTAGTTTTTGAAAAGAGATGTGGATAATCAGGTTTTCTGGCAGCAAAAACTGCCATTTGGTAATAATGATCTTTGCAATTGTTATGAAAAAATACCAGAGTACCTGCTCAGTGGTACTAGCTAAGTAGAGAACGTTCCAAAGGACTGACTGCTAAAACAGCAGTTAGGAAGGAAGGTCCAGTGATGGCCATGTTGTCTCACAGGGCTTGTCATTGTCTGACCTCTTGAGATCCCTTTTATTCCTCTATGACTATGATCTTAAAAGTAAAGTATTTTTATAAAGAACAAAGTGTGTTTACGAGTAGACTCCATAAAATGTTATTAGGTTCATGATCAACGTTTGAAATTGGGAACTGTGTGAGGTACCTTCACTCCTCTGCTTCTGACATCTGCGCTCCCATTTACAGCTGACTGAAGGTGCATGGAGATGCTGTGCATTTACCACTTGGATTTACACACAATTATGAGCAAAGCCAGAAATTAAACTTATGCTCACATATGTGTATCCATCAAAGACTGCACCAGAAGACTTTCTACCAAAATTAGATTATTTACATATGCAGCAACTCTTACAAAACCAACCTGGCTAAATCACTTTGTGGCACTTTTTCAGACCCCTAAAATATTCTGTCTACAAATCTAGATCTGTGTTTGATACAACAATGGTTTGCTATGTGTTCATCAGCTCAGCAAAATGTGACCCTATTTTATGAACAAAGTCTCTGAAAATAGGCACAATTTTAAACAAGAAACATGGATTAAACAAGAAAGCAGATAGAATACCTTGGAGCACAAATATTGCCAACGACACCTTCCCACTGAAGTCCAAATAGGTCATGGTACTTTTCCAGTATTTTCTGTATTTTTTGGGAAGGACTTGAAGCTTCTGTAACAACAGAATTTCATCATTATGAATGTAACATACTACAAACTACATTGTGCAATCTCAATTTCAATAACTTTAAAATGACACTATCATATCTGGGGGGGTTTTAGGTCATCATTAGATTTCATGGTTTTTGAAACCTAAGCCTGGCTTTTAAAATTCAAACAATTGTGGCATTTTCAGAGTAAAATTGGAATGCCCATTTGAAAGGTGTCTTTTATAGTGAACAAGGATTATTTGACAGACAGGTTAGGACACAAAGAAAAAAATTCAAATATCCTGAAAAAAGGGTAAAGAATTGAAAACCAGTACTCCTCATATGGTTCTGTTGCAGAGGCTCAGAGAGGATGGATAAACTGAGTTTCCAGAGTCCTAATTTCAGAAAACAAGACTCCAAAACCACGTCTACTCTCCAAGAGATTTAATGATAAACAAATTTCTCCTTTTGACTACATTTTCATACTAGTGTAAGTTAAAATATACACTCTAGAGTCAGGTATTGAGCACATGAAGTGTTTTATATTGATCTGCTGTGAAGGACAACTGCGAACACATGGAGACACTTTCTGTTATGCTACTGATTGGTCTGTAGCTTCTATTCCATTGTGTTAGACTTAATAACTATTTCAACACCTGAAGGGAGCCAACAAGACATTTACAAGAGCATGTAATGCAGGACAGGGTGAATGCTTCACACTGAAACACAGTCTGTTTAGGTTAGGTATTAGGAAGAAATTCTTCCCTGGCAGGGTGGGCAGGAATTCCCTGGCACAGGTGCCCAGAGCAGCTGTGGCTGCCCCTGGATCCCTGGCAGTGCCCAAGGCCAGGCTGGACATTGGGCTTGGAGCAGCCTGGGACAGTGGGAGGTGTTTCTACCTGTGGCAGTGATGGAATGCAATGAACCTATTGGTCCCTTCCAACCCAAACCAGTTTGTCTTTCTGTGATTTAACTAAAAAAACTCCATTAACTATTACACTGTTTCACAGATGCACCATTTACAGGTCATAAGCTGTGCTGTTCTGATGAAAAGGAATGCTTTTTTTACCAACATCTTGATGTCACAACTTCATTTTTTGGTACAAAACTATTCTAAATTTCACGTATAGATCGTGAATAAAGTATGATTTAATAGATATTACCTGCTTCTCTTCCTTCATTATAGGGGTCCACAATATCTGATAAAGAGTTAATCACAAACAATGTTATTCAAACAAGGAAAGAAGGAAATTTAGCAGATACACTTAGCCAATAGGTTGTAAAAGGATACATTTTAGATTACGTGTATCAACAGGCAAGCAATTAGAAGGCAGACCACGATTACTTGGTGCCTACAATTAAAAAGAATACATATTTATTATGCACTGTTATGTGTTAAAGTTTCAATTAAATACTAACAGTATTGCATTCTTTGTGTCAAACAACTAAGAGAAAGACACGTCAAACAACTAATGAAATTCTGAATTTGGGTTTAAAAGCATCATGACACTCAACTGTCAGTGGAAATTATTAACTATTCCACATTAGCTACAACGCATATACATATATTACACATATATACACACATGCGTGCACATACATAGATATAGATGCAAATATAAATATAGATTTATAAAAACATATCTATTCACTATATAAAATACAGTATTTTCTTGCAGAAATTATTTTCAGTAACTTTAAGCAGTTTCTTTTGTGCATTATTAAATATGTCTCATTTATAAAGTGTGATTTTTCAAAGAAAAACTCCTTGCAAAATCAACAGGAAGCCAGAGTCTTATGGACTTGTGTGACATTCATTCCACTTCAGAGTTCTAGCACACATAATGAGCTTCTATGCAATCCACTTTCACATTTTTCTACTCAAGTTTCCTGGTTATTTACAAAAAAATGTGGAAAGTTCACCATTTGGACATTCTTTTTCTGAGCTTTTGTGGTTTTTTCTTTAGATACTTCAACTTTTTTTTTAAATTCAGTTCCTGTGAAAATGAAAAGAAAAAAAAATTTATATATAGGCAGTGATAGCAAATACATGACCTTGAAGGACTGTGCATATTTAATATGATGAAGTAGTAGTAGCAATAGTACTATGAGTAGTAATAAAAAATAGTAACAACAGATTGACATAAAAAAAATAAAAATCCATTTCAAAACACAGCAAGGTAAGGACATTACCAAACTCTCTTGCCTAAAAATAAAGGCTTTAAAGTGGAAAACAAGGAGGAGATGTGATTCCTCAGACATGAAAATGCTTCATTGCACTGCCAATTTTGGATAGAGCTGAACAGTCATCATCAAAACATTTTCTAAGTCATTTACCATATCTATTAATTGTTGATGTTAACGTAATAACTGAAGTTTCTGTGGGACACACAGAGATCTGAGGGAAAAAGGAAGTTTCATACTTGAATTGGATTTTTTATTTCTTTAAGGGAATTTTAAAAAGCACAGAAAAGTGTCTTATGTTTCTCGCTGTATATATGATTATCACCCACAGTACATCTCAGCCAGTCATCACTGAGTGCCCTGGAAGTTCATGGAAGCTTGAGATACGCATCAATATCACACTGCTCATGTTTCCTCATTCAGTGGCCTCTGTCATAATTGCAACAACAGAGACTTTTCAGTTATATGCTTCCTCTCATTTGTCTACTTCTAAAATTATGCAACCTAAGAAGTTCTGCTCTGAAAAAGGGAAAACCAGAAATAGAAAAAACCCTGCATGTTCTAAAACCTTTATTTCTGAAAGGCCTGTGACAGTATGTAAACTGAAAATATTCTAATCTCAGATTATTACGACTCTTTTCCTTTCGAAAGAAGGAGCAAAATGGAAAAACAGAGAAGAGGTTGTACCAGAGGCTAAATATTACTAAATATTATAGATATGGATGCAATACAAGAACCTCTCTAGAACAGCATACTTTCATGGTACACAGAGATTTTCTATACTTGGTCTGGTTTTTATCTTGGACCAACTAGCTTCAATAATTTTATGTGGTTCTCTACATATGAGAAAAACACACCTTAAAAATTTTAACTGTATTAACAGAAGGTGTCTTTGATTCATACAAAAATGGCTTTAACTTATACTGCCTGCATTTATCACTCACTTCTAGATCTAAGAAATGAGTTTTAAGATGCCATAAGGAGAAGTTTTCCAATGGTCCAACTACCTTACTTAACCTCATTTTGCTGAAGAGTTTATGTAGGGTATAAGTGTCAGCACTAGGGAAAGTTCTTAAGGCCTTTGGGGATTTGATTTTGCCCAGGTGTAGCACAAGAACTGCGAGGAAAGTATTTCAGAGTAAGATTTTACATTTGGTATTTTAAGCAAAGTCTTACAGTAATGATACAGAAAAATTAGAGAAGTGTAAATTCTTACTTCCATTTTCTCATTGCAGCTGAAAATAGTTTGAAGTTTTAACAATATGCTTGTAAATTTGTTTAGAATTTTAGATTCCACTGACTTTTACGTAATTCTATAATGTGTCAAGGTTACTTTAAATTAGCTATCACTGCACCTATAATCACTCTGTACATTACTGAAATAAGCCTACTGCACTATCTAGTCCAGCTAAAATACTGGAAACCTGTTGCATGTGCTTGTCTTCCACTAAAATATACACCATGATTCATATTTAAATTTTTAAGTATCTTTCTTTTGCATCATTATGCTAAAGGAAAAAAATGTTTATCTAATAGTACCTGACTCAGTCCAATGTAGTCGATTGTAGAGAAACTGTAGAGAAAAATCTCTGGAAACAGAACTTATTCCTTCCTCCTTAAATACACTCAGAGCTTCCAAAGGCAATTCCATAAATAATGCATCCCCTAGTAATACCATATACAATCCTAAATCCACAGGTGTATCTAAAGAGATGTGACAGAACATGATCGAGATTTAGTTCTCAGTTTGTATATAAACAATTGTAGCTAGATGTAAAAACCTAAGTTTTATCCATTGTATGACACATGAACTTCATTGCACTGTGGATTAAGTGCATAAAGAAAAAATATTCCTTTTTCTATCATTACTCTTAAGATATTCTCAAACTTCTACGCACTTGTTAGCACCAATTCTTCAGATGGAAAAACATCCCCATATTCTTAACCAACCATCTCAGGCCCAAGTCCAGGTATATGCAATACATTCAGGAAAACAAAGTTTGGAAATGCAAAATTGCCACAGCAGTGATTGGCTAAACAGAATAGAATTGTAATGAACTCTTATCCAATACTGTGTTGTTCTGTTGAAAAATTTTGTTTCTGTTATTAGGAAAAAAGTACTGAATATTATTGTGGCAATATTTCTGCTGTACAGAGACAGAGCAATGCATGGGACACAATTCCTCCAGTTTTTGCAGAACTACTCTTGAGACATGTTTAGAGACATACTGCAGCATTAGGCTTGTATGCAAGGTAACAACCTGTGAGACTCCATAAAGCTAAGAGCAAAAGAAAAAACAAGGAGATCTACCAACTTAAGGAAGTTCTTTATTCTGGCTTTTCTCCTGAAAAACTGGTTTGTGATAAAGGCATTTCATTTAGGTGTCTACAGACTGCATGGTTTGGAAATGCAGAAGCATTGCTCCAGGATCTAAATTTGTCTTTGAAAGTATACTGAAATATTTGACTTGATATAGAAAATAAACCAAGAGAAAAACAAAGCCTTTGTCCTCTCCTTGTTTTAAATGAAATTAAATTGAAATTTCTGGGTTTTGATATCTGTCCATACATGCACACGTGCACACACACACACACACACACTACTCAAGGAAGGACATACCCTGCATTCCAACTTGTTTGGCATCCTTATCTTTCCCTCTTTTTTTTCCTACTTCAGCTGCTGAACACTGGGACTCTCTGGGAAGAGGAAATGCATGGAAATTGTTACCAGCTTCAATTTCTGCTTCAGTTTCAGTGAAATTTTACACAAAGGACACACTCCCTCTGGAGTTCCTGTCCTTTAGGAATCCCATCTTTAAAAGGTTTAATTATAATGTTTATCTTGAGCTTCAGCTTAAGTAACTTAAGCTGAAGAGCAGTGCTTGTCAGAAATTAGTCTATCGAAGTCTATCATTAGTCTGTCACATTGCTCAGTCTCTTAGTCTGACATACCCTGGATATACTCAAGACATGAAACATTCACCAACAGGGTATCCTTGCTAAAACCATTCCTTTATTTGAGTTCTGTTTTCACAAATGGTAATCAAAGTCAAAATATCTTACCTAATAGCAGAAAAATCAAACTGTGACAGCGTTGGTTTCAGATAGTCTTCCATAATTTCTATTATTTCAGAGAAATCTGATGTCAAATCAAGCTCACTATCATCTATTTTCTCCGTTGGAGTCTATCACACACATAGAAACAAAAATTAGAATACTTTCAATCTCCATCCTTGTTAAATACCATTATATATATAAATTCTTAATACGTTAAATCAGAGACTAAATAAAATAATGTGAAAGATCATAAAATAGAAAATATAAGAAGTTGGTTTCAAAACTATTTTATTTCAATCTTCTACCAGCATTTTGCAAAATACTCTAATGTAAGAATTACTAAAAGGTTATCAATATTTATTATTTAAACAATTAATATTCTTCAGCAATTTCAGTGGAGAGTGGCAGAAAACTACAGCAGAAAGAAATTATAATGTGTTTCTTCAAATACTGAGAAGAAATTGCATAAGAATAACTTTGAGAAGTGAGCAGAAACTGATGAACATAGAAGAGGCAAATGAAAGCACATGGAGAGTTCACTGGAGCAAATTTAGGGAAAAAAACTAATCAGAATGAAGAAAATAGATGAGAAAATAGAATCATGTAGGAGAGAAAAACACTGAAAACTGAGGTTTGTAAAATCCAACCTAGATGGACACGAACCCACGAACTGGACAAACAAGCTCAACTAAATGGTGAAGAGTGTTTGTATTAATGAACAAACTCCTCATCCTGGCTCAGTACCGGGTGTGTGCGTAAGTTCTGGGAGTTTAATGCATATGCTTTTTAAAAACCTAAGTCACTTGATTTTTTCACCTGTTCAACCTGACACTTAGAACCTTTTTTTTACTTACCCTGATGCAGCAATCTTTACAAACTTGCCAATGCAACAAAGGCTGGCCATAGGCAAGAGAAAGTGATCATCAACACTTCATTCATCCACAATACTCAGTACTTTAACAGAAAGATGCTAACATGATGAATAAAACAGATTTAAAACTCTAGAAGCAGATTTGTCCATGTCCAGGGTAGCCCAAACTGTTATTGTATCCTATATCTATCTGTGCCCAAAATTGTCACTGTTTCTTTCAGGCCCTGAAGCCAGAACCAGAACCACAAATCAGGGGAGTGCCTTGTGAAAGTCAGTTGCCCAAGCAGAGCTCCTTGCCTCTTGGCTCTCTCTTGCCTCTTGGCTTTTGCTGTAGAGCTAAGGCAGTGCAGGTGGAGGCTCCGCTTTTTGGGTTTTCTTTTGTGGTTTTTGGGGGGGGTTGCTATGAATGGGGTTTTTTTCCTGAGAGGCTACATTTCACAGTCCTGGACATCCTCGGGCAAATTCCACAAGTGCCTGTCTGCAAAGTGCCAGCATCAAAGCAAGAGGCGCAGAGTGGCCCTGCTCAGTGTGGTCACCCCAGCCTGCAGCAGTGCCCGCCCAGGTGAGAGGGCACCAAGTTTCCTCAGCCAGCTGCCCTGCCATCTTCTCTTGAGAGGAAGCCAAGTCCCAAGTTCTGGCCCTTGACCAAGGGTGAGTCACCAGGGTGTGCCAGCTGCCTTTGCTGGCAGAGCTGCCTTTGCTGGCAGACACTGGGGCATTGATGCCATTTTCCCTTTGCCTCCCTCCATGCCCATGCTGGGGAAGGGGCCACCCCGCCACTGTGAGCTTCTCTTTGCTCCCAGGGAGTCCATGAGATTTCAACTCATATGAGTCCATGAGTTTCAATACTCAGCTAATGAATACTACTGTTATTTCTGCCTATTGTTCTGTCATTTTTTAAAATGTAATTTTTTCATTTGTATCTGCTCATACTCATTTCTCCTTGCTGGTGGAAAGGGATTGGTCAAAGCTACAAGGTTAACTCATTTTAAAGGGTCCACCTCTTAAAATTGTCTTAAACCAAGACGGTTAAATTAATTAAAACAATGAAAACTTGTACAGAAAGGTCAGTATTATCTGTGGGTTTTACCTTTATATTAATAATGAAAATAGGCCTGTACCAGCTTTTGTTAATGCTGTATTTAACAGTGAATTTTCTTTGGAATTGAAAAACCTAAGTTTTATGTAATGAAGCCAAAATTAAAAGTAAAATGCGAGAATTGAAACTTGTACATTTTATGTGCAGAAAACTTTCTGTCACCTTGGAGATAACCAGTGTGAAAGTTGTAGGTTTTTCCAGCACCTACATGTTACACAACTTGTGCTCACTGACTGTGAAAATGTTCTTATAGAACCGAGCCTTCCTGCAGCAACAGTTACAGAAAACTTTTATCATCTAGAATTTAAGACTGTTCTACAAACTTAGACTCCAACAAAACATGTCCTTGGAGCAAAATTTTGTGAGTGACTGACTTGGACCAACTGCACCCAAATAAAGAGCTACACAGCAGCAGATACCGTATGCCCCAACAGAAAACCTTTCCATGTTGGAAATCAGTAATAAACCTTTGGCTAGGGTAGTTTTATTTTAATTGAAGGGTTACAATCTATGATCTTGGTTTTTTCCTTGAAACAGCAGGGACTCCCAAGTGATATGAAAGGCAGTGTACACTGCAAATGCAAATTTCTGAACTATGGCACATTTTCAAGTAAAGTGATCTCAACTGCATCATTTCAATTCTGATAAACTACTGAACATTTCAAAGCTCCTGAATGACAAATACAGCAACAACAGCACAGTAAAATTAAATTTTGAAGCAAAGTACAAAGCATACAGTAACTGTGAAGATTAGGGATGCCACACTTGGAATGAACTGAAAAATTCTGCATAAAGAATGTCTACCATATTTTTGGTACATGTTTTTCACCCAGTTTAAATTATAAGGTAACAAAATATATTACCACATCTGTTTGGGAGACACACTCTTGCAAGTTCTGAGTAACAGTTTGTTTAAGATGATTCTTCATCTTTTGCTGCTTGTAAAGACTCATTTTTTCCAACAAAAGACAAAACACATCAGGATTCACAGGAAATCGAGAAACTTTTGCCTGCACTATTAAGAGAAGGATAACACCGTCTTAAGAGTCTTTTTGAGACATATTTGTACTTGAACAATGATTGCACAAACATGATCAGTTTCCAGCCATGGTATTCTTTGAAAATAGAATCTAGATGGATAGATAGAAATAAACACAAAATATATACAAAAATGTAAAATGAAAAAATTCTATTATTATTTATAACTTCAGCCTTCAAATATAAACAAAAATTACATAAATTGTGACTAGATACATCTGATAATGAAACATATATTTATGAGTTTATGTTCCTTGCTAAGTGAGGAAAATTAAAATGATTTGAAGAAGTATTTTAAAATTTTACTAACTGCAACAGTGAGAGATATGAGCCCTCTCATAACATCAGTGCAATGATTTTTATCTCTTAAAAGTAAGAGGTACTTACCCATCCGCTGAGTGATTTTTCCTTTCTGCTGTGCATTACTTACTCTGGGAATCTCAATCAATGAACTGTACAGCTGGGATCTGGGGAAAGCAGAAAAGGGCTGAATAGATTATATGAATGTCTAGCCTCGTTTATATGACTCAAATTTATTACATGAGTAGTTACTGCCCTCTAATTTAATGTGCTCACAGATATTCTCATGATGCAGTAACTACCCCCACCTTGGATGCAAAAACCTGCAAATTCTAGCTGAAACAAACTGAGAGTGGTAAGGTAAATTCTTTTATTACTGTATAACCAATAAGGTAGATTGCTATTTGTTCCATGACAAGTGTTAAAGCCTTTTAAAACTGGTGAATGCTCTCACAGTCAGTTGCTGTAGGCTCAGTTTATGAGTTAGTTTATTGCAGCTAATTTGGCTGCAATAATCAGGTAATTGGTGGCTTTATAAAGCTAAATATGACCCCTTCTAACATTTCCAAGAGCATAGGCAATAAAAGCAGGAAATTCTTATCAGAACTTAGGAAAGATATCAAGAATGGCCTGAAATCTTTCAAGTGGCTTCTGGAGATTTCAGAGATAATTAGGGAAACTGAAAGAACAGAAAACATACAACTGAGCTGCAGGCAGTTTTATTTATATATTGATTAGTTCATTATCCTAAAATTCAAGTCCATCAGACTTAGAAGTGAAAGGCAATACTCAACCAGGTAAAAAAAGACCATATTTGTAACGAACAGTGCTAAATCAAAACGATGGAATTATACCTGTCTTCTGAATGCTGGAGAATAACTATGTAGAAACTGGGCGGCAACTCATCCACTATATTAAAATGTTCTACAGGAATACAGAGGTTTCTCCACGCCTGTCAATAGTTCAAAAGTACTATTATTTTCATAGACTTTATAAACCCCATTCTCAGTTCTTTCATTAGAAAATTGATAGTAATTCTAAGAAAGAATGTACTTAAAGGCCCAAGCACTCAGCAGAAGTGCTGGGACAGGAGGCTCTGTCCAAACAACAGGAAATACTGCTTCCCTATGAGGGAAGGAAGCACTGGCACGAGTTGTCCAAGGAGGCTGTGGAGCCTCCATGCTCGGAGATAATTCAGAAGCCACCTGGACATGGTCATGGACAACAAGCTCTAGGAGGCCCTTGCTTGAGCAGTGGGGTTTAAAAGATGATCTTCAGAGAGTTTTTTAATCTCAACCATTCTATGATCATGTAATTTTTGTGCAGTGCAGAATAAAGTATAGATATCATTTAAAACAAATTACAAATACTGTACCTTAGTCCACTCTCCATAACAACATGAATTTTATGGCCACTACACAATTTCTGAAGTTAAAATGCTATCAAATACTAGAAGAGTATTAGCAAAGGAAATTACTAGAATAATTAACAGTTACATTGATTTTGAAAAAAATTTTACTAGGGACACTTCACCAGCAAGTACTATATAAAAGTGTATTTGGTTTACGTGGCAAGATTTTGGTAGCAGGGGAAGGTGCAGGGATGGCTCTTGGAATCTCAGAATTGTTCATGTTGGAAAAGCCCTTGGAGAACATTGAGTCCAATGGCTCTCTCAACTGCCAACCCATGTCCTGTATACACATGTGTGTGTGTATACACTCTCTGTGTGCATTTATATAACATATGTATAAAGCCCCAGTAAGTAGCTCAGAAAGTTACCAGTGAATTAGCAGTCAGTTGCTGTTCCACACGTTTCAGAAGATCACTTCTGTTTCTGTTTTGTTTTAACTGATTCTGAAGATGCAGCAACGCTGCCAGCTGAGAGCTGCTGGTGTTGGATGTGGCGGTTAGAAGGATACTCTTCATCATCATAGACACAGAACAACTCTGGAAAATTGTTACATCTATTTATTTTCCTTCACAAAAATAAAATTAAAAAATACATACACTATGTTTTTTATAACATATATCTATGTTGAAGAGAAGTTCTCTTACTTGAAAGGTGAGATGAACTAGCAGAAGACTGCTGTTTGTTCTTACAGGTTAATGTAAACACTCTGACAATAACTAAGGAAGATTTCTTAAATACAAATAGCTGGAATTGATTTCTTTGTCTGCATTTACCATCAAAGTTCCTGCATTTAATCATCTAAGGTCCACATGGAATGGTAAATACTGCATTCTTAGCTTAGCCTTTCATGTGAGTTGAGTCTTTTCTGTTTCTTTGCTTTAATGGACACCCATCATATCACACAACAGACTTCCACGAAGAGCAAAATAATGGGTAAGACTATAGAAACTTTTCTTTCAGCAAACACAACCAGGAACTATGGGTTATTTTTTCCTGATGCAGAGAATACAAGCCCAACAGTCATTCTGCATCCTCTCTTTGATGGAGGCACATATTCACATGCATACACCCTCTATGGGACCATGCTGTGCAGGTATCCATCAACAAACTGAATGTAAACTGAATTATCCACTTCAAAATAATGACTGAATAAATCCAGAGAAGCATTTTCAAAATTATTTGTTAGGGAGGGATGAAACTGTATTTTTTGGCAATGTCTTATCTTTGCTAGTGACAATATAATAATTTATTCCTTAAAGTTTCTTCACGTATGCAGTCATCAAGGAAAATGTCAGGTCAAACACAACAGATAATAGAATTGTTCAAAAACCACTGATCAAATGTTCTGAACTTAGCAAATATATCATTTATTTGATGACCTGTATTACACACTGGTTCTTACACAGAACCCTACGTGTGTTCTGCATGACCAGTTTTCAGACTATGCAAATACAGTTTAGTTTATGCAACTTCAGACATCCTCCCACTGAAAAGCAGCACAAACACTGGTTGCCTTACCTGATGAAGTGCCAAAAACTGGCTAGTTGAAAATGGATCCAACTGTTGAAAGCATTCAGCCATTTCCAAACTAGCAAGAGCAAGTACATCAGTAACATCATGAGTGAATGCAATAGCCATAGACTGTAGCAAAGCCTCACTGGATTGAGAAAGATACCTCTGAGCCACCCTTTGTTGTGTCTAGATGAGAAAAATAAAAAGCTTTATATTAAAATTGGCTAATATTAAGTATTTGTTATACATACACCAATTACAGCATGTTAGAGAAGATAAATATTGCTTTTTAATGAGTAATTTTAATGCATTTTCTTTTTAAAGCATTTAATGTATGATCAAAATATGCAAATACTGATTAATTTTTTAGCAAACATCAGTATCTATTAAACAAAATTAAAACATATTTGGCTAAACAGAGAAATTTCTTTTAATATAAAATGTGTACTCAGCAGAACAGACTTTAAATTCCAAGCAATATGAGCAGTTCAGAACCAAGGACTAATACAATTGTTTCTGTGGACAGTTAACCATATTTAGTCCAAATTAACCCACAAATCTCTTACCTCGGGTATTTATTGATTTTACTAGCAACCCAAACTGTACGTTCCCAATTCCTAGTGTGCAGTGATTAACAGAGCTCACCAAATTTCACAAATGTTTTGTGATAGAAGTAATTTCTTTCTTTGCTCCCAGCCTGCAAAATGTTATGCTGCCTTCAAAAGCCTGTGAGGCAGAAAGAAACTGCCTGCTCACCTAGCCCTGGTTGCTACATGTGCAGTCAGTGAGAAACCACTGAAGGAGAAATTATTTCTTTCTGGGAGCAACTGGGTAAGCTCATCCAGGAGTTCCCACACAATCTACTGAGAAGCAGGACAGAGATACACAGCAGAGAGTGACAGAAAGCTGCTTGCGTAAGGTGTTTTGTGGATTTTTATCTTTTTAAGATCAAGTTTCTGTTGCAACATTTCCATCATCAGTTTAAACAGAACTGATAGGCTAAGTTGACTATTATTCCATAAAAAGAAAGAACTCACACTCAAATTCTAATGCGAGCTCATAAAGTAATATACCTTTAATTCCTGTATTTTCCTCCAATACTTATCATTATAACATTTATTAGTTGATAAACTGCTCTCTGTCGTGTCCTGTTCACTGCATTCTGCTGAAGTCAGCGAAGATTTTCTGATGTCTGATTTAGCATCGTCCTATCCATCACAGAATAAAAAAGAGGAACAATTAATCATGCCATTAAATAAGGCAGGCTTCATTTCTTTTGTGAAAGTTTATGTGAAAACGGAATTAATCTTAAAAGAAATCACTACCTTAATTCCTTCATTGTGAGAGATTTAGCAATACTATCAACAATGAACATTTCTTAGTATGTTATGAAGGCAGTATGACCAACATAAACTAAAAAGACCATACAACCTCTAAGAGTTTGACTTTCTCATATTTGTCCTCCACTCATTTCTTCTAAAATCTTTAATTCATCACTGACTTTATAATGCCTCCATCAACTCTCCTTTTTTTACATGGGTTCTAACTACAACACTTACAAACCCGTGCTTTTAACCTACAATTCAATACTCCTTGATAACACGGATTCAGAGACCATACCTCGCTCACCTTTTAAGGCATTCAAGGAATTCTTCTCTCTCTCTCCTTTGAAAATATTGCAGTTAGTATAGCTCACAAACAAGTCAAAAACTAGCTATATGAGGGTGGCATGTAGGCAGAAGCATGTTTTTGAAATGACTCATTTTGCCATCCATTTTTATTATGGCTTCCCTGCAGTATATAAAACCTAGCTCTAGATAAAGAGTGGCTTTTATACAAATGTATATAGAAAAAGTAGTAGAGCAGATAAACTTTACACAGAAAAATAAATGTAACTGAAGAAAAGAATGCATACCATAACATTCGGCTTCCAGTAAATCTCTGAACATACAGGATCTACATTAATGGCCAGTAAACGAAGGGTTTTTCCAGTTAGATACAGGCATTTGGATTTGATGTCAGGACAGCCTTCACAAAGATTCTGGATGTTTGCTAACTGAGCCAGTGCAATATGAGCCGTGGTGCTTTTCATAAACTTCCAATCCTGGTAAAATACACATTTATATTTATTTGCTCATATATCCCCACACAGACAGAAAATTGTATTTTTAAAAAATGTAGTAACACATATATATTCACATACAAATACATATGTTAAACGTGGTTATACTTTCAGCTACAAATGAGTTGTCTTTAATAGATATACAAAATTGTTAACAATGATTTAGAAAAAAAAAATTCAAGGTAATCCATACTCAATGTAATCCATAGGCAAAGTTCAACCAGTGCAAAGGAAAATACAGGATAAGGGGAGGGTGGCCAGTAAACCATCCCCAAGACTAAAACCACACACTTCAACCTCCATTGCTACAAACCTGCATGATTGGTCTAAGAACCCATTTCCTCAGCAGTGGAAGAAATTGTGTTGTGGAAAACCTTGTTACATCTTTTATGCAAATCACAGGGCTAAATATTTTGTATTACCTGTTCTATTGCATCATCTTCAATGATGAATTCCTCCACAAATTCACGAAATGATGCTTCTCCCACATTTTTAGGCTTTTTCTCAGTAATGACAAGATGAAAAATATCCAAAAGAATTTCTACAAGATTTATTTTTCTAAGAGCTAGTTGTCTCATTATTGGGATACTAACATTTTTACTCTGAAATACAAAAAAAAAGTAGAATTTTAATTTCAAGTATTTTTGCAAATTTACATGATAAGAGGTTAGAATGTTGTATTTCTTTTAACCAAAGGAAAAAAAAATAGCATTACTACCTTGATAGAGCAGAAATATTTCAAGGAAGATACTTAAGTAATTTAAAAGAAAAACTTCAATGTCAAGTATATTACAAGGCAATCAAAGTAGCTCCATAGAGTAAGAGCAGATGGGCTTTTGCTTTTCATATTTTATGTACCTGGTACAAAAATATAATATCTAATAATGTTACATACACACTAGCAAAGTAGGCTGCAGGCTTTCATTACCCAAAATACACTGTTTTGAAGAAAAACATTCTTTATTTATAAAAATGTTTTGTGAAGACTTTTTGCTTCTCCTGAGAAGAAACACATTTTGAAGAATTTTAAACTTTCAAGGTATTTCGAGAATCAAAAATATCTCCAAGTCTATACTTTTTTCTTTTGTAGTTGTTAGATAAATTATTAGATAAATTCATTATTAGATTAATTATTAGATTATTAGATAAATGTCAGAATTAAATAAACTTGACAAAGACCAAACATATCCTCTCTTCATCCCTTTTTCAACTCTATATTCTTTTGGCATGCAATATTTCCTTCTATATACAAAGAATGTTTATCATTACAAGAAGATAATTCCTGGAATCCTCAAATGAGATAATCCAAGAATGAGTGAATATTACAACTAAACTAGGTTTCCTTTCCACAATTAAAGGAAAAAAAGTAAATACCTCATTAAAAGCAAATAAACTACAAATGTTATGAAGTACTTCCTCTGTTTTGGATACTGCTCTCTGAGCTAAGTTATAGGCATCTAGGTAGTGACTGTGTTTGTCTTTTTTGTTCCTTTCCTGCTTGGCAATCACCCTGAAAAAAACCCCAAAACAACACCATGAACTCAAAAGAACCTACATAAGAAAGTGCTTATTTTTATGGTATCAACACTGTTGAACATATACAATAAAACAATGAAGCTATTAATTAATAGACTAAATAGATTAATTATAGGTAAGTAAAATTACATTTGTATATGTGTTTTTGAAATGTAAGAACAGAAGTGAACTCTTAGAAGTTATTTTTCCAAGGTCTCATTCTTAGAACTGTACTGGTGCAATGCAAGAAGATGCCAAGGCTCGAGGAGAAGAAAGGCAGGTCATATTCCAGAGCGTGTATTTAGCAGGAACACAATGGCACTATACCAGGTACAAAACAGATCTCAGTTGTTTTAAGGGACATCTTGCAAACACCTGGGTTTCCAAGCATACCATGTTTTGCACTTTTACTGTTGCAGCAGCTTCTAGAAAAACGTTTCAACAATAAGAACTGTAAAAGCCTGTAAATACTAGAGAATGACTGGTGTGGCTGCTAAAATACGTCAACAAATGGGAGGTCAAAAAGCTGACTTAAGAGACCTTGATACTGTTCTGACCTCAAGAGAGAACAAAAGAGAACTCTGCCTTCAATGAAAACAATTCTTGCTTCTCACAGTACTTTTTTGAACACAGAACACATGAAGAATGAAAACAAACATCTAACACTAATATATAAAACCTAACAATGCTATCTGCTCTTTTCCATCTTAGTTAGACCACAAAAAGTAAACAATACACTTCATGGACTAGTTCAACCTAAAAAAAAATTTCAATAGACATATAGAGGTATAGTATTACCTTTGAATATTTGCACATTCCAGCAGTATTTCAGCACTGTACATTTTATGCCCATGATGAAAAAAGTCCTTCTCAACTTGAACTAATTTATTGTAGGATTCCTGTAGAATGTGTGGCAACTGAGCAGAATTGGCATTAACTGTCATATGATCCTGGGCAGAATGTATCTGAATAAGTGCTTTTCTAGAAATAAAAATTAAATACAAGACAGCAGTCAGAAAGCACAGACTTATTTTTGAGAACAGACACATTTCTCTCTGTCTTCCTTTAAATTCTAAGAAATCTACAAAAAGCATCATAAATGCGTGTTTTACAAATTATAGTAATTCTGAAAAAATCCAAATATTGTATTTTGAGATTAGAGGTGTCACTTGTTCCATATATCTAATTATTCCATCTTACTAAGCCCAATCAGTCTTCTAAATACAGATGAACTGAGAAGACTGATAATACTCCTCCTTTTCTAACTGAAAACTTCCCATTTATGGAAAGAGACAGGAGTGCAAGTGTTGTACACTTCTCTCCTTTTACCAACACATTTTAAGCTCTCTGTGCTTGGATTTCAGTGGAACCAAAATCAGTGTTTAGTTCCACCATAAACAGGCTTCTTGGCTCATGGTGAGATCAGTGTTCAGTCAATAATGTGGAGTGCAGTAGTGCTGTGAAGTGTTCAAACAGATACCTCTGCATAGGCAAATATACACTGCACCTTTAGGTAACCTACACTGCAAGCTACGTACAACAGGTTGTGGTATCCAGTTTACCAACATAACAGGTAGTAGGGCTACATGCAAGCATTTGGGAAGGAAATACAGAAATCTGGAAATAAATTTCAATTTTACAGTGAACCATCATATAAATGACTTTGAACAAAAGAGAATTTGAAAATCCACAGAATTTGCCATACTAAAAGACAGCATTGTAAAAATGACATATACTTGCAATGTAGCTGCATATTAGAAGCTGGGCATATTTTAGAGAAAAGACAGCTTACCTGGCTTCAAGGGATGCAATCATAAAACCCAACTCTGATTGCCTGCCAGGCCTCTTCAGTAAAGTGGATCGAAACACATTTACAGTATGTTCCAGTATCTCACAAGCCTGCAGGTAACACCAGAAATCTCATAATTCTATTTTAAATGTCTATGGGTAATAATAAACATTCATTTAGAAAACTTAAATTTTGTACAGAACATGTTAATTAACCCCAAGATGCCTGGCTCTTGATAACTGTAAATAACTCTAGAAAGTTTGAGTTATGATCATACTTAGACACTTTGATGATTGAATGAATGGTGCACATACACACATGGAGAGAAGATGGGGCCAGATTCATCTTGGAGGTACATAGTGAAAGACAAGTAAATATGAGTTTAGTTAAATTCAAAATAATCCCTCTACATGACACAGCCTTGCACAGCTTATCAATACAGGTGAGATCATCACAGACATAAGACTTTATTTCTTCTGAAACTCATGAAAGTTAAGGGTTTAACAGTAAATGGATATTTTGATGTTATACGGTGGTTTTAGTAAAAAAAAAGTGTTATATAAGTATCTTCCAGAATCCAGAAATAATATTTATAAAACTATTTGAAATACTTGGGAAGGAAAAGCATAACAGAAAATAAAACTGAAAGGTGTGATTTTTATTGAATATGAAAAATAAACACAACAGGGTTAACAGAACTGTCTGAACACAAAAGAATTCTAATCAAGAGAATCAGATCTCTGGGATTTATCATCCACTTAGATGATATATGGTTTTAATCCAATAGAAGAATATACAGCTTATCATAAAAAAATCCTAAACTTCTGTGGGTATAATCTCATCCCTAATGGCCTGCATCCGTTTGGAATCTGTAATTAATGTTAAATGTAAATAGTTAAATGCTCAGAGAAAACAACATTAACTGCATTTAACATTTATTTTTGCTTTTATTGAAATGTAAAGGCTGTAATATTTCACTGAGAGAGACCACTGCTGAAAAAAAAACCCAAAACACAACGTCCAAACCCAAAAAATTTCCTTACCATGCTCAGTTTTCCTTCCCCCTCTTCCTCTAGGATTGCTTCTGTCAGACTCAGAGTACTGTTGTACCAGAACTGCTCGTCTCCTCCCAGGAGCTGTGCTTTCTCAAGGAGTGCTTTTGCTTGTCTGTGGTTTCTCTCCAGGTTAGCCAACACAGCAAGTAAGTACAAGCACCTTGATATATCAGGTAGGGCCCCCAATTCCTAGAAAGAAAGAGATGTGGCCCATATACCAAAAATCCACTACTGCTGTTTGTATTTATGTCTGTCCATATTTCAGATTAACCTTACAGAAATAAAAAGCAAATGCTATTCCCCTCAAGTATCTCCTGAATTTCCTTACAGTACATCTACTTCATATTTCTTTCTGTTCCTCTACCTTCTATCTCACCAGTCAAGCTATTTTCTTTTCTTATTTAGCATGTTTACATCTGCAAGTGTTTGCCAGCATCTGATGAAAACGTGGTGCAAAAAGATTTTTTTTGTGAACTTTACAGATACACTAGAGATCCAGTGAACTCACAACATTGCTTTATACTAGTTATAAGCTATATAACTAGTCCTGCACAAGGGACAAATGTTGTAAAATATTTGTATACTAGCATACAGACATGCAGGATACTATTGATGAATTACATAAATAAAATTACTGTCCTCTCTAATGTATTTTCAACTTTCCTCGATATACAATGCCCAGTTAATACTTTAGAAAGGGGCATATATTATTCATGAATATAATTCATACATTATTATTCAAAGTATTCATAATTATACTAAATTTACGTAAGCAGTTTTTCCTTATGTGAGAAAAACTATTACACAAAATAACGGGATGTTAATTACATTTTTTTTTTGAAGTAAAGGTTTTACTGCAGTAATTATATTTCAGTAACTTTTATAATGAAGCACAGGGCTTCAGTGGAAAATGCTAGATATAGAGAAAATATCTGTAATGTATAATCCTTCATAAAAATGAGATGATGTGGATCTGTTTGGTGGAGCATATGGACTCTTATTTCAAATCTGCCAGAATTCTAGGAAATAATTTCAGTTTTATCAAAAAATTGAAGTAAATCCATAATGAAGCTTGAAATGAAATAACCAGACTTTCAAACGATCAAAATATTGAGAGGATGGAGGTAAATGCTTTCTCTCTCTCTCTCCTGAACAAACCTTGAATGTGTCCCAGCTATTTAAACAAACAAGGTTGAAATATACCTGTTTCTTCCAAGGCCACTGCAAAGTAGACAGAGATGCTGCCACTACTTCAGGCATTTATAGAACCTCCAGAGAACTCCCATAAAGCTGGACTGAAATGCCATATATTTAAATGTACATTTTATATATGTTGAAACTTAGTAAGAAATTGGTTTGAGGTGGTGCAAGAAGGCTTGGCTTTGGAGTTTTATTATTATTCTGAGGAATAACTGCATCAAAATGAACATTTTCCTACACATGTTATTAGTGTTCCTTTTTCTCTGGTTTGTATTGTACCTGAGTTGCAGCATGGGCCTCTGAAAGCAGAAGCCTTGCTGGCTGATACAAGCCTAGCTGAATTAGTATTTCAGCTTTTTCAATCCACAAGTGAGGGAAACAAAGTGCATTCAGTCCTTTTCCTGTTACTGCATTTACCTCAAAACCCTGAAAAAAATTAAAGAAGCATTATATCTTCATAAATTTCTAAACAAACTAGATGCAATACAAGTTATTAACTATGATATTCCATACCTCAGCTGTATTTTCTAATTTCAAAATTTAACATTATATTTCAAGAACAATAGGCAGTTAATGAAATTTGGATTTTACAACTGTCAAAAGGCATGGAACCAGTAAGAATATACTATTTAAACTAACTGTATGATGGATTAATTACTTCAGATATGCTGCTGTCACAAAGTTGATTTGTGGTAATAACTAAAACTCAAAGAAGAACACTATTAACATGACCTAAAAGAGGTGACTTGAGAGGGATTAGTAATTAGAAAAACAAGGTATATTATTGGCACAAGTATGGAAAAAACGCACAAAAAGAGCAAAATGGTGTGATGACAATCTAGACAGCATTGCCACAATAAAGCACAAAGTGGAGGTAAGCAATAAAGAAATCAGTAAGCAATTATTTTCCTAAAGAAGAGACAATAAAGACAGAACTGAAATACTTGCATGCCCTTAATATGTAAGAGGAAGCAAAACAGTACATGCTAATATAATGGAGAAAGAAGAGAAAAAAACGAGACCAAGAGTGAATACAGTGTATTTTTTGCTTCTCAGTCTGTTTAATCTATTTGCATTAGTCCCCCAATCCATTTGTAGGAAATTAGTTTTACTTTGTATAAATAAAGATTCCAGTCATTGTTCTTCCTCGATATAAATAATATGCCAGGCAAACTCAGCTCAGCATCACTTGATTGCTAGCAGAATTTAGGTAATTTTATCAATTTTTGTGTTCTTGCATTTCTCGTATATTATCTAAAAATGAACTAGGAAGTGTATTAAAAAAAGGGAAGAGTAATTTAGTACAGAAACTGAAGTAGAAATAAAAACCTTTTCACTTGAAGTAAGGATATTCTCATTCCTACCACCATTAGGCTGAGAATTTTCAAAAGGTATTTTTCTTTCTTCTGTCTTCATGCATCCAGTTTTTTCTTTTTTCAGTGCTATCTCTTGCCTACACCTACATCACAAGAAAGAAAAAGTAAACTCAAGTATATTTCAAAAAGCGTTTCATAACTAATTATTAGTGTGTGAGGAATCTTTACCATACACTACTCTGCAGATAGACACAACCAAACATGCACAGAATTTTAGGGCATAGCCAATATACCAAAGGTGTGTTCTGAGATCATCTATTTTATCCAACAAGACTCATCAACTGTAGGGAAAGCAGTCCCAAATAAATACCACCCCAGCAGTGAGAACACATACATTGCTTGTTCTAATTCACTAATGTATACTTCTCCAGCAGCTTTCTCATGATACACAGACGCCTGACTCAGTTTTAAATCTGAGCATATCAGGGCAATTCTGCAAATAAAAAGAAAAAATGTTTAAGAAACAATCTGAATCCTTCATATGTTGCTTCATATAAGCACATTATATGTACATAGCACATATTCCACATTTCCAATCCTTCCTTCTCGTATCTTGATTAATACTGGCAATAACAAAGATTGTAAATAAAAATAGGGAAAATTACCCATTGATAGAGGTCACAGAACCAAAGAATGGTTTGGGCTGGAAGGAACTTCTAGAGATATCTAAAGGTATAGGCAAGGGCATCTTTCACAAGACCAGGTTGCTCCAAACACCGTCCAATTGGGCCCTGAACACTTCCAGGGATGGGACATCCACCAGCAGCCCCAGTCTCGCCCATCAAACCTGTATTGCTCCAACTTAATGGCAAAAATTATGTACTGAAAGGATGAAAATATTTATATGGTCTCACTATAGCATGCAACCACCAGCCCCCTGCCCCTCAATGCATATGTGGGGCATATAAAATAACCTATTTTTCTGTCCTGAGTGAAGAGTAATACATTCCTACACATCTATCTAATCACATATAGACATCAGGTCATAGATATATACAAAATACCATGAAATAAACACAATCTTGAGGAATTAACAAAAAAAAATTGTCTGGCAAACCTTGACTGAAAATAATTTCCTACCAGAAAGTCCATTTCAGTCTTGTAAGAAAGCAACTCAATAATCAAATGGCAGAGAAACACGTATATTTGTATATGTGAATATCTATTCTGCTCAGTGGGATCAGTTTCAGGCATTTTAAAGATTTGTTACGTGGTATTTCATGAACTATCAGCGAATAAGCAAATAATTATTGCTTGTGACTGTTACTTATTAATCAAACATTATTTAATACCTATTAAAAAAGCATGATAAAATGCTTTAACTAAAATAGCAAGAAATTTCAATTGCATGCATAATAAATACTTTTAAATCAAAACTTTTAGGGGTTATCATCCATTAAAAATAACATCATTTTGGTCACAAAGACAAGTCTCTCTAAAAATGCACTTACCAGGGCAACTTCTTTGTGCCCTTAAGGTGGAGAACACATTTTTTATGCAAACAGGGAGTCTGCCTTTTGAATACTTAAAAGATAAGACTTTCATAGAAACCTTTTTTGACTTTGCTTTTTTCAGTTAGATGACAATAAGGCATTTCAAAAATTTCCCACATGAAAGTGGCCTGACTTCATAATCTCACATGCCTTCCATGTGGAAGATCATGTTTAGTAACAAATGAACTTAGTGGCTTTTATTCCACAGCACTAAGAATCTATTCATCAAAATTCTATTGAAATGCATTAAAAAAGAAAGGAAAATAAATAAAAAGCCATTACAAATATAAAACAGAAAGTCACAAAAATTCTTGTTACTACTTGGTGAAATATTAATGAATAGTCCACTCCATTCAGTTTCTCTTTTATTTAAAATAAATTAAGGATACAAACCGAAGGTGATAGAGATCAGACAGACTTCTACATTCCAGAACTTCACTAGCAATAACTTCAGCTAGCTGAAAGATTGGAAGAATCAAGTGGGGGCAAAAAATTTTCTGTAGTTCTTTAGATAAAAGGTCCATAAAATACAAAGTGCAAGTCTGAAAAGAATTTTTTTAAAAATTCAGTCAGTATAAACATAACTTTGTAGAAAAGAAATTTTAAATTAATGATTACATCTTCAGCTCCAAAACAAACCTCAAAAAAGACACAAAGAAATTTTCTAGCTGAAAGAGCAGCAAGGTCCACAGAAAGCTGGTAAATGTCTTTTTTAAGTTCATTTCAGCATGCAGAGGACAGGCTAACACCTCTGGAAGTATTTATGAATACTACAATACAAATATTTGGGACAGCTGTCTGAAAATGTACAGACAGTACAACTAAAATACAACCATTTTCTGGTACTGATTTTCTCCTAAATAGTAAATGCTCTAGAATTTTGAGGAGTATACTTACAGGTTTTGGGAAATTATCCCAGTTAATACCATAACTATTAGTTTTGTCTTTAAAAGTATCTCTGATTTCATTGGGACAGACATAGTGGGCCCATTCTTCCACACTTGCTGGTAAGGTATCAGCTGATTCTTCCCCTTCAGGCTTCTCCTTTGCAACAGAAACTTCAACCTATGATAAAAACAAGAACACCTATGAGATCAAATTAACAATCCTGTTGGTATTAAATATTCAGCTAAAAAAATGAACACATTTGCTTAATATTCTTTGAAGTTTTCAAAAATTTGGGGTGTTTCTTGCATCTCTAGACTCTGGGTTTTACAAAACAGCAGTATCTTGACCAAAGCAGCAAACAAAAGAAAAAGTATTTGTAAATCCATGATCTGTCCAGACTGTGTGATCAACAGTGAAGTATGATCCACAGAGTCACAGAGAAATTCTTCCCAGGTTATGAGAGTCGGTACAGGAGAGCATCTGAACTATTTATCAAATGAGCCCAAGGAAACATCTCTTAGAGAGGGTTGTTTTAATTCCACAGAAAAGTGGGTCTTACTTGTTTCCTTTTGTCCATGTCTATTTTAGGAGGTTTAGACTGCACTTTCAGAGGAATTGTAGGTTGTGGAGTCTTTGAGAATGCTTTTGTAACAATCTCTGATGCTGACAACGATACCTAGACATTCAAATAATTATAGTTAATTATTTTCAATTTTCAATATTAATAACAATAATAATCTCAGTTTCTAGTAATAGCTATTGTCCACTGCAAGTCACTATCTACAGCTCTTAACTAACAATTGCCACATATATTCTGCTTGTGTAAGTTTTCTTCAGAAAAAGAACAATTTCAGAGACTCCTGGATGCTTGCGTTTTTTGTACAAGGATTTAGGATAATCATGGCAATGCAATTAGGGAGCAAAACTGTCAAAAGACAGGATCATCCCTGCGAAAAATACTACTGCTACCTTTTTTTAAAGTATATGGTTGCAAATGCAACCTTTTTTTTCAAACCACTAGTCTAACTCGCTTTATCTTCTGCAAGGGATGAATTTTGTGAGGAAGTAATCTGCAGGACAGCAGAGTCACTACATCCTCTTTCTGGGTTAGTCCTTTACAACACTACTGCAGAGTATTATATAAAAGAAATTTCTCAATATTAAAGCATACAAAAGAATTAATTGAAACTTTCTCTGTACAAGCAAGTACACAAATGCAAATTTCAAATTGAAGGTAATACATCTTTTTCAAAGTCAGAGGCAGCTGATTTTTTTCTGAGACTGTTTTAAGATCTTCTACTGAGTTATTTATGGAGCCCTAACACTAAACAGCCTGCTTTGAAGTGGATGTCTGCAGTCAAGTCTGCTTTATTGTGTAAGCCAAAACAAGGTGTCCTAGAGTTCTTTAATCCCCTTAACACCACATGTTTATTTCTTTTTCTGACAATACTGTAAATACGATACTTAGAATTACTATCATTATCCTACAACTGGCACTGACAGCAGCATCAACTGTAACTTTTAGTTTTAATAGCTTATTCAGACAGTAGTACTCTCTTCAGGTAGGTTTTTCCCTAGTAAGACAGTCAAGTGTTGGATATTAAAAGTTATGCTTGTGTAAATCTGAAAATACCAATATTCAATTTTTATTTTGCAACTTCCTGTCTCACATCACATTAAATTGATTTCACAATGAATTCTTGCTCATAATTACCACAATTAAGTGGTAACAAATTGCAGGCTTTTACTTCTAATTGGAATAAAATTCTACACAAGCTATAGCTTATCAATCTAGTTGGCAGGTCCCAACAGAAACTGTTCCTATAAGGATTTGTTGCATTACTATTATCAACTACATATTTAGTCCCTTCAAATATTTACTTTACTTAACATACAATTGTTTTCCTGTGATCACTGCTGTGATTCTGAATAGCCATTTCTGTTGGGCCTATCTGTGAGAAATGAAGTAGATTTGATTGATTTGAAATCCTCTAACTATGAAAAAGTAATTAGAGAAATCAATCAGTGAACACTGCCAGCCTCTACAATTCCTTTCCTCTACAAATGACAGCCCTTTTGATTCAATTTCATGAAGGTCCCCCTGAAATCCCCACTCTTCAGAACTGCCAGAAATGTCTTCAGTATGTGTTCTGCCACTACTGACACTCCTTAACAAACTAAAAACACAAAGTTTGAGAACCTATTTCACATAATATATGAATGGGCTCCAGAGAAACAATGGCCCACTGCTTTTATCTGCAGTGTCTCTTCTCTGTTTTCCTGAGAGAAACAATTTTCATATTTAATTCTCAAACCTGAGAAAATACATTAACTGTACCATAATATAGAAATCTCTAAGGACAAAGTTAAACACCAAATGAATAGCTGCTACCATAATTACACAAGGAAACGTGAAATATACTGGCCACATTCTAGTAACACAACACAACATCTCACATGATCTCACCTGCCAGATACGGACAATACAGGCGTGTGCCATCAAACAGTGCTGCTGATGAAAAGAAGAACTATGACCAGAAAATACAGCCATCAATGTCTGTGCTCTAAACAAAGCTTCCAGTTGTTTAATATTACTCAAATCTTCCATATTAATTTGGGGCATGGTACCATTTGCTCCATTGTCCACCTTAGCATTTTCTGTAGGCAACAGTTTTGGTGTAGCATTGTTTTCTGTTTAAAAAAAAAATGCCCACAGTGACAGCATTGTAAAAATGTATTTAAAAGTTAAAAATTCTGAATTGAAAATGAAAATATTTAGGGGATAAAAAGAAAAATGGAAATCTATCTACTAAAGATGTTCCTGTTAAAGTGATGCTAAGCTACTGGTACC
Organism: Acrocephalus scirpaceus scirpaceus; assembly: GCA_910950805.1. Classification (NCBI taxonomy): domain Eukaryota; kingdom Metazoa; phylum Chordata; class Aves; order Passeriformes; family Sylviidae; genus Acrocephalus; species Acrocephalus scirpaceus. Next base: position 62,920,583 of record OU383781.1, read on the forward strand.
ATGTTTTTAATCAACAATGTAACAGTTCTGTATAATAAATGATGTAAGCCTGATAGAGGAATGAAAACCACAAAAGGCTGGACCAGGTGATCTTTTGAGGTTCCTTCCAACCTAGGCTGTTCTATATTTGCATCTAATTTCCCTTATTATATCATTTGAGTTTCCATTAAGAACTTTGTAAAAATTTTCTTCGAACTTAAGTGGTTTAAGGACAGTAATCATAAACAAACAGGTGAAACTGGGAGGAGGATCATTACAGAACTAATACAAAATTTAAATCACCACAGGACTGTAAAAAAAACCTCAACAAAACCACTGACAGAAAAGTAAGAACAGAACATTGCTACTGTTCCTAATCAACTGTGTGACAGTAGAGACACTGCATATTTATCTTTGTCAATGAAAACACCAGAAGCAGTTGTCTGATCCATGTTGTCTCTCTGCACAGCAGAGCAGGTGTTCATTAACATCACACAGGACAGTATGCTTCCAGAAACCAGATACTTTTTTTCCCAAATAATACTGGGATATCCTATCAGAATAGGTCACTAAAGTCATATCAGACCAAGTGGATATTTGTGTAAAAGGAGCAAAGAATTTTTACAGTTACAAAAGTAGTTGAAGGCATACATCCCTTTGAAAATCATTTTTGAAAACTTAATGCTAAGATAAAGCCAAGAAAAGGGTAAGGTAGGTACCCAAACCTTGGCACAGAAACTATTTCCTTCAGTTTCATCGGTCCCTCCCATGAGAACTCACTTGAAACAAACTGTCCAGTACTGCTTTCTGGTAGTACCTCACATCTCAGGAATCCCCAGGTCAGAGGGGAGCAGTATCTTACTATACCAAAAGACTGAGGCTAAGTCTCCACAGCATAACACAGAGTTCACAGATAAACTAAACTTGCATTGAATAAATGACAGTAAATGCACAAGAAAATACAGGCAAGCTTGTGCCATTCTTTTTGATGAGTAAGCCATGAATTTAAAATCTCCTTTGTGTTTCCTGCTGATAAATTCATCTGAAAGAGAAACACCCAATACATACCTTCCTCTTGTGTGGATTGCACAGGGAATTTCATACCAAGCAGGAGATCTACTGCCCACTCCAGAGGTTTAATAGCATCATTAAGGGGAAACTGATTACAATATAAGCATTCAGCAAATTCCATCAGGTAATCAACTCTCTGCCATTCATCTTCTTGTTTCTTTAAAAGTAATAAAAGTGGAGTTAATTTGTATTTGTTTATGTAAACCATCAAAATGATATTCTAAAGTTTAATGTAGTCTTAATGAAAGCAAAAAATAGTAATTTGACATCGAGCAGTTTTACTGGCATCACATAATCAGAGATGTGATAAACGGAACGTAACACAAAACTCCACCAGCAGTTCAATCTTCGTTTTGTTAGAATCCCTCACTACTCTTAGACATTTTTCTTTGTCAGGACTCAACTAAAATTTTACTGGATATAAAGATTAAAACATAGAGAGTTTTCCTACTGAAGAATAATCTCAAAGTTATGAAAAGTAATGGTCAAGTATATGGCCCCCCTACCCACTGAGGAACTTGGGGTCCTATGAATCACTTGAGAAACATCATTCTATCAGCATGGGAACAAACAGTAAGAACTGACAAACCTGTGAAGCAATGATTGCATTTTGAAAACAGCTTAACTGTCCAACAATACTTCCGGAGACTGTTACCAAATGTCGCCACATATGTGCCAAATAATCTTCACTTTCATGTCTGACTCTCTTAATGGCCATCATAAAACTGGATTCTGATCCTGCCCTCACTGTAGCCATAAGTTTGAAAATCAGGCTAGAAAAAAGATCAAACAAATGACAAATTACTTTCATCTGTACCTGTAAAGTAACTTTGTAAGACACATATACTGTTCATATCCATATAGTATAAAGATGCAAAGCTTTTAAACTGACTTGGATAAGATTGTACCCTAGATAATTTAGTTTCCATTTAATTAAGATGGGTTTGCAGTTAGGAAAACTAAAACTTCTGCCATATACCCACATTTCATGCATCTATTTGCTTGGGAAGTAAGATACTATTTGTATTCAAGTTTCTTAAAAATTAAATTTACAAATATTATTAGCAGAATAATGATAGGAAGCACTGCCTATTGTGTCTTTTTTATGGAGAAGACACAAGCATGTTTGTGTTGTAAGGACAGGCTGCTAAGAAGTAAACATAATATTTCCCAATACAAAAAAAAAATACTAAAGAGTTTCACAGCTCTCAAGAACCAAAATGTTTCTTTTAATAAAAATAAGTCAACCAACTTACAGCTTGTGTCTTGTCTGAGGCAAAACTTGAATAGCTTCATTGAGCAGTTTTAGTGCTGTCTCCCAGTCAGCTTTATCAGCATAGATGTGGAATAACAGACCATATAAGGAGGTTCTTAATGTCAGATCTTCCTCAGCACCTTTGAAGTATATTTAAATGATTTATTAATATACTGCAGAATTAGAATACTGATTACAAAATACTGGGGTTTATTACCAGACCAACAGAAGGAAGAACATGCCTGGGAGAAAGCATCCAACTGATAACCCAATATTTTGAAAATCCTTTGTAATCCACTGATGCAAAGGACATGTATCATTCTTTTCCTAAAAAACAAACAAACAAACAAACAAAACCCCAAAAACACACATACAAAAACCCCAAATAAAAACAAACAACCCCCCCCAACACACCCCTTTATCTTTCAGTCAACATATATCTCTAAGTATTATTGAACTGTTGTTTTGTCTGTGAACCAATCATTAATATGACCAGTAACTTGTAACCTAAATAGCTTCTTGACCAGATGAAAGCCACAAGCATTTCTCCAGAATGAGTCCTATAATACAAACCCAATACAAAAATAAGCAGACTTAGTAAAATTCAATCGCTTACACTCATTAAATAACATGAAATCCTGAAGTACTTTCAGAGAACCACAGAGTAGCTGAGGTTGGCAGAGACCCTACAGAGCTCTCTGCTGACACCCCTGCCTAAAGCAGGCCCCACCCTTTACCTGTGAAAATTTGATTATCACAATTCACACCCAAAGGTCAGAGACTTGCTGTTTCCCTCTCCTCTAAAGCACAGTTCTGCATCTTCAAAGATAAATTCACTGTCTTGTTTCTCAAATAGCTCCACATATGACACACTACCCATTAAATACATGTAGGATGATGCTAAGAAGTAAACTACACTATAGCCACAACTTTTGGGTAAATATTACATTAGCACCATCAAAGATTTATCAGATTTGGTCTAATCAGCATTTACTTCCATGAAGGCACCAAGTTTGTCTAATTTAGTGGCCTTCTACAGCGGAGTGGCTGATCAATGGACAAGAGCTATGGTTGTCATCCACTCGGATTTCTGTAAGGCCTTTGATATGGTGGCCTGTAACCTTGTTGCTACTGAGTTGGACAGACAGAAGTTTGATGGATGGACTGTTAGATGGATAAGAGTTACAGTCACTGGCTCAATATCCAGTGGAAACCAGTAACAAGTGTATACCTCAAGGGATACCAATATCAGGGGTACTGGAACCAGTATTGCTCAGTATCTTCACTGCTGACATAGCCCAGGGGACTGAGTGCACTCCTAGCAAATCTGCTGGTGACACTGAGGTGAGTGGTGTGGTTGACTGACGAGAAGGAAGGGATGTCACCTGGAGACACTGACAAGCTCAAGGAGTGGGCCCAAGCCAACCCTGAGAAGTTTAACAAGATCAAGTGCAAGGCCCTCCACCTGTGTCAGGGCAAACCCCAGTATCAGTGCAACCCACGGGATGAAATGAGAGCAAGTCCTGCGGTGAGGGATTTGGGACTACTGGTCTGAAAATCTCAAAATCTGGACATCTGCTGGTAGATCCTTCTCCAGATGTGACTGCATTTAAAAACTGACTAGTTTTCCTGGTGGAGGATCACTGGAGACCAGTTCCTGCCTCTTACATGAGTACTACAGGATGTATCTATTTTAAAAACTCAGTAACTCCAGAAATAGTCAAATATAGAGCATTAACAGGAATGTTTTTTCCTAACCACTAACAGAACTTACTCACTTCTAACTCCTAAGAATTACTAACATTTGCAGACATAAAAATACCTATCCTTATTTATCTATAAGTTTAAATTTTCATTATCTACTTATAATTGCTTTTTAATACCACTTACTAAGGATTCACTCTGAAATTATGCTGTGGTGGAGAGTTAACTACATACACATAATGAAGTATTCCTTTTTATGGGTTTTAAATGTATCTCTACAAATAACAAACTTTAGGACTGTGTCTATGGGCAATTACTGTTATGTATGTAAACACTGTCAAAATTCCATTTAACTTACAATTATTGCTGTGCTTCCAAGTACACATTGTACTCATCAGTTCTTACACACACCCAGAATAAGCAGACCAGTCACCATCTCGGATTATTTGTGATGTATACATGGCTTGACAAGAATTTGAAATAAAGGTTTCTATACTTGTACTACTCTGCTTTATGATCTGAGATGCAGACTCATATTTGTAGCACTAAATGCAAAAAGTTATCAACAATCCCTTCAAGTGCTCATTGAAATTGTGCCCATGGCCATGTACAGGAAAACTCACAGCAGCTTCACTGACATGTAAATCAAATCTAGAAAGAGAAATGGATAAGCTCCATGGAGTTTTGAAGTAAGAAAAGTTGTAAATGTGCATGGAATTTTCAGTGTGCAGAAGAAATTCCACCCTATGCAGGTGATGTGTGTTATATGACACACATCACCTGCACACTGTTTCAAGGGGATGACTTCTTTGGATTACGTGTTCTGTTCATAATCCACAAGTATTTAATTTTATCACAAACTCCCAGTACAGTCTAAATTTTAACTCCTGCCTACTGCCAAAGTCCTAAACAGTCTGTTAAAAACCTGAAGATATGAAAAGTAGAACTTTCCTTCTGCAGGCAGAAGGAGCAGGTAGGAGAAACATTAACTTAGTGACATTTTTTTTTCTGAGTCAGTGTTTTAGGATCTATTACTGTATTTTCCAAATCTATTATCATATTTGCCAGAAGTGGCTTTTTTCCTAGATTTTGAATATTTTCTAAAAATTCTTTTTTGTAAGCTTCATGAAGTGAAACACTACAGTGAAAATCAGACAGCAAATTACTTTACAGAAAACTGTTGTGAGTTTGACAATTTCCCAAAACCAAAAGAATCACCAAATGGAATGTAATGTGACTGCAGGTAAGGAACCAGAAGTGTGTTTATGACAAATAAGTCACTTTTGCCTCTTATGAAAGGTATCTTGAAGTTTCTTTACCATCAGCACCAATCACTAAAAACAAGCAATACCTACTAGAAATTGTTACCTGTTTGTTTTTAGATTCTGCTTTAATTATATTCTTAAGAATTATTTCGGTAGGTTCTTTAAACCGTTCTCTGTCACGTGGTGAGCCTAGCAAAGGTAAACATGCATTCCAAAAGTGCCTAGCTGCAAACATTACAAGGGAGTAATTTCCAGCTTCACCTGCATACCTGAAGAAAGGGGAGTAGAACTTAATGAGGTAAAACAACTACACTTTAGCTACAATAAAGAATTTTACTTTTAGGAACATTTGGGTTTAGTTGATCTATGGATTAACTCAGCAATAAGGACTTAGCATAAGAGCTTCATAGAAAAGCTATTTTCCATTTTTATATACCAAAAAACTTCACACATTTAGCAGAACTAGGAATAAATAAGTAGCATATTAATGATTTTACTGTATTTCTGCATAATCTTAGCTCAAGAGCATTCATTAAAAAGTAGCAGAAACCTCCTCAAGATGTTCTCACTGGAATAATATATTTTTGGCTTCCTATTATGTTAATTTCTCTTTCTACAAAATATTAAAAAATAAAACACAATAATTATTACCATACTGTGGATTTTGCTTAATACAGTACCACTGTAACACAAGAATACGCCCCAAATGCCTCTAGCTGCATTCAAATTGCTTTGAGTATATTTCATGCAAATGATACTTTGAATTAATAAAAGTTAATAATCCTCCAGACTGTGACACAACACAGTACTCATCTGAGTGAGAAACGGATTGGCATTTTAGTGAAAAATTATAGATTGGTGTAATGTAATCACCAACTGAATAGTGTTACTGTTTTAAAAAAAGTAGTTTTTTGAAACTGTCAATCTGATCACTCTCTAGACAGCACTCTTTAGATCACATTTAAACTGCTGCATCCAGTTCTAGACCACCCAATACACGCCAGACATGGAGAAACCACAAAGAGCTCAGTGCAGGGCCACTGAGATAATCCAGGGACTAGACTGCACTTGCCTTGAGAGGAGGGCTGGTTCAAGAGGTGGCTTTAGGAGACCTAACAAGGAGAGGTTTCTCAATAACCTAACAAAGTTATTGAGTAGCTACAGTCAGGCTCTTCCCAAAGAATGGCAGGACAAGCAAGAACAGGTGTAGTTAAAATGAGAAAGGTTCGTGTACCCACGGGTACAGCCATGCAGAGGAGCAGGTGTCTCACAGAGGCTGCGTGTCTCCATTCCTTGAGGTTTTCACAGCCAGCCTGGATAAAGCCCTGGGCTGGCCCTGCTCTAAGCAGGACTCTGAACTAGATCCCTTCTGAGGATGGAACGATCCTATGACACTACAAGATCAGCTATGTGGAAAGTAGTTGATAAATTTACTAAAGTGCAAAAATCTGTCAAATCCTTTGTTAAACATTTCAACTCATAGCTATGCTGATTTTTATCAGTCTTGGGAAACACATGATGATCCCCAAAACTGTAATTAAATTTTAGATCTGTATTATATTAGTTTTGTCTAAACATAAAACATACCTGGCACTCTGAACAAAGGTTTTTGATGCTGCTACACGGAGATGTTTTCTTCCAGACAAATTTTCCATTATGCTCTTTCCTTGTATACAGGCTGTAGTGCTTAACATTTCTTGTGTCATCCTTTTACCAAGCCTGCATAAAGACAAATACTTCAAGAAGTGCTAAGTTTTACAGGCTAAGATCATACCAATTCCTATTAATGATGTATTCAAGTTGCTATTATATGGATGCCCCTTGCTTAGGAAGTTACAAATCCTTCTGTTCAGTTTTAAAATTAGAAAACATGTCAAAAACTGAATATTTTGTGAAAAAGTAGACTAAAATATCTTTTTCACACCTCTAATGAACTGTGAAATAAGATTTTAAAAAACTATTATCTATTTTTAGCAAGGAAACAATATAAATTTGTAGTTTTCCTCCTATTTTTCACTATTGTACATCAAAAATAAAAAAATTAGGCCAAAGTTGAACTTATACATCAATCAATTAAAAACAGAAATCAGGAAAATTAGAAAAATTTTGATGTTTTCTTTTGGGATTTGTTATGCTTGTGTCTGGTAAAGTATGCCCAGGGCTCTGGAGAAATTGATTTGGATCCTACTCTACTACACGAACAAGAAAACAACGTAGATTTCAGTCCCAGAGATAATCTGTTAAAAATTAATACACAAATAAATTGATACCATTGGTTAACACCATTGCCTAATAGCTATTTCGTAAGAAAGAATAAATCCGATTTGCAGGAGTTTTCAGCGTCTTTGTTACCAAGCGCCCCCCGACAGCGGCGCGGGGAGCGCCGCGTGCAGGCACGGCCTGTGCCCACAAGGTGGCACCACTGCCCACAGCACGACTCAAGGTAAAACGGAGCCTTCACCTCCTTGTGCCCAGCTTGCGCTTTTTACCACGGAAAGACTGTCCTGCATTCTCCGGAAAACAGCGTTGGTAATTCATGACTACACAATCAAACATCTTATCTCTCATTAGTCTGCAGATTGCTAAATGTGCAGCAAGTAGTCTCTGAATTTCTGTGAAGTTCTTAAACTACCGATTTAATATGAAGATAACTTACTTGGTTTTACATGTTTTTTAAACCCATGTAGAACACAACTACGAGTTTCAAGGAACAGAATACAGTTTTTCTAAGTTCAATTATTTTGCAGAGAAAAAAAATGAACACTATATTGTATCTAAAATCTTTCACATGTTTATTTCAAACTTCCTACATTCCAAAAACTGCTATTAAATGCAGTTGATTCTTTCCTCTTCAGACAAAATTAAATTCTGCTTTTGGAGGAAATTATTTTAAAAAACAGAGGGCTCGAAGGGTATCACCTTTTTAATAATAAAGAACTCCACCAACAGATCCATTTATATATGCTTTTTTTTTTTTTTTAAGCCAAGTTTCAAAATAACAGTGAAGTAAGAGACTGGGCTCTTAAAGGGATTAGTTACATTCCTATTGCACCCATATGCATAAGTGGCAATACAGTGCTGTCAGACTATCTGACAGCAGAGCCTGGAATACAGAAACTGCTCCTATCTTTCATCATCCCCAGTTCCAACTTGGTCCATGAACTATGTAGCCCTTCAGTGTGTTAGAGCCAGATGAGCACTGAAAGCAATTTGCACCAGCAAAAGAAGCAGAATCAGCTATTTTCTGCTTAGAGATTATAAAACTGTCAAAATACCATGATTGCCAGAGATCATTTCAGAGCAGCAGTGCTCCTGTGAAGACACTCAAACACAGAGGTGTACACACTTCTGACTCACTTGGATAGCAAGCTTCATCTGTCTTTCTGAATGGGGTCCAGAGCCACAATCTGGATCTCCCACGGCCTTTTACTTTCATTTTCCTCTCTAACTTTGCAATTTTTTTGGAAAAAAGGTTCTTCCATTTTTTATTACGTGACCAGACACATTTACCCTCTTTACTTTCTTCAAAACTTAGTTCAAGCACATTACCATAATATACAAAATTCTATGTACTTACATGCCATATTTCTTAATATTTCTATTGTGGACAAAATTCTCATCTGATTCCAAGATCCTTTTGGAACAAGTCATCACGCTTTCATAGTCTTGTGATGCATAGGCAAAATATGTAAGTCGTGTCAGTGTCTGCAATTCCAGTAAGGAATCTGACCAACTGCATTCTAAAGCCAGATTCACTAACTAGGAGTAAAAAAAAAAAATTAATCCCAAGTTTTTATATGCATTTTTTCTACAGCAATTACATCCTTAAAACCCAGCTGGGCATGTGGTATGCCATCTAGCAAAAGTATGTGGTTTAGCAATCTAGAAAATGAAAGAGCTACAAGTACAATCAAAATCTACAATAGAGAGGCCTCATTCACCGTGTGTTAAGTATTAACGTAGTGTGTGCAAATCCAGCTGTAACTGTGCATGCCTTTTGGCCAGAAATATCTACCAGGACTTATTCTATGTCCTCAGTCATCTTTCAAAAATCCGTGGAATAGGATTTTCAAAATTCAGAGCCCATTTTAGTTAAGCCAGAAGTAAGAATACTTTAAGGAACACAGAAGTGGTTTTGCAACAATCACCATACTTGTAATATGTAGTTGCCATGTATGCTGTTATATATATGGCAGCTTGGGAGAGCTTGGGCTCCATAATCTTAGAGGTCTTTTCCAACCTAAACATACATACCTATAAACAGATATAGACAGTTACAGATAGCTTCATCCATAGTGTCATTATGGGACAGAAATGTTTTCATTTCTTTTGCACATGTCAAAGTTCTACCTTTTTAGGATACTGGTAATTGTTAATGAATTGTTCCAAATGAAGATAGTACAACACTGCTATACAAAACTACACCAGTGAAGTGGCAGCTGAAGTTAACTCATAATATTTGACATAAATCTGTAGACCAATTAGAATTAGATACATATATTTATAAGGACCCAGATCCTAGTTGTCAGTAGTAGTTTTGTGGTTGTCCTGGCAACCTGCTTGATTCATTTCACACAGTCAGTCAATAGTAACAAGTGTAGTTGTTACTATTTTGACAGCCTTGCAACTGTCAAAAGTAAATTCACTATAATGTGAAGTTTTCTGTTGAAATGTTGAATGCTTCTAATACAAGCCCAAACCTCTCTAACTACCTGAAATGAGGCTGGAGATGACCTGAGCTGGAGGGGTCAGTCTCTTTTCCCAGGTAACAAGTGACAGGACAAGAGGAAACAGCCTCAAGTCGCACCAGGGGAGGTGTGGGTTCAATACTGGGAAAATTCCTTCATTGAAAGGGCTGTGCAGCCCTGGCACAGCTGCCCAGGGTAGTGGTGGAGCCCCTATCCCTGGATGAATTTAAAAGTTGTGTGGATGTGTCACTTGGTGGCCTTGGCACTGCTGGGAGAATGGTTGGACTCCATGACATGGACTCCATGTTCTAACCTTAACAACTTTATGCTTCTAATTAAGTTTTCTTCTCCAGAAGAAAAATGAAAGGTTAGAATTCACCAGAACCCATTACGCTCATCTGATGGTTAGTGAAACAATCTGCTAGAGCAACACAACATAAACCTAATATTTATATTCTAATGCTATCTGGTCTTTGGATAAATGAAACTGTTTTGTCACAAAAATCTCCTTCCTGTCATAAACACTTAATCTCCTGGTTAAAGAAACTAATGGTACAATAAAAGTTTCAAAAATAACTTAAACTCCATTTAAAATTGAATTGGAAATCAAATTCATAGTAAGCAATTTCTTAAAACTCAAAAGCTTATTAAAAAAACTGAAAATACCTGAGATAAGCTAGGAACAGTGAAATCCATGAGACCCAAGCCATTACATGAATACATCTCCAGACCAACAAGAATTCTTGCCAGAGGATTTTGTGTTTCATCTTTATTCTAAACAGAAATAAAAAATTCACAGAGATTTTTTTGCAAATTAGTATTATTAAGGACATTATTTGAGATGACAAGACAATAATAATAATAATGTAGTAATAATAATAATAATATTGTCTGAACACCTCAATTTGTTCTAAGCAACTCCTGCTCTCGAAAGTGTCCTTAAAATGGTCAGCTTTTTGCATTTATATATTTTTAATTAACATTGTGAACTCTGAACTACTACAGTTTCAACACTAAAAGCCCACATCAACAATACAATTAAGGCAAATTTCATATGCCATTGAGGGTTTCCAGTTTTATAAACACTATAAAATAAAAATATAAGAATTAAAAAATTCTTTCCAGCTTACTAGGTCTACAGTCTATATATATAAAGAGGCCATAGTAAATGTTGATATAAATACAGCTGATTTTTCTTAACACTTTTAATGCTGCCATTTTATTATTTTACATTTGTGAATTCAAAATCAATTTTGCTCAACAGTCATCATATGACAAACATCACCATGGCAGCTAACAACAGAAGGAAGAGTTAAGAAATGTGGACTCACTGCTATATCCAGTGTGAAAAATTTGCCATGTCCGTAAGTGACTATAGCCAAAATATTTTTTTTTTACAAAATGTTTTTACTTTCTGATCAAATATACAAAAGAAAATAAACCTTAATAATTTCAGTTATTAAATGAATTTTCATTATTAAATGAATTTATGAATTTAACTTTTCTTTGTAAAGTTTCAACATTATGCAGGATTTCAGGGAAATCATACCTCCTCCTGAGCCCCAAATTCATGTCTGATCTGCTGCTGATTTAATTGCTTTGCTTTCACCCAGGTAGCAATGATCTGCTGCTGTGTAATAATAGAGACTTTTTCCTTAGGTATGGTTTCAGTCATTGCATTTAGGGCAAAGTCACAAATCTAAACAGCAGGAAGAGAAAAAAATAAATGTGAAACACAGGAGAATGAGGAAAGTTTCTTGTATGGAACATGCTATCCATTAGTTACTTTTAAATTATTGCACATGCATCTCTAAGCCTAACAGTATCTCCTTTAAGTCAACCCAAGGCAAACAGAAGTTACAGTCCTCAGCCCCCAGCTCCAGTGTGCACTTGGGGAGGCTCTCTGGTGGCAGAAACTGTAAAAGAAGGTGGTAGAAACTGTAAAAGAAGGCAGCAGGTTTTTTTGTTTGGTTGGTCTTTTTTTTCAAAAATTTCTACTATTGAATTTATAGGAATTGTAACATATGACCCCAAAATGAAAGGGACTACGAAAAATCAGGAGTTTGTACCTCCAAGGCAGCTTTGATGTCAGGAAGTCCACTAGGATCTACTGAAAAAGACTGGATGATATTTGCTTTTTCCTGCTTCTTTGCTGCAGTTTTTCTGCTACTCTCTATTGCTGTATCTTCTTTCTGCTCAGCTGGTTTTGGCTTTGGAATCCAAGAAATAATTAGACCTCGAGCCAAAGCATTACATAACATCAGTAAAATTTCAACACTTCTGTAGAAGAAAACAAAAATCAGAAGTGCATACTGCATCAGATCCAAAAAAAAAAAAAAAAAGGCAAAGCAGGAATAAAGTTACTGATTTCAAGAAGTAAGTATTACTTGAAAATCTAGTTTTTTTCTTAGAAGGCAAAATTATGGGTATTACCAAAAAAATCTGCCCATTGGTAAAGCAGTTTAATGATTAAAACTACAAAACCCAGAATCAATTTTCAGTTAACATCCATTTTTCTCACTCTTTCTGTAACTGAAGCTTTCCTTTCACCACAGGAAAAAAAACTTGTATGACAGACCAACATTTAAAACAACTTTTTATTGATGGGTACATATGAAAAGAGCAACTACTTTCTAAAAAATTATCCTAAACCAAGCCCTTCACACTCTTTATGGTGATCATGCCAATCTACTGTCAAGCTGAGATTTTTCTTCCTTTTTTTTTTGGGAAAACATGAACCTAATTATATCTAGAGATTATTGCTAGTACATACTGATGTAAGTATCAAAATTAATCAGCAGATATAGCAGGAGAGCAGTCTTCCTCTCTGCACAAACTGAAATTTAGATTTCATTCCCCAGTTAAAAGACACTTCTTTGCTGCTGGTCCTTACTCTACCTAGTGATGAGGTCACTCTAAATGAAGTGCCAAAATATCTAGTCCCATAGTCAGACGTTGGAGTATCTACTCCACAATGGTCAATCATTCTCCCATTGCATTTACAGCAGAACAGGATTTCTCTAAACCACTGTGGAATCTGTGTTCCCATTTTCATGGTCTACTAATGAACACAATCCCTTTATTTATTTTGTTTTCTATTTTCTCTTATTTCAGAACCAGTAGTGATCACCTTACGCTGGTTTGAAATATTTGCAATGAACTATAGTTTCAAAATAATTCAAGTTCAGAGAACTGACAGCAAGCAAATGGATGCTGTTGTGCAAACTCAGAGTCTAAGAGAATTTTCCCAGTTTTCTCACTAACTTAACAAAATGCTATTTTGCATGCACATGTTGCTATTCCACACTCAAGACAAAGTAATATTTATTGGTCTAAAGTTAGCACGGCTTACAGTGTATAGTAACAAAGAACAAACAGAAAGGATTAACATTTAATTTTCATAATTTACCTCCTGAGCTACTCTATATATACCAAGGCTCTTTCAGTACCAATGAAAGCCAGCAATAAATATTTCACAGCACAAACTGGCTTTCAATGTTTGCAATAATATTTTCTATGTTTTAGAAAAACAGAGTATGTTCATATCCCAACATCTAAATTTACCCGTTGTGCCCGACAGTCTTGATGGCTCCAAGAAGAGTTTGCAGATACTCAATAATGTCCCTCTGTCTTCCTGAAGAAATCAAATGTCTGTTATAATTTAAGACATACACCACAGCATTGTGAACAATCCAAGCTTCATTCAATTCTTCTCCTATTTCAGCTGCACGTTGGAAGTTTTCCATAGCATACCGAGATAAGTTGTCAATCCATAAACTATAAAATTAATATAAAGAAGCTGTTATTCCAAAGCTTCAACACAGAAAGAATAGACGGAATTCTATCATAAGGTTAAATATACAGTACCAAATCTCAGTCAACAACAAGAACAAAAATTTAATTAATTTTCAGTTGCATTTATTAAGTTCTCATCCACTGATTTATATTTTACTTTGCTGAGAAGATGGTTCAGAAAAGGAAGTAGTATCAACATAAAATGAGCAGTCTCTAACATTCAAATGTTATTAGCTTAAAAAACAGTGTCTATGGTTCGTGTTTCATCTACATGTTCGGGTTTTTTAAATACATGTGTGAATCCACCCATCAGCATCAGAAATCATTAACTAACCATGTCAAGGCTCTACTTGAATATAGATATAAGTGAGGCACGCCATCTGAGAGTAAAGGACATGTCTTTTTTACTCAAAACTGCATGTGTTCTTGCACTCAAAGACATTTCCAGGTGCTCTGAAATGCTGTAATTGTTTTAAACAAAATAATATTTCTTTCACATTCTATGTGGTAACCTTCTTTCAGATAATTTATTTTCTTTCTTAATTATCAAAATGTACTATTACTTAGAAAAAACAAAACTAAAAATACAATCTTGAATGATCATACAGAATTGCCATGGTCACGAAGTCATAAAGTCAAAAGCACAAACCAACACTGGGTATTACTATGTCAACAATGGTACAGGATGGTACAACAATGGTACAGATCTTTTTTTCCTATGGGTTTTTAATCTAATTAGGTAAACTCAAAAATAACTAGCAGCAAATTTTGGAACAGAATTCTCATCTTCTTTGCCCCTTGGCTCTGATCAGTTTATAATTTTTCCTGTTCTACTGAACATCTGCAAGCAGACAGTGTAAGAAACTTCACCTAATTTTCAGACCTAATGAACCTAGGACAAAACTAATGAACCTAGGGCCTAGGGACACAACTCTGCCATCCTGCTTTCTCAGGACATGACCACTGTAACAGTAAGGCTGGTATTACTATGTGAGCAGCAGAGAGTCTTCTCTTCTCTGAAGCATCATCTTCAGAAATCTCTCTCCCCCTTCTCTGCCTTTGCAAGAAATAATCATGTCAGACTAGTAAAAACCAGTACTTGTTATATTCTACTCTCCCAAATTCATTTCAGTTGATTGGATGGAACACACTAGACTTGCAAACTGGAATAATTCATCGTATGCATTCAGTACTATGAAATCATTATATGTATAGGAGCTATAAGGCAGGACAAAAGGAGTTTTTTGATTTGGGGAAACATTTTTAAATAGAGAACTTAATGATCTAAGTATCAATATACAATGATTCAATAATTTTTCAGCTTGGAATAATAGCTTCTAGTTTTAGAGAAATAAATGTTAAATGAAAAATAAAATTCACACTCCAGAATGAAAGGAAGCCTAAGAAAAAATACTTCGAGCTAATTTTTAGATCCTTTTCCCATTTCCCATGACTACTCATAAAAATGAAGAATCTGATGACAATTTTACTACAGAGAAATAGCTTTTGCAATTATCATCCGTGTCTGATGATAATCATCTGTTAAGAGTTCCTTGTTCTTGACATGTATTACAAAAAAGCACCTGTATGTTTTCCATTCTGGATCACTTTCAGGAAGATATGAAACACATCCTGGAGGACATTGGTATGTAGCTTCTGGAGGTACAGCATGATCATTCAGTTTCACTCCCTGCAATCTTAATAAATGAACTGTTGCCTGAAAACACACAGAGAAATAGACTGTCTATCCAGGTTGTCATTGTAAAAACAGACTATGACTTCATATTAGTGCTGTTACCTCTTCAAAAATTAAAAAATACAAAATGCTTTTTCAAATGTTGTGCAGGCATGTAGAAGAATATGAAATACAATGCTTAGTACTGCACAAGCTTAAAATTGTCTATAGCTAATTTTACTAAACAATTACATGGAGAAAAAACCCATAATCTATGTATGTAAGTTTTTGAATCATGCTGGTACTTCAACGATCCAGAAATGTAACGTCAGATGTCAAAAATTTCAGTAGAATCTCTTGTAACACTTGTAAAGAAGTGTTATCAGCATCTGCAGTAACTATTGCAATAGTTACTTCCACACAGTATTTTGATAAGGTTGCTTCATGAAACCACTTCTTCCTTTACTTCTGTGTTAGAAAACAACTAAACTCAAAATTCCAGTGCTTCACGATTTGTATATAAAACAAAACTAAACAAATATTAATGACAGTTGTGTGATTTATTTACCTCTGCATTAATAAATCTTATTTCTGCTAGTATTCTGAGTAAATATGCTTCAAAAGAGAAGGATTTAGCAGGCAGCAATGATTCTTCTAATGAGCTGTCACTTTGACCATCAGCCATCATAGTTGCATTAGCTTTGTTTTCCTGTGCTAAAAATAAACCCATTATTATTTCCATGCAAATCACCACCTTCATTTTTAACTTTACAAATCCCTCCATATTCTTAAATTCACAAGGAATAGTTAGCAAGAAAAGATTTTTAACTATTTCAAGCAACTAACTTCTTCATTAGTACCACTTATTGCACTCAAAATCTGTTCTCAAGCAGTGCTGAGCCATTTGTTACCTGTGATTTTGCTTCATTTGTGCATAACCTTCAATATTTGCAGCAAATAACTTAATCCAGTTATAATATGCATACGGAAATTCCAGTGTGAATAGATTCCATGGTCGCTAGTTCAATTTTATTGCATTAATGGAAGTGGAGCATAGAACTGAATTATGTAGAGGCTTAAGTCTTTGTGCATTTGAATCACGGACTGGGTTGACTTTCTGGTAATGCACACATTGGTAAAGAGAAAAAATAACCATTCTTTTTCTTTGGTTTAATAATGAAGAGAAAGGCCTAAGATTATTTTAATATAAACACAAGGTTTGTAAGAACACACCAGTTTCTACTCATTACATTTCTGGTGCATGGTTGCCTTCAGTTTCTGGTGAGTTCACTTATTTTTCCCCTATTTTGTTTGGAAAGAAAACAAAAGACTGAACATTTGCTAGTCTAAAGATGCAAAACTTGTGAAAGAAAACTGGCAAACTGATGTCCTATTTTAAGGGGACCTTGAAAACAACATGGAATAGGTTCGATTAACTTTGGCTAGTGAAAAGAAAAACCATTTCATCTATTCTTAAATGTGAGTTTTACAAACTCCCTGACAAAACCAACTATAAAAGCCAGCAAGCAGAGAGTGATTTGGAAGTGCTTTTCTCCCCAAGTTAAAAACTCTTAAAGTGTGCTAGGTTTCCAGTAGACCCTCAAGGAACAAGGTACAATGTTGGATAACTCAGAGGAACCACTCACCAATAGGGGATTAAAGGGTAAAAAATGTTAACATGTGAGCCTCCTACAAAGTGACTAAAAACCCATTCTTCTACAGCTCCATCTGGCTTGAATAATATGGACCTAGATGACCATTAGGCAAATCACCTGTGCTCTTAAGACAGGTAGATGTATTTCATAGAAGTGCTTCTCTACAGCACTACTGAAACACTTCTGAGACAGAGTGGGGCTTCTACAAAAAAACATATTGACTGATTTCTAGATTTGGAAGTACAGAGAATATTCCATGTATGCCAAAATGTAGTGCCAGAAAAGAAATTTTGGGAACTTTGGGAATGGGAGGAATTGTCTGACTCCTTTTTGTAACTTTAATAAACGACAAAAAAGTTCCTTACAACACTGAAAATAATTTGGCACTTACTTTTTTTATGCTTTGTTGCCTCCCTAAATGAAATATCGTCATACAAGAGGCAAAATCTACACGCTGCACGACAGACATCCCACACTTCCTGTTTACGTGCAATTTTTGCCAAATCTGCCCAAAGTATAATTCTACCAAAAAAAAGCATAAATAAAATTAGTTAATAATCAGGATTAGGTTCCACAGTTCAGGATTGACAAAAATAATCATGTCAATAATGATGGCTATCAGTAAAAAAAATTACATCTAATCAAAATTAATAAATGGAAGACTTCTTGTCAGCAGCAAAGGTAACACTATTACTTTATCAATTAAAAATAATCTCAGCATATCAAAAGACAAAATTCTTTCCCTGGTAATTCTACTGACGTTCCAAACGTGTGTGACAACCCTCATTTTCTATCTCATAAAGTAAACTGAATGTTTCAAAACTAATGTTGAGAACTTAAAAATAAGTCTTGACAACAAGTCTGGATTTAGAATCTTTTAGATGCCTTTAAATTTCAGCACAGGAATTCTTAGTGCAGAAAAAAAGTAGACACATCCTTTTAAATAAAGAATGACAAAATGATGTATAAATAGCCAAAATTAAACCTGTCATTTTACTACAGATTAATCTTTCTGACTCTCTGAATGAACTACTTAGCTTTTTTACCAAAAAGATTGTAGCACGATGCAGTACAAGGACCTTAAAAGACACTTGCAAGTTCCAATTCTACATCAAGAGTGAGCTTCAATCCACTCATCCCTCTGTACGTTGGGTTCATATCAATAGAACATGTGAGTTTAAGTGTGCATGTGAGAGAGCAGATCAGAAACAGGGAAAGACTAAAATTCTGTGTAGTGTGGAAATGTATAACAGAGCTTTTTGGACGAGAAATTATACGCACACCTCAACATGTTGCTAGAGACTGAAATATTCAGCCTCTTACAAGGTACCATCCACCAAAAACCTCTGAAACAGAACCCTTCCTCTTAGAGACTTCTACTAAGGATGAAAGAAACACTTCTGGTCTGTAGCAATTACCTTTCTCTGCCATTTCCATTTCCTAAGTGTTTCAAATGTTCATCAACTTTCTCCACACTTTCAGTATGATGTTGGGCTTTTGCACAGAGGTAGCTTATATGACTATCACTTTTACCGGAGGAAACTTGGTAAAGAAATAAAAATTAAAGGTAGTTTTTATATATTAGACATTTAAAAATCCGCATGAACAGCAAGCAATTAGATCAATAATTCCTTGCTGAAACACTCAAAATCCAGACCTTTTCTCATTTCTTCAAGCTTTTCCCAAACCAACCAACTAACATGAAAAAAGAAGTACTCCACTAGAGTCTATTTAGGTTTTTTCCTGTATATTGAGATACAGTTGTCCTGTCCAAAACTGATCCATGCTTGTTTCATATCGAAATATCTCAAATACACCTCTTTTCTGACAGGACATGTAGTGTTCTAATAGTTAGGTTCATTCAAGAGCAAGTGAACCACGTAATATGTAAAGTACACAGGCATGCTGAATTTTAAGAATGTTTATCTAATAAAACACATTTTCAATTGTTTTGTTTTGAGAATACTGACTTTCATTCTACTTAGTCAACAAGGTATTAGGCAGAAATATTACTAAAAAAATAGCCAGCACAGAAATTATGCAAGGGAAAAAGAAGCTGGCTCCCTGAGGAAAAAATTACTCCAGCAGTACAAATATATCAAAAAGAGATTTTTGTTTTGGTAGTCTAATGACAGAGAAGACACACTTTGCATTAGAATACAAGTAATTGGACATGACTGTAAAGTCCAATGAGTTTATAATTCACTAGAATCTAAGCAAGGGTTCTAACATAATGCAAACAGAACAGGATTCAACTTGGTCCTCAAAAAATCTACCAAAAAAAATCAGCAAATAAATATAAAGTACTTCTGACTTTAAAATATACACCTAACTAGGTTCACTTACAACAACAACAAAAAAAAGGCAGAACATCTTACCATTCTTGCTAAATATATTTTGCAATGCATTCTCCAGCATATGATACCTCTGTGTAACTATACACATAGAGCAACTGACAGAACTTGTCCAGTATAATGCACAATGACTGTTGTACCATATAAGAATGAAAAGAATTGTGGATTAAAGGAGGACATTGCTATTTGGATCTATGGGTATGGCTCTCACTAAATAAGGCAAGAATGTATGTCAAAACAGAACGAAAGGTTTTTATGCAACTGAAAAGAAAAACTAGCCCTATAATTTCATATAATAAATTTGCATATATATTTTCTTACTCCTTCAATACACATGTGTAATCTTGTGGCAACTTAAGTCATAGAAAAAGCAAAAACTCACTGCTTGGATACAGTCTAAGAAACAACTAAATTTTTCAGAACAAAATTTTATAAAATATTGTGCCAAAAGAAGTCTTATAATAGTTTCAATGTTGTAATAATCCCACTCATTTTAACAAATCAGCCTGGAAGGCTAACGTTGCTCAGATTTATTCCAAGGAACTTCAAAAGTAATTGTACAGTTGTCAAGTTAAAATTTAAAAGCAAGGAGATGTTCATGATTTTAATTCTCTTAATTTCACAAATACAATAATTTTTATCACTTTAAATAATGTATGAAAATGTTTTCTAGCAACATAGTTTTCACATTCTTAAAAGGACTGCAAGAGTGGAATAGTTGGTCAGTAAATAAGACTCTGGCTTATAAGTGATTAGTTGATCAAGGTTGAAATGGGGATATGCAAGGTGAACTTTGTGGCCCAGCTGAACAGATGGCATGAGAGAACTGCATGGTCTTCCACAGCACACACAGGCTGCTCTGGAGACAATGGGACTTTCTGTAGCATTCCCTTCCTCCAGCATAATCTTTACTGCAGGAGTACACTGGATCTAGTAAAATTAATCACACACACACCAGTTTTATTGCCAAGATAGTACAAAACAGTTTAAGCAATCTGGAAAGTCTGTTCCCTGTCCACTTTTCCTCAACCAGAGGCTGTATAAACACAAACTGAAGCTGCTTGGGGCATAAGGAATATGTTAATTTATGTTCCATGTTCTAGAAAGTAAATAATGAATTCACACCTAAATCTCTGCTAAACAAGAGCTCTCAAAAGCAAGACCTTAGAAGAGAAAGACAACTACAATACAGAAAGAATACCCAATGTAGTTAACACAGGATGTTACTGGGTTAAATTTCTGAAAACACCACTTATTACCTTGGTTTAAAACATTCAAGAGTTGTACACAGTGAAAATAAAACTACTTAGAGCACACTACAGCACAACAGTAAGTTCAGAGGAATTTGGAGGGGAAATCAACACCTTTTCCAGTATCACCACGCAACTTTTAGATCGCTAATGAAAATGACAGGAAGCCTGCCACAGAATTCAGCAGAACTGTCACTTCAGCTGTACTGCAATATTCCCTGTATGTTACCACTAGATGTACATCCAGCCTTTAAGAGTGTGCAAAGCAAACTGTAGTAACTTTTAGTCACACGTACATACTTTACCTTTAGCTTCATTTTCACTGTCAAGGACTATTTGAAATGTGTCAGGAGCTAATGCAAGACCTGCATTTACCAGAAGGGATCTCTTTTTCCTCACATTATCCTTTTGTTTTCCCCTTTTAGCCTAGATAAAGAAAAGAACTCATTGTCATAAGGTTCATTTTATATTCCAACTAGATCTTATTTACGAAACATAACAGAATGCATATCATATAACTTGCTCCTACCAAAAAAATACCCATAGGAATAGTGTATCTTTAGGTATCTTACACATCATTCTACAGTATTATTGTAATTGAAAGTGACTGTGGAACTTCTGTTGATATTCACAAAATTACCACAGATAATTTAATACAAAGTACTGTTCCTGCTTCTCATGAATCTTTATAGTATATTCCTCAGTATATAACCTGACATTAGGTTATACCTTCTCAAACAAATAACAGAATTTATTTACAACCAACAGTAACATATCCAGTGTGCAGTAACTAGGAATTGCTATAAAATAATAAAAAAAGCCTGGGCTGCTAAGAACTAGCCAAAGTCAGAGGAGGTGTGGGGTTTTTTAAAGCAACATTTAAGCAGAGTAAGCTTGCATGGAAAAGCATTTAAACCAGGAAAACAATCAGTTGCTAGTATGATTTTTGTTCAGGTGCTGCTAGGGCAGCACAACAGAATTAGATGCAGCAACTCTTGACAGTGCCTATATTGTGACTGGCGAGTCTATTATTTAGCGGCATTTTTAAGTGTCACATAACACCGATTTATCTCATAGCCAGCTAGGATGTTTAGCAATTTGCACGCTGTGCTTCTCATTAATAAAACACTGTTTCATGCAATGAAATCCTAAAAACTGGCAGCTGCTATTCTTTTTTGCTGTTATTTCTGCTAATTAACAACTCCCTGTCTGACGGCGGCTGGAGTCCTTTAGCAGCTCGGCCACCCCGCACGGTGCCGGCCCGGACGCACCCGGCGGAGCGGGCGGCAGGAGGCGCGGCCCGGAGCGCTCTGCTCCACCGCACGGAGGTCTGTGGCCGGCGCAGGTTGGGAGCAAGGAACGAGAGAGAGGTGGTCCGTGTGTGATCCCGGTTTATTCTCCTGAACAGCTGGTGACAACCGACCCCGAGCACCCCGCCCAGCAGCTTGTAAACGGAGCGGATTCAAGGGGCAGGTAACACACCCTGACCAATGTGAAAGGAAAACTGGGATTTTAGGAACTCATAGGAAACCAGTGTAAAGAAAACAAATTATACGGACAAATGGTGTGTTGTGGTTTAGGGGAATCCCCGAAACAGGTTTTGACAGTGATTCGTTCAGGAAAAGATTGGCTTAGAATCTTCAGGAAAGAGGTAGGAGTAGGTATAACTGACAGCTCAGGGGGTGAAAACAACTTTTGGGATACAGACAAAACAAGGGGATACAGAACAGTCCAGTAACCATAAAACTCAAACAAACTGCAACACCTGCCTTCCCCCAAGAAATAAACTTTGAAACAATTGGGAAAGAAGTCTGCTATTGCAATCTTCAGACTGTAAAGCAGCACGACCGCTTCAAGGCAACAAAGCTGAAAAGAAGCTGATGATGCTGGCTCTACCAATATGCAGTTCTACTAAACAGCTGTCTCTCCTCTGCTGGAATTTAATAAGCAAGCCTATTCCATCTACAGACCTTACTCTTCGTGCTTACCTGTTCAATCAACACTACGGCCCGATCCTCCAGACGCTCAGGTGACTCGTTCAGCATTGCACTCGAACGAAGGCGGTTAAAACTCAGTCTTAGATGTTCTTGATACTGCCCACTGTTGTTCAGGTGCACAGCTTTTTGCAAATGTTCCAGAGCTGCCTCTGGTCTATCCCCATCTTCTTCAATACGAGCTATTTCCATATGAACTTGGCAACGCAACAAAATCAACATGCTAAGGATTACAAATTTAAGTGTAAACTGTTAAAAAAAGGCACACTAAAATTCTTAGACCTAAAACTCACCCAAAGATGAAACTCAATAATTAGAAGTGACTCTAGTATTAAAATTGATATTCCCTTTTTAACTGACTTGTGTCTTTAATTTTCACTATTATGCCTTTTTAACTGAAATTAATAAGAAAATTCAAATATTCTAAGGCTAAGTCCACTGGATTTTTAAGAATATACATGTGACAAACCCTCAAACCCTAATCTCTCCAAAATCTCCCTGCAAGCTTTCAGAGAAAAATTGTCACTACTAACATTTAGTACAAATTTTGAAGCTGCCTGTGCTCTGATCTTGCATTCTCTACACGGAAAGCATAAGAAATGCGTAAATAACAGTACAGTAATACAACAAAGTGCTTTTATGCATGTGTATATCCACTCTTCATGCAACTAAAAAAAAAATTTAAAACCACTGAAACTAGATTCCTCACCTTCTTCGGCAATATTTGCAGCAGGAACCACCTACTGTCCTGCTCGAATGGCAGATTGTGTCAATTGCAACTCACTCTACTGCAAAAGCTCTGATCTCTGCCTTAACAGTCAGAAGATGCATAGGTCCAAACTCAGTTAACTAAGTACCAAATAGTAATGTTTACTTGTTGACTCAAATTAACAAAAAAGGTGAAAATATTTAGGTGCTTGAGGTTAAGTACAGCACAATAGTAAATAGAAGAATATACCTCAAAAAATAATAATTTTCTTAATACAGTAGGTTTTTCAATTAAAAAGAAGTATCAAAGATATAAAAACAGTATCTTGCAAAAAGTGTCTTATTTGACATATAATATAGAAGCCATGAGGCTCTTTCAAAAGTAATTTTTTGAATTTTAATTTTTTAACCAACAAAAGCAATGTTAACACAGGAATCTTGACCACAGTCTAACACATATACTGCAGCTTTGGAATTTTCTCACATAATTTTGATTAACTAGAGTATTTTTAAATTCCTAAAATATTTCAATATTTGTTACAGGTCATTAAACAGTGTAAAACAGTGCCTGAAAAGAACCTATATTTAAATTATTAACAGGGAAATGTATGCAACATGCAGACATGCATTTATTACAAGCTACTGGAAAATTCTCAAAGATACTTAATATCACAGAACCTGAGCTTTTAAATGAGTGTGATGCTTTGAGACCTTTCAAAAAGCGTTGAAAATTACCTGTTAATCTCTTCAAGGACATCAGCAACTGAGATCAATGGCTTTCGCACATGTTGATGCAAATTGTGTTGTAGTAGTGGCAAGCACAAATTCCACTGCGTTGCACAAACAACCTGAATCACACCAGGATCTCCCAACTGAACTGCACGTTTTAATGTTAACTCAAGACTTTTTATCAGTTTCAGCTGAGCCTACAAACATGAAGAATTAATTAGCACTACTGCATTTAATAAATGGAATTTCTTACATGTTCCTCCAAATTTTAATCTTAGGACTGTTCTCAGTAGAAAGCAGTCCTTTAGCCAGCAGGCTTTGGAAACTTTTTTCTTAATAATTCCTTTAATAAATTCTTTTTTGCAAGCAGGCATCAATAACTAAGGAGTATTTCTTTTAGGTACTCCAGGCTGCTATCACATATTTCTGGCAGAAGTCTGTCAGCTAGTCCCCATTCTTATGATGAACAAAAATTGATAACTGTGAATACCTAAGAATTCAGAAGGTATGGTCGTTTGGGGTTTTTTTCACATTCAGCTACAGATGCAATACAGAAGAGGAAAAAAAGGAATATTAGGAATGGAATTTGCCATACTGTCAATTAAACTTGGTTCTTATTAAATCTAAAAGCTGATGTTACCTACAGTAACAGATATAATTCATTACATTATTTTTAGAGGTCATGCAAGCAAAAAAAAAAAGCACAAAAAAACCCAAAACCAAAACAAGCAACCCACCCAAAAAAAAAACCCAGAAAAAAACCAATATCCCTCTTCAACTGCACTCTAGACTTAAAATTTAGAAATACCTAAATATCCTGGTTTACATTTTAGTATTAGTGTTTCATATTATGAAAAATTCATTAACAAGAGGTTTTCTTTCAAAAGGTGAGTGGAATTTCTGAACTCCAAAATTATAACAGCCCTAGATAGGACTAAGTCTTTGCACTACCGATTTCCATTGAATATACTCCTACTTCCCACTGTAGGAACTGCAGGTGACTCTAACAGCTGGTCTGAACTGCTGATTATAGGCATCTCTCTAATCCCATTGATAATATTGATATTTAGACTTCTAACTTTCATGGTCTGAATTACAGCTGAGTCAACTGACCACAGAAATTCAAGAAAATCCTCCCTAGTGTGACATTTTATCAGGAACAATCTGCATTTCTCTGACATAAGAATTTGTATGAGATTGACCATAATATGCAGTCACAGTGGAGATGGACTCAATGATCCCCTGTGGTCCTTTCCAACCCAAGATATTCCATGAAAAGAGATCCCATAAAGGCAAAACACAAAAGCATGAGAGTGCTGCCCTTCCATGTCTCAATGCTCATCTTTGCTCTTCAAAAGTAATATATTATGCACCTTTATAGTCAGACGGAAGACTTAAGGGAGCAAAACACAACTGTGGTTTATTTTTCTCTGTTTCCTTCTTGGAAGTCCAATTTAAAATATGAAGGTTAAAAGAATTCCTTGTCAGTATAATGTAATTAAGACACAGTCAAATGCAATTTTCCACATTTAACAAATAAAACTTTTAGTCTTCTCTCAAAGTTAAAGAACATACCTCAACAACTCCTTTGGTATAAGTCACAATTTCAGTGTCATTTTTCTTCATTTCATATTCACATTCCAGACATTCTATCTCAATAAGTTTCCCTTGCTCCTATCAAGTATTAATACACAAAATGCTAATTTCAATTACAAAAAAAGAAATACAATAAAGATTAAACCCATGCAATTACAGTAACACAGCATTGTACTTTCCTACAGAAAATCCCACTATACTAGCTAGTTAAATGAAATGACACAAAGGGAATAGAATTTGTTGTTTGAACTGCAGTCACTTTTTACTCACTGGAGGCTGCAAAGTAACTTTTAAGCTGTTCATTGCCAGAATTTGCAGTAAGAAAACCAGTGTACACCTGATTCCTCCTATAGTGTAATTGGATTTCAGTTCTAATAGAATCACAGAATCACAGAATGGTTTGGGTTGGAAGGGGCATTAAACCCCAGCCAGTTCCAACACCCTGCCATCGGTAGGGACATTCCACTATCCTAATATGACCCAAACCCCATCCAACCTGGCCTTGAACACTTCCAGGGATGAGCAGCCAGAGCATTTCCAGGCAACCTGTGCCAGGGCCTCACCACCCTCACAAGAAAGAATATTTTCACAATACCTGATTTAAATCTGCCCTTTTCCATTTACTCATTAATGTTATTAAAAAGGTACATGCTTGGAACAAATAGGTGCTAGTCAAGACAGAAAGCATTCAGCTTGATGGGCAGTGAAACTTTCAAGTGAAAAATGAGGTTAGACTTGTAACAGCTTAGGGAAGAGCTGACTATTATATCATATAAATTATATGTATGGATCATGGAAACACCTAAGATACACTGTAATTGGGTTACATTGGTGTAGTAAGGAAATTCAGACAGCCTCTCCTTTCCTAATTCATTATGAGTTATTATCAAATTACTCAGCATGACTTTGGTAATTTAACATCCCCATGACTGGAAAAGAGAAGAGATTGTGAAAAAATTAATGACAAATACACACAGAGATGAAACTCATGTTATGTTTGAGAAATTTGCCAGTACTTGGCGAAAGCCAAGGAACTGAAATTTTGACATAGATTTCTCTTATTCTACTATAACAAGAACTCATTGTCAAATGATGCTGGGCAATCAGAAGATGATCACTTAAAAACATATTAACTCCAATGGAGAAGGCTGAAATGGAAGCCAAGTTTCTCAACTACTGCTACACAACAGATATTTCCTACTACTGTCTACACAAATACTTAGACTAAATCCTTATGAATCTTTGATCTAGGAGATTTAAACACATCTTCCAGTGGAATGTTATGGATTTGTACATGATTTTAGACCTTCAGGAAATGTTCAGAATAATGGGCCTGAATGAGACAGACTGAATAAAAAAAAATCTGTGAGCATAAGCTAAATTTTATGAGTAACTCTAACTGGGATCATTATGATAGAAAATGGAATTTAACTTCTAATCAAACTCTTGCATAGGTAACATTTTAAAAACATAAGCAAAAATTTATAGTTAATATTTATTTGCCAAAACAAATAAATTAGCACTGCTAATCACCCTAGTCTACCCACACCCTCCTTTCTGACCTTGCATCTACTTCTCTAGTTTAGGAATAGATCACGTATCCAAATAATTATTTATATCAATGAATATATAAACAATACACAGATGGATAGAATACTATAGAACCATTAGTACTATTTTTTAAATGTAAATACAAAAGGGATATGGTAGTGTGAGGGTGTTTAAAAAAAATCCAAACCCACATAATTCAAACTTACAGTAATTGGAGCTTTCTTCAAATCAAGTATACAAAGAGCTGCGAGCTCAGTACAGTTTACTTTCAGAGAAAAATGAGCTAATTCCAGAATCAAAGGAATCCTTCAAAAATACAAAAACATCACTCAGAGAATTTGATATTGCTCTTCCATGGAATTAAAAAAAACACTATTTGAAAGTAACTGTGCAATGTATCTAAAACCCTTAAAGTCATATGACTATTAGAGGAAATATTATTATGATGTTAAATATTATTATAATTATTATTGTAATTATACTAGTAACACTTACAGTTAGCAAGGAAAAAAGAAAGAGTTCAAGGTAGCTACATGAAAAATACAAAAATCAATCTGTTTATGGAAAATAATTAGAATACTCCTAGGCAGTCTGTACAAACAGTCCCTGAAGAAGATAAAAAATACAGAATGAAATGCATGAAGCACAGACATCGTGAAGTAAGAAACTTCAGAGTGCAGAAAGATTGTAGAAAATTTTGGAAATACAACTCAATGAACTGGCACACAACGCAGTTAAATCCATCAGTCCACTCGATTAAGTCAGACCTAAGAACACAGACACAGAAAGACTGGAGACTATGTTCTAACTGTTTGGATGTCTGTAAATAACCAAATGAGCATAGTGTACTGTTTGGAACAGGAGAAGTGATGAGATACCTGAAGATTGTCAAAGAGGGTTTACCTTAACAAGTAAAAATTATTACTTCCATATGTAACAGCTGTGATGTAACTACCAGAACAGTGGTCAGTTTAGTCTTTCAAACTTAATCTGAAGCATTGGGAAGAGGCTCAGGAAAAGTTAAATTTTTAACTACAGTCTGAAAAGTACATGTCAGTTTTAAGACCTTTTAAAAATCTCTTTTTATCCATAAAAAATTATTATGGAAAGATTTAATCATGTTATACTAACAGCTGTATGGAAGAAGCTACTTAACCTTGGGTTCTGTCATAAAGCCTAATAGGATTTAGTAAGATGACCTACGTGTTAACACAACACAAACAACTAAGTAATAGTTCAATCTCTGCAAAGTCATCAGGAATTTTGACAGAGTTCAATGGCATCAGGATCAGCTTCATCATTAACTTCCAGGGGGCTATGACAAATAAAACTCACTTCACACTGAGAAGAGATGCTGGAGGTACCTCATACTGTTTCAAAAGCACATATAAAGAATTCAGGTTTGTGGTGGCATCACTTGGAAATAGATTTGTGTCCCACTGCCTGCAACATATGAGGAATTGGGTCATAATTTTTCATGAGAAATGTTATTGCATTAAAAATTTGAAATAACTCTCCTAACTTCAGAATGAATGGCTCTTATTCCAAGGTATCAGTGGGCTACTTGGATATTGAAATATCAAGGAAAAAAAAAAATCAATAAAACCTAACTTCAGTATGTGAATTAATATTTCAGACAGTAAATTTTATTCCAGAACAACAACAAAAACGTGTGCAAGACTCCTTTCCCATAATGTCAGTATAAATCAATCCACTATTACGAAGAAAAGAATAAATATTTTTAAAATGGGGAAATCTTGAGACGCTGAAAAAAAATACATGAGATTTTGCTAACAAGTCTAATTTTCAAATTTTTCTTATAGCTTTAAAATTTAAAGAGTTTAAAAAGCATTATGATCCAGGATTTGTACATTGTATTTTAGGTCATTTCCCCACTTCAACTTTACTTTCTTGTACACAGCTTGGGGATGGAACTGGAGTCCATTTGGTATTAAAATCTTTCAGACTCCTAAATTCTTTCTCCTGGCAGTATCTGCACAACACACTTATCCCTACATTCCCGAAGAGCTCAGTTCTCTAGACAGACCTGACTGTTACTACCCAAAGTGTCATTATCATTTCTCTTTTGAGGAATTAAACTCTGCAGTAGATTTTTCTACAAGCATAAGGAATCCCTGAACCTGATTGTACCTCTGTAATATGCAGCACCAAAGTACAAAGGAAGGATACTTACGACTTCAACACCTGCATTTCATAAATAATTGAAAGATGGATGGAATTTTGTATTTCCTTCTCTACCTGGGAAATATCCATTAGTTTGTGATACACCTATAAAATAACAATTTAATTATTATTTGATTAAATAGGCAAAGGACCAACACTCAATAGGGGTAAAATAAAGCAGGTATGTTGACTGTTTTCATGGACTTTAAGGGCAATGTGGCTGCTATCATAATCTATGTTGCTCTGCATTGATAATACAAGGATCACCCAGTAGAGCTATACTGACCTTCTGATAGTCAAGATCAGAACTATTAGCAGAAATATAAATGTGGAACTACCTTCTGAGTTAGAATCCTAATTAATGTATTTTTAACACCTTTTGACAGAACTCATTCTGAAATCATCTCATCCAGCTGAGAGAAACAAGCCAAATTAAATTTTATCTGTACCTATAAATTATACACAGGGAAAAATATTATGAAGACATTACAATAAACTACAGTTACTTCAAAGTAACTGTAGAGTTACACATTAATAGTGTGCAGATCATTTCTTCTGACTCTCACAACTGACTGCCCACAACTACCAACACTGATTACTTAAGCTGTACTGAACACTAAGTTTTGCAGAATTCCAGTATGCTGCTACTAAAGCACTCAATAGTTTGGATCATACTTCTGTAGCCCAAGCACAGTTTTAGAACTACCTCATTCTTCTCTTTAAGGACATTGTCAAACAGCTTTGCTCAATAACCCTTCTAAAAAATACAAAAGCAATTTCAAGCTTGCCCCAGGGTGATTACTTCATTATTATCACACCTCTGGAATTTTGTATATTGGTTTTCTTAATTCAAATGTTAAGAGAAATTTGTAATACAAACATACACTTTTGGAATGCAGTGATTGGGGGATGGACAGAAAAAGACAACAGATAGTGAAGTAGAATGAAAGGAAGTATGCCTGCACACAACTTCAAGTTTTATTTGCCTCTTTCTGCTTTTACCACGTTTGTCTTCACCCTCTTATTTCCCAAATTAAGGGCACGCAAGAAATGTGAACTATTATCATAGCCTCCAATTTCCAGAATTATTTATAGGGTTCAAGCTGAATCACTTAAGTATTTATCAGCATGAAGAAAGTCAACAGATACTAAATGTGCTCTCAGTGCATAAGTCAGGTTAAATTGCTCTCACTACACCTTCTCTTTCAATAGTAATTAATCCCAAACACAATTTTTAGGGTTAGCCACAGTTATCCCTCCATTATATTATGATGTGTTAAAAAAAACATGGAGCAGTAGGGAGCTCTTTAGCTTGTAGTACCAAAAATACACAATTTGTGAAAATCTCTGCATACCTACTGAATTGTTTGGTAGCTCACAAAATTTAAATAAAGAAAACAGCTTATATAACAATTATAACTATGATCTTATGAAATGTTGATGGAGCTCCTGCCTTAATGGGAATTTAAAATATTTTTCAGCATTACCATTAAAGAAAATATTTGAGAGTATTTATCTGGAACATTTTCCTTAATAAAGACTGCTGCAGTAGATGAAAACTCTTTTGCTTCTTCCAGTTTTGAAGCATCAAGGAAGCACTCAAGTAAATTTCTGCAGATCAAACAGATGTTTGCATTAAACATTTTTTAACACTTTCCAAAATAATTCTTAGCTGTATTTTTTAACACTCCTTAGTGGTATCCAAGTGGTATCCAAGGTACCACTTCTAAATGCAGTACAAGTGATTACTGCTATAAAGCGTTGACTCAACACAGAAGAGATCCTCTAATTTCTACATTTTTGCTTCTTCCAGATATATACAGCTGTTAACACATATTTAGTGCAGGTCACAATAAGAATCTTGGAAAATTTTGAGGGCTTTTGTGAAAACTTTTCTGAACAAGATATCTAGAATTAAAAATATTAATTATTTAAACATGTATGAGAAAAACATTTCTGTGAGACATAGTCTAAGTTTCTCCCTTAACTACTGGAAAGGCTAGTATTTCAAAGCCATTTAGCAAAGGAAAACTATTCATATTGGAAACTGCAATATATCTGCTGGATTTTCTATACTTTATCTGATTTGACTGAAAATGTGCCTGTGACTCCACGACATAAATTAACATCAACGATAACCATAATTTTAAAAAAATTTAGAAATAAATACAACTTTAAAAAAAAGAAATGCAACCATTAGTTTTATAACACAAACGCACTGTGTGCATTTGTTTGTTCTCATCAATACCCCAGCAAGAGTTTGGTACCAAGAAGCTGCATGCATGGTATTCCAGATAGTCCTTAGCACATCCCTTGGAATGTTTTGTTAGTTCCCTCCAGTTTCAGTTTATAAAGAAAATGCTACACAGCAATTAACCACAGTCATACACCAAAGAAACAGAAAAGTTCACAAACAGAAAGGGAAAAATCTATTGTAGGAATGCAAGAGAAACTGGAATCAGTTTGTTGAATAGAGGATCAAAACATCTCTGCGAAAAGGTTGTGGGACCTTGAAAAATTACATGGACACTCCTCCTTTTGCCCATAAAACTATTCTTCTCAGTACAGTTATCTCAAGGTTTATGCTCCAGCTTTGCTCAGGAAATGCAAGAACAGTAATACATTGATATTTATGCACCATTTATTTCCAATTACTATCAATGACTCAAACACTACATCCAAAATGACTGTGAAACTTCAGATCCGACCAAGGACACAGCTATCTCTGTCACTGAAATGTCAAGTTTAAATTGAATATTGAAATGAAGCACCTTTTATGTTCAGCACATTTGTGTCTCTTCAAAAAGTTATTAATTAAGGTTTTCACAATAAATACATCTACAACATTACCAGTGAAATCTACCTTATTAAGGACTACCTCAGGTAGCATCCCAAAAGGACTACAGAATGCCCATATGAAAATACATTTAAACTTACATCATGAGTTCTGCTCGCCATTCACTGTCTTGCTCTTCAATTTGGTTTAATGCTGTAATAATCTGTGAAAGGCTGGGAATAAGGCAATGGCGGGATCCAGGCTTAAGAAAAGGCCTCACAAGTTGCCAATAAAGAACTGAAGCATTATAAATCAAAAAAAAATACCTGAAAAATAAGAATTAAAAAAATATTTAGTATTTCATGAACTTGAATAAACATAAAATGATAGCTTGAGTACTCTAAGACACTTCTAAGTTAAAAAGTGCCACTTTTACTTTTCATTGGAAGCAATCCTGACTACAAACTGAAAACACCAGTACAGCACAAGAAGGATATGGTAACTCTTGCAACTATACCCAATAATTAACCACTTAAAAATAAGCTAGCATGGTTCTCTCATTCTATAGATCATAACTATAAAAGGGTAAGAAATGCTGATATATCTACCAGCTTTAAACAGGACTGTTCATCCCGTCAGTGTAAGACTGAAGTATTCTTACATTGTTACAGTACACACAGCAGTAACAGAAGCCACAAAATGGCAGGAAAAACCTAAAGAAAAAACCCAAACAACTCCATGCTACCTAATGAAAATCAAGACAATTGAAAAGACAGATCAGTAGCATTTCCTGGGGTTTAGAGTTAATCCTGTCAGTAGGGCCTACCTTTTGTCATGGGTTGCAAAATCTATTGCCTTCATAAAAAACAGCACAAACTTTTCAAACTCTTCCTAGAATTGAACAAAGAAAAGCTAGTGCAATTTGCATATGGCTTTTACAAATCAGTAGATACTTTTCCTATTTCAATATGTTCATACTTCATAAATTTTATTTTCAGACCAATCTCAACTAAAACATACTGCTGGAATAAGCTGTTGCTAGAGAAACAGAATAACTAAAAACTGTTTGATAGCCTATTTATATGTTTTCCTGATTTCAAATTTTAAGACTGTATTTTCAACTTACTTCATTTCTGCCAAATATTAATTATCAGGACTGAAATTTTCCAAAACTACAAAGCCACATACTTTTTAAGCTTTCAGCAAAAAGAGTTCAGAAATATCCAAGAGCAAATCCAGTGGGGAAAAAAGGTTATATTTGTTTGTCCCATTAAAAATCTCGAGGAATTATTTTCTTTAAAAAGGCTGCAAAAGAAATTTGTCAATGGAACGATGTGGCTGGCATGCCCTTTTTATCATTAAAGGAGCTGGGAACCAGCTCTTCAGAGCGTCCCAGTGGACACAAAGTCACAGAATACCAGCCAGCAGCACTCCCTTGCTGCAAAGGTGCTTGACAGTGTCCAGGGATGCCTTAGGAGGAGTGTAGCCAGCAGGCTGAGGGATGTGATCCTTCCCTTCTACTCAGCATTGGTGAGGCCACACCAGGAACAATGTTCCCAGTTCTGGGCTCCTCAGTACCAGAGAGAAATGGATGCTGTGGAGACTCCAAGATAGGGCTGCAAAGATCAAGAAGGAACTGAAGTATCTCTGCTATGGGGAAATACAGCTGAGACTGTTGAGGCTGAAGAAGGCAGTTCAGGGAAGATCTCATCAGTATGTACAAATTCCTGAAGGCAGGGTGTAAAGTAGATGGGTAAGATACTATAAAAGGGAATTTTGAAAGGATGCAGTGCAAAGAGCAAAGCCAAGGTGGAGATGGGTGAGTAGAAATGGGATGACACCAGAGGACGTCTCTACAGTATGCTAGAAAAGAAAAACTAAAATCTCCAAGAGAAGTGGGACTGACTTACTGAGCTCTGGGATGGCATAACAAGGGTACTGAGCAATAAATGGGAACTGCCTAGATAAAGAGGAATGAAATATGTATTAAAGTAGAGAAGTTGCATTTGGCCTTTAAGAACACAAGCATCTTAATCAATTAAGGATTCCTCGGGATGGGAACCAAGATAAGGACAAATTTCTCTTTTCTAAGTGAAAGATGATTTCGTAATCACACAGCACACAATGTTGCAGCACTCACACTTTCATAAATTATCTAGGAGCACAGCAGTGAAAAACCTTTGCAACTGATGTGAAGTGTATCTTAAAAGACCATTACAACACATGACACAAGGAACCATGCCAGGACGCTACAATCTGGGACCATTTCTAACTTCTAAGAAGTTAGCAAGAGCCAAGAAGAAAACAGAAAATTTTGATTGAGATTCACAAAACATAACAGAATAGTTTGTTAATTTACAAACATAACTGGACATTTCAAACATGTATGAAGTTTTAAAGCGACCATTGACCAGTTATTCTGCATGTGCGCTCACAGAAAAAAGAAAGTACAGAAAATGTAACAGGGAAAAGATTCTAGCTTGAAAGTTAATTTAAACACATTATTCAAAGAAACTACTAAAATATCTCTCAGGTATATTTGTGAAAACAACACAAACTATGAGTTACAAAGATGGTGAAGGCCTATTGAGGAAGCCATATAAGGCCTGGCTGAGGTCCCTTGGTTTGTTCAGTCTGAAGGAGGCTGAGGGGAGAGCTCATTGCACTCTGCAGCTTCCTCCTCAGGGCTAGTGGAGGGGCAGCACCGACCTCTGCT
This sequence comes from Acrocephalus scirpaceus scirpaceus, assembly GCA_910950805.1. Classification (NCBI taxonomy): domain Eukaryota; kingdom Metazoa; phylum Chordata; class Aves; order Passeriformes; family Sylviidae; genus Acrocephalus; species Acrocephalus scirpaceus. Next base: position 62,955,528 of record OU383781.1, read on the forward strand.
CTCTGTGACCATGGACAGGATTCAAGGGAAGTGCTGGAGCTGTGTCAGGGAAAAGTTTAGGCTAGACATAGAAAAAGGTTCCTCTCCCAGAGGGTGGTCGGGCACTGAACAGGCTCCCCAGAGCAGTGGTCATGGCCCCAAGGCTGACAGAGCTCAAGGAGCATTTGGACAACTCTCTCAGGTACAGGGTGGGATTTTTGGGGTTCTCCTGTGCAGAGCCAGGTGTTCAACTCTGACGATCCTTGTGGGTCCCCTCCAACTCAGAATACTCTATGATTCTAAACATCTGTCAAGGCTGTTTTGGGGGCCTAGATACCATAAACAGATGATCACAGTACAAGGACAAGTGAAATACTGAAGACAGAAAACAGATTCCACTCCATTTTAAAATCAGCAGGAGATAAAAACTACTTTTCATATATAGGGAATTGTAACACCTCAAAGCAACACACAGAAGCAGAAGTATCCTGCTGACTTGCTTCCACCTCTCATTACAAAAAGCCACATACAAGTACTACATGGAAATGTTACTGGTGAGTGCTGGAAGTACACCGCCACAGAAAGGAACTGTACAAATCTCTGAGGGCCTCTTCAGTTCTCCACTTCCCACAAGCCTACAAAATGCTTCCCAAATAAAATCGGTAATTATTTTAACAGTTACAGCTGATTTGGTCTGAAAGTATCATATTTAAGTAAAAAGTTAAGAGGGTGACTTAAAACAATCAATCACCTGAAAATTTTTAGAAGTATTCTTTTTTATTGTCTTCTCCAAAATATTGGAAATGTTAGTCTGATTCAGATGATAAGTTTTGTTTACTCACATACTTGTTAATATACTTCCTTTGATTTCTCCCACAGTCCTGATTATCCTTGTGTATTTTAAATGACTGAAAGCAACACATAAAAACCTAGGAATGAATACTTGTAAAACCAGGCTTAATATAAAGCAACCTTAATAATTTCTCACCAAATTATCTGCAGAGTGTGGAGCATGCAACTGGCCTTGGCACAAATATGCTCTGCCAAGAAACTGGTTCACAGGATAAGTTCCTTTAAAAAACATCTGTAGACAATCACTGCTAATTTCCTGGTATCCCAGCTAAAACCCAAAAAAAGCATTTCAGTATTTTAAAACATGAAACAAATAATTAAGAATTATTAGCTTTTTAAAATGCATGCCTAATGAAGGGTAACATCTAACTCCATACCAGTACGTAAGTAATATTCCATAGAGATATTGTGGTATCTCTATGGTCTCTAAGTGGTATCAATTGTGGTATAAGCTCATTACAATTTATTAAAGGCACAGTTTTGTCATTCCAAATGTATGTTAAAAAAAAGCTTCTTTATTTAACAAAACTCCTCAGTCAGTCATAGAACTGCTTACAGTATCCAAAAAGTTTCCTTTTTAAACACAATTGTTAACATAAAGACAAAATTCTCAACAGAATTTTGGGGGTTTTTTTAAGGAAGGGTATTATCAGTGCTACATCTCAGTTTTCAGACCTCAGACAGATTTGACTGGATTGCAGTTTGGGGGGGAAAAAAATGTTTTATTACAAACTCTGTCTGCTTGAAACCCAATCACTTATGATCATAAACTGAATACTAACAAATACTTCAAAATTAAAAATCTCTACCGCATTTTATAGAAGTCATTTCACTTAGCAACAGCTTTTCATCATTAGAATGGACCAGGGTTATTATTTTTACTAGGGTTCTTTTGCCTGGTATGGATGTTCACAAACGTATTTTCTTCAGTCATAACCAAACTGCTTAATGCTAAGTTTTCCATAACAAGAAAAAACAGGCACGGCAAATATTTTTGTATACATTATGGTACACTTTGCTAATTTGGATACGATTACAAACTTCACAAACCACACTTTACTGACTGACTATAAAAAAATGAGGATTTAGGGGGGAGTTTTAACAGAAAATGCATGTTTAAACAATTGCTCTCCAAAACCAGAACGGTGTAATACTTTCCTCAGGTACTTCTGAGATTTTTAAAGTAGTAACTGCAACAGCTGTAAATACAGTGCATCATACACATGTTTTTATTTTATACAGATAAAAGACCTAAATTACAAACCTGAAGCGCTTGCTCAGCACATAAAACATATAAATCGGTGCTGATCTTATCTGATGAATCAAGTGCAGATTGTCCTTCACTGGCTGATCTGATTAACTCGTAAGCATTCATCAAAGCCTGAACATCTGAAATAAAACAAAAGAAATAAAGAATTTTTGCTTCCAGGTGTACTGACATGACTGCATTCAAATTAGCTACATGATACCCAGTCTTTCCTCTGCAAATAAATGAAGAATTTTTTTAAGGAAAATAACGTCACACACAGGTTGTTCGAAGTTAGGCATAGTTCTAAGATAAAGCATTAACAATTCTCTTGCTATTTATAATCACTAACGTTAGCACACCATAAAGTGAATTTAGAAAACAGATTATGATCACGCTGTTTTCCTGTCTGAAGTCGGATTTTAATTTCACTTCTTTTAAAGACGGTCACGAAGTCGCAGCCGCCGGCCGCCCGCTCACCTCCTGCGCTCTCTGCGGCGAGCAGCCGCTCCCTCACCGCCAGCTCCATCCCGCGGCCGGACGAGGCTCCACTGCGAGCGGCGTGGGGCAGCTCTAAGCCGCGAGCTCGAGGCCTTTCCAAAGATCCCGAACGCTTGCCCGGACAGCCGAGGGACGCGACTGCCAGAGGTGCCCGCCAGACATCCGCAGGCTGCCCTCGGCCTCACGCTTCCCCACAACGCAGGCGCGTATCCCGGCAGCGTACCCACAACACACGCGGCCCTGCCCTTCCTCCGGCCCTCTCGCCCCTCAGCCTCGCTCGAGGGGCCGCGCGAGCCGAGGGGGAGCCGCCCCCGCGGCCCCGGCTGCGGTGCCGGCCGGGGGAGCTGGTAGGAAACCGCCGTGGCAACGGGCGGCACCGGGGCGGGCACGGGCTCCAGGGCTGGCCCAGGCAACGACTGGTGCCTTCCTGCCCAGGAAAGTGGTGCTAAGAAATGCTGTCACCAGTAACTTTTGTTCCCATGTTGAGAGCTTCTAATGTGGAACCTTCTGAAATAAAGCACACACCACCAGTAGCTGATGAGATAGATAAGCCTAAAACAAGGCAATTTTGTTGCAAATAAAGCCTTTTGTTAGTTCAATGTTCCTTGTTACATGAAAGAAAAGAAAAGAAAAGAAAAGAAAAGAAAAGAAAAGAAAAGAAAAGAAAAGAAAAGAAAAGAAAAGAAAAGAAAAGAGAAAAGAGAAAAAAAGAAGGAAAAGCTGCCTGACTGCACTGACATCAACATACCAAATGAAGTGTTGAGAGCGTCGCCACTGTCCCTCAATACTGAGTCATACCAGATTCAATGAGGGAAATCATTGTGGTCATGAAGACAATTCAAACGTTTACAGACATAAATTCAATTTTAAACCTAAACCCTTTGCACTTTGAACTAGATTGCAATTCTGTACCAGTAGGTTGTTTCAATAAAAGGGTCTGTAAAGAATTCAGGAGTAGATTCAGAGATTAAGAGATTAAAGTAGTCATATTAACCCACACAGTAAAAAATTTAAAAATAAAAATCTTCTGTAAATGGTGGAAAGAAAGTGCACCAGGGAGATTACTTTACAGTCCAGTTGCCTTCTATAGGATTTCTTTTCTTTTCCTTGAACAGATGAAGTACTAGATAAAATGCCTGATTCCAGTCCTCCTACATGTGAGCCTAGAGAGAATGAGAAGTAGTACAGACCAAATACTCTCTAATGAGAATTATATAGATATCAAAGGAACCATTGGTTTGCTCCGTATGCTTTTTTAGTATAATTACTTCCTGATTCTTTTGCACTCTGGTTTGCAGGTTCAAGTATCTCATTTCATGTGTTACATGTTTGTCCTTCTTAGACGGCTTTGTTGTAGTGTGCTTTGTTGTAGTGTGCTTCTTTAACATGTAAGAGAATACAAAAGTGTTTTTCCGTAACATTTTCTCACCTGTTGCTCCTTTCTTTCTGTTCTGTCCTAATAGAATATAATATATATTATATTATATTATATTATATTATATTATATTATATTATATTATATTATATTATATTATATTATATTAATATATATAGCTTAAGGTCAACTTCATTATCTGTACTGTGAGTGTTGCCCCTTCTCATAACATACTGTGGAATTCACGTGTGACCCTCAGGAGACTGGACATGTAGATTCTGTTTATTCCCAAGCTGCATACTAATGTAGAGCCATGAATGCACATAAAGAGCAATGAAGTGGACAAACAAAAGTTCTAGGCTGCAAAGGGATTTAGACAAACTGGAAATATTATCAATAGACACTATGCATCTTATTCTCTTTGTTCAGAAATTGATCATGATCACACAACTTGTATTAATAAATTATTTTCCATTGTCAATTCTCTAAATAAAAGCTTAAATCAATCTGGTTTTATTTAATTCGTTATTCCTAGAAAGCACTTACAACCAAATCACTGAAGCAGTTAATCTGCTGAAGAGTGGGTGTATTTTATCTAGAATGAAAGACAGCAAATGATAAGTAAATATCCAATGACACAATGCCTCTGTTGTCTGTGCTGTCCTTGCTTGCCAGAAAAATAATGGCTTAAGGAATCACTTCTGCATCTTGGCTTCTGATGAAAATCTAGTACACACTGAACACAGGAATGGAACTGGATCAGAACAAAGGCCTAGCCAATGAGTTTTCTTTTGTCAGAGATGAGCAGTAGAAGGCTAAGGAAGACGTAGTATTGCAATATTTCCACTGTAAGGAATCCCTGAAGCTTCCAACAGCTCAAAACCAGCAAACTTGAGCAGGCTCTGTTAAAGTACCTGCATTTTTATTGACCTTTGACATGCTTCCTGTCATGAATTTGCCTTGACTCCTTGAACACGTACCGAGTTTTTAATCACTATATTGTGCCAGTCAGATTCAGATGTTAAATAAATATTGCATGAAAAAGAGCCTCACAAAAAGTGCCTGGGAAAGTATTTTTATTTAAAAGATACAACTATAAAAGTCAAACTTTCCCAGGACTTATCTGTGTGGGATTTTAACTAAACTCTGGCATTTGTTTGGAAAAAAAATTCATTATGTCAAAATTAAGAATCTTCTCCCATCTGGTCCACTGTGTAGAAATGCTTGTGATACGGGGTCTAGAATTAGTGAAACGCTGTGTTTTTATCTAGGCAGGTCTGCAGACCAATTTATGCACTCTAACATAATATAAAAGCAGTGATTTCTTAATGATCCACTCAATTTATATCATTTAAATGATAGCAGAATAGGGTAGCTGATGTTGAATGTTAGACCCAACTGCTCTTAACGCAATCATTATGCCATAATATGAATTCATTAATAGTAGATAATTTCTAGTACCTGTCAATATAGAGCAGCTACATAACTTGAAATTAACTCTTGGAAACACGCTATTTTCGAGGAGCGTTGTCCCGCCCCTCCCGGCCCCGCCCCTCCCGGCCCGGCCCCGCCCCTCCCGGCCCGGCCCCGCCCCTCCCGGCCCGGCCCCGCCCCTCCCGGCCCGGTCCCTCCCCTCCCGGCCCGGTCCCGCCCCCTTGGGCCGCGCAGGCGCTGTGGCTCCGCGGGGTCCGCGGGGCCGGTGTGTGGCCGTGTGCGGCCATGCGCGGTTCCAGCGCTCTGCTGCTGCTGCTGCTGCTGCTGGCGGCGCAGCCCGCCCTCAGCCCTGCGGGGGCGTCCCGTCGCTCCGACGGCAGCAGGTGGGTAAGGGTGGGCCGAGGTAAGGAACCGGCCGAGGCGGGCCAGGAGACCGGGCCCGGGCCGTGCTCCCGGCGGGAACTGTGGCTTGCCCGCCTGTATTTCGCGGTGGTGTTGCCGCGCCCCCGGGCCCAGGGACAGCTTAGCGCTGGGCCGGGGACTGGGAAAAGCTTCCCGGGGCCGACAGCACCGTGGCCGAGATGTAGCGAGGTTTGGTTACTCCGTGATGAGGCAGCAGGCGGTGGGAGCTGGGAAGTCTGGGTTTAAGAAAAAGGAGCTTTGGAGTGTTATGAGGAGACGGGCTAACAATTACAGACGGCGAGATACTGTCAGTGAGGAAGATGGTCTCAGCTATTAGAGAGTGAAATCTGTCTTTGCAGATGGTTCTTGAGATGTGGACCGAGAGGAGTTGTAATATACGGGCACTTATTTTGTTTTTAATCACTTTTTCTTCCAGCAAATGTCAGAGTGATTTCTAATTACACTAACCAAGTGTCCACAAAGTTACTACAATGACAAGGGAGGCTTTCTGTAGTTGATTTTCAATGCGGATTGTACAACAGCTCATCTAAACTGGTGAAAAGTAATACTGTGTTGTGTTGTTGGCATTATGTAATGTAAAATACGAAATTACGCAAGTATGGTCCATTTTACAGTTCACTCTGTGGGGGGGGGCTTGTCTTTACAGGTTTGTGAGTCAAGTGTGTGTGGAAAAGTCACTGATTTTCAGAAGTAACACCCCTTATTCTACAGACATCGTTTCTGAGCCTGGTGGACATGATCTGCAGTTCTGTGTGCAGTTGGATGACTGTAAGCAATCTTTTCACGTATTTTGTTCATAGATTGCTTCTGCTTAGGGAATATTTTTTTGAACTACACATTTTAATTGTTGCTAATTAGTTTGGCTGTTACAGTTTCAGAGAGACTATAGTGAATCAGGGTCTGATCACCAAAGGCAAAGAAAAAGATTTTTGCTGTATTATTAAGGATAGAGTTTCTGGCTGAGCACAAATAAGTCTTTATCAATTGCTTTTGTATCTGAGATACCTTACATAGGTGGTGACACATAGAGCAACAGAGAAGGATTGACGTTTGAAATATCCCACTACTATAGTTTTCAGAAAGCGTTTTCTTATTGTGTCTTGGATTCTTTATTATATATGCTTATTTTCATCCTTTCTTCTCAGCTGGTGATGATTTTTTTCCACTGGTAATCATATATCTTGTAGGATATGCCATTGACATTCTTTTCTCTTTCTGCTTTCCACATTGTACTTCATTTGAGTGATTCAATATCCAGTTCCTGGCATTCAGTGCAGTTGCTGTGGTCTCACATTTGAACACTTAAAATTTTCTCTTTTGAGTTATTTGTCTGGGAGTTGTGACCCACAGTTCTATCTGTTTCTGACCTAAATCTTTGATTATTTTAGGTTGGGAGGGACTCAGGAGATTAACAGGTACAACAGCTAGTCAAAACAAGGTTAGCTTTTTAATACCTTGTCCTGCTTTCAGCTCTTTAAAGATTTTGCCTGAGTGTTTTGCATACAGGGAAGTACAAAGAAATTATGAGAGCTTCGTAATATGATAGGTAGTAGTGCTAGAACTTTACCCATTCCAATTTTCAGTAGGTCTCACAGTAAAGATGAATTTAGATGCGGGTTTAACCACAGCTTAAAGTGCTGTCAGGTTCCTGGGCTTTTCAGCCTGTAACTTGGAATCTAAATTTTACGCTTTCCCCACACCACTCATAATATTCTAAAAATAAGATAAAAAGGATTCTGAATTTTTAACATTATGCACAGAAAGAATCATCTGTGTCCAGATTGATGGCACCAGAATTTTTTAGTCATTTGATATTTGGGCCCTGTATCTTATCACATGATTAGGCCCACTGAGGAGGCCTAAACATTTGACTGCGTGTGTATGTTATTTGTAGTACACCTGGGAACAGAATTCACTGTTCACACAGCCTTTTCCTTTTCTGCACTTGTTTTTTGGAAGAACGTATGGAAGGGACTTTATTTGGGATCACCTGAAGGATCATAACCTTTTCTGGTAGAAACAGCCTTCTCCCTAGTGGCCTTTCCCATGGAAATATAGGAACACATGTATTTTATCAACTGATTGTGGCAGCAGCTTTTCCAGGATGGTGTGATGAGCTACCATTGCCAGAGATATAATTGAGCCCTAATGAATTATCGTGGCCGGTGAAAGCGATGCACAGAATGACTTCATCTTGTTGAAACCATTGCCAGCAGATTAAATTTTATTTTGCCTTTTTCTACAAGATTAAATAGCCTTTAGTATCTAAACTTAAGTAGTTTGAATATCTTAAGTTTTGCTGCAGAAGGTACTTCCTTCCAGTTTTCAGGTATATTTGGCATTATTGTAATATTGTTAACCTGTGGTAGCCAGTATTCAGCTTTGATAATGGAAGAGTATGTGATGAGCTGGATCCCAAATAAATTAATTGGCTGAGAGTAGTATGACTGCAAATGTTTTCTTTTTTGGTCTAATGATGATACCCTCAAGTGATTATTAAGCGAGCTGCTTTGCGCACCTATTTTTGTGAACCTTGTAAGAGCTTAATATTCCTTTGACTTTTATCTCCTTGAAAGATTTGACTGCTTAATTAATAGTGTATTTGGATATTAAAAAGCTTTTGTTTCTGCTAGCTATGCTGTACCATTGAGCATCTGCTCTGCCCTTGAACAGCAGAATTACATTGAGAGCTCAAGGTTCTTTTTTTACTGTTCTTTTTCTTTCCCCCAAATCTACTAGATTATGTAAATTCTTTTTGATACTACTAATTGAGAATTGATGCTACTGTTTGATATTGCTTGTTCATGTTGTCAGTAGGCTATGTAATCCTTGAATCTTCTAAGATGCTTTATTTGAATGCATTGAAAAGTTACTCATATTAGGATGAGTCTATGTAGCATGCCTTTAATCATTTGCCATTTTATAACAGTGCTTTAGCAGTAATGAATTAATACATATTATGAATAAATAATAGCACCATAATAAATTATGATTAATTAATAAATAAATTATAGCATCATAACTGTACCACTGAATACCACGAGGTCAGGAAGGTATCACTGTAGGGTACCAATAGAAAATCTGGATTTTTAGGATGCCTATTGTCTATTTATACTTATCTTGAGTTTCGCCAATTACCAGTTTTACTTAATTATTTTGAATCTATTTAATGTTGCTTTTAGTGAACTCACAAATTGGTAGTGCTTTGTAATTAAAACTTTATGTGTGTCTAATTCGGGCATCTCATGGAAATTACAGCACATATTAAGATAGCTGTTAAGGAGTTCATGTATTTTAGAAAGTCACTTTGTGTATTAATATCTGTTTCCTCTGAACCCTACTCATGATATCATCCTGTTTGTAGATCATATTAGCCTATTAGAAGTGTTACTTACTAAAGATTAATTAATATAAGCTAGCTTACAATTACTTAAGTTATTCCTTTTAAAAACAGTGGCACAATATTTACTGTTATCTCATCTAGTAACTTAATATTGGTGGATTTCTTTTTTTTCTCTTTTCAAACTCTAGCGAAGCTGAACTACTTTCAACAGCCACAGGATATCAAAGAATCGGATTTTGTGGAGTTCTTAGAGAAGTATGGCAGGCACTCTTTCTTAGCACCATCACAAGTTCAGCCATCGTCCTCTGCTTTTTACCGTGTGAGTTGAAAGAAAAAAGCAATCAGTTTGCACATATGCTTTTACTAAAGCTGTCTGTAATGTCATCTAATGAGAACAGATTGAAAGATTCTTATTTTGTACCTAGAAGCCATATTATGATAGGATCATAGCATATCCTGAGTTGGCTGGGACCCACAAGGATCATCAAGTCCAGCTGCTGGCCCTGCACAGGACAGCCCCAGCAATCCCACCCTGTGCCTGAGAGTGTTGTCCAAATGCTTCTTGGGCTCTGTCAGCCTTGGGACTGTGACCATTCCCTGAGGAGCCAGTGCAGTGCCCAACCACCCTCAGGTGGAAGAACCTTTTTCTTATATTTAGCCAAAGCCTCCCCTGGCACACTTCCAGCAATTTCCTTGAGTCCTGTCCCTCGTCACAGAGAGCAGAGATCAGTATCTGCCCCTCAGGAGGAAGGTGCAGAGTGCAATGAGATCACCCCTCAGTCTCCTCCAGACTGAACAAGCCAAGTGACTTTAGCCATTCCCTGTATGGCTTTCCCTGGAGACCCTTCACTATCTTTGTAACCCTCTTTTGGATGCTCTCCAGTAGCTTTATGGCTTATGTTGTGGTACCCAAAAGTGCCCTCAGGGCTCAAGGCTGGACCAGCATGCAGAGCAGAATTGAACAACTGCCTGCCATCAGCAGTTGTGATGCTGAGCGGGATGCACCCCAGGTTACCAGAGCACATTGTTGATCTGTTTATCTCTCAGTACTTTCAGTGGATAAAAAGTTTCTGGTGAGCTGCCTTGTATTAAAGAGGTTGGACAAGCTTTTAGACAAAATCGGGTGTACAAAGAAGTATAGATTTGTCTCTTGCCCTTGGCCTTAGTATTCCACTGTAACTTTGTGATTTCTCCAAATTGTCTTTTCAGGCTGGTGATCCAATCCTGATCTACTTTGATTCATCATCTGTATTGAGCGTGCTTAGACAGCCAGTAAAAATGGGAGCCAGTGGACTTTGTGTTGATGGAAATCCTGCTGGTTAGTAAAGGGGGAACAATATCTTAGGGTGGTTTGCTTCTGTTTTATCTGTTGTCGTGCCTTAACTCACCCAGGTTTCCTGGACAGTAAAAGCACAAGCTGTACTCGGATTTTTGCCAACTTGAGCAAGAGCTGCATGACTGACCCTGCCTTAGATGCTGCTTCCTACTACCGTGACTTCACTGTGCTAAAGGTGCATTTCATATTTCTTGCTTTTGTTCAAAATCTTAGTTGTTTGACTTTGCATTGCCTTCCACTGGGACTTCAGGTAACTGTAAAACTGAAGGTCGTCTGATATGTCATCCCTGTCTCACAATGGCTGAGGCCTTCTTGCTGGGAAACCTGTTAAAAATGTCATGACTGGTGATAATCCTTCTGTTCAAACTACTTTCTAATAAATTTCCGTTATTAGCAAAATTTTAGTGTATTTAACAGGTACTTCATTGATACTTCATAGTTCTAATGGTTTATCTAAAATTCTCTCCCATTTTAAATGGATTGTTTATCAGAGTATTCCTGTCTGTTCCATAGCTTGATCAACCAAGCAGTACATGTTCTGAGTAAAGAATGAGGGTGTTTTTTTTACATAAGGTGTTATGTCTAAAAATCATATGGATGGCCCCTTATTAATACCAGCTCTATTTACATCCTGTTTATCCTAACAATGAATTTCAAGTAACCAATTTACTTTTCTGGCTTCATCCTACTGGTCTTACTGAATGCTTACATGAAAATGTCTCCTCTGACCTTGTAGAATTTTTCTGCTTTTCCAAGAGAAAACAACATTGTAAGTAGGAGCACTTATTAAGGCTGATGACTCAGTTCACCCTTATATTGGAAATCTAAATCTACTTAACTAGTAGAGAATGTTCTATTGATCAGATTTAATTCATGTTTTCAGGGCTTTCTTTGTCACTGTTGCCAAAATCCAATTTTTCCTTAACTGGATGCTGAAGTACTTACTTGATTCCAGAAGATGGGAGTTTCAGGAATGGATCAGAGATGTGACACTTCAAAGTACCTGCATTCTGCAGGACATTAGCTGGGCCAAGCTTAAATTTGTTTTTTGGTATTTTAAAATGCCTGCTGTGGACTATGTCTGTGATTTCTAGATTACAAAATGATGACAGGTTTTCACATCTGGAATAAACAAAAGTAATTTTGTCAATATAATACTCGGGTTCTTTTGTAATGATTTTATGGCTTTAGTCACTTGCAAACACAGCACTTCACTGAGCTTTTTATTGGTATTGTAAAACGGTTTGCTTGTTTTCTCCAGGTCCCAGTTAATGACACCGCTATGCAGTCCATGAAGGTCAGTCTCTGTTTCCAATGAAAAGAATTTCTGCTTCTGAAGGGAAAATGGGAGTGTGCTGTGTCTGACACAAGATTTTTCTTGACAAAAGTAGGACATTATAGGAAAAAGAGGACATAAGTAAGGGTGTATTTTTAAATGAATGGGCATAGATAGGACTAAAGTCAGGGAAGTACCTTATTTTCCTGGAAAAAGATTGGGGATCTGGAGCAGTGTGATGTGCCCCCCCAGATCACAGCAGGGAGGTAAATTTGACTTGGATGGAAAAGCAGTGAAAAAGAGTAAAAATGCACTCTCCTTTTAAACAACTACTAATTGTTAATATGCTTACTGTTTCCAGGTAAATGTCACTGCAGTCTCACCACCTGGAGCTCCCCACATGAAAGACAGCACATGCACCAATGTTGTTTCTGAGGTATGCGAATCTTCCTTCCTTCTAGAGCAGCTTAACACAAGCTTAAAGCCATTGTCCTATTACCTTATTCTGTCTCCTGTTATTCTCTAAATTGGGCTTTCAGGTGATCTATGAGATAGAATATAGTGGCACAAGTGGGATTCAGAGTGTTTCTGTCCAGTTCAAAGTGACCAACATCTCTGAGAGCTCCAGATCCTCTCTGCAGCAGCACTTCACCATGCACTTCTGGGTTAGTATCCCCATCCTGCAATTCTATCAAGTTTGTAGTGTGTAGCTTGTGATTCATTTTTGTACAGATGAGATCTGAAAAGGTTAGAGCAGTGTCACTGTGGTATAGTAGTAACAGAACCCTGGGGTGCAGATGGTTGAAGACATTTCTGGTCTCACGTAAACCATGCTAGTAGAAAAATCTGGCTCAGCACAAGCATGCACTCTTTCATTGCACAAATTTCAAGGAGCTGATTATTTTTATATGACTGTTTTTACTCTTGATTTGGTTTGGTGGTTTGGTTTTAGGTGGTTTTTTTGTTTGTTTGGGGGTTTTTGGTGGGGTTTTTTTGAGGGTGTGTTTTTTTGAATTTTTCATTTGATTGGTTTGGGCTTTTTGATTGTTTGTTTGTTTGTTTTCTTTGGGGTTTTTGTTTGTTTTGGGTTAGGTTGTTTTTTGGTTTGGTTTGGTTTGGGTTTTGGGGGGTTGGGCTGGGGCTGTATCTGACATATTCAGTGTTTGTGAACAAAGTTACTAAATTTATTACTTAACTTTGTCTGTGCAGCAGGAAAGGAAGTTACTTTGAAGGGGGTGGAAATACGGGAAATACTAATGTGTGTTAAGTTCACATAAATCATGTCCCATAGAGGCAATGTAAAATTGGGTAAGTGGTGACCTCAGGGGTAGGTAAGTGTGCAGTACAACCTTGTTGAAGTTAAGCCCAGAGGCTCTTGACAAACAACCATTTCGAAGTGGAATGGTCCTGTAAGAATCGGGGTCAAGGCAGGAAGGTTGTTCTGCAGTTCTTCTGTAGAATTGCTCAAATACTTGGTGCACGGCCCTTTTACCAGTGTCACCCCCTCAAGGTATGGAACTGATCTGTTCACATCCTCAGAGAGAAATGTTGAGGAATAGCAATTCATTATATTGAGAGCATTCCTGGTATTATCCGCATTTCGGGATACTGGCATTTAGTTTTTTACCTCCTGGACTGCAAATGAAATTGGCCAGGTAAAAAAGAGTCCTTGGAAACAAATCGTTTAAGTAGTGTATAATAATCAGTCATTCAAGAAACAGCTTACATTTACATTTTTGAGAATGTGAATTTGATCTTTGGAGATTAATGGATGTCATTCATGCTAATATTTTCCTCTTTTTCTGTTTCTTCCCTTTGCATCTTTGTAGACCAGGACTCTTTCTCATATGTTACCTAGAAGTGGAAACCCTGGCTATATTACTGGAGCACCACTGTTGATTGCAAACAGTGGTGCCATACAACATGTATCCTTTTTCTGCTGTGAGTTTCTATTTATCACTGTTTTGTTTTTTTTATTTCTAGTACTGCACTCTCTGGACTTTTAAGTGCCCTGATAGGGATAAGGAGGAATATGGGGTGAATGGATTGTTAAGTACAAAATGAGTGTTGTCTGTTTATACTTTTGTTTGGCTTCTTGATGTGCAGTCCTTCAGATGAGCATATTAAGGAGTGAAAGTGATGGAAGTTGTTCGCGGTTCCTCAGACACACAGTACAATTTGGAAGGAATATGAGAACAGGCTGCAAAATCAGGTAACAACACACTCTGCAGTCATCCTTTCTGATAGCAGGAAGTTGTGGACTCAGCATGTTTTTCTATAGTCTCTCATGTACTGCTGTGGAGCCTAGGTCGTTCCCTGAGGCCTCCACAGATCTTCCATATACTCCTAAGAGAACTTGAATATAGGAAAGATGGTGAACTGCTAGAATAATGTGCACATTGTGAAGCTCTCCTGGGACATTTTGAGGCTCTCATCTGGCAATATGTCTTGGGCAAGAGTAGATTTGAAGAATGAATCTTAAAAAGTGGTTGTTTTGATGATTTGGATCATTCTTGACAGGGCAAGTGTAGGACCACTGATGCAGTAAGATGGCTAAAGAGCTGTCAGTTTTCCTTATCATTCATTACCCTGCCATAGTTTTCTCCTTTCTCATTGCAGAGAGGATTGAAACTGCATCTGTTTAATACCAATACTTGTTGACTCATTTTAAGAGCAGAAGAAATACATAGTGCAAAGAAAGGATGTTGACAGTGGTTTGGGTTTGGGTTTTTTTCTGTCCTGGAAATAACTTTGTAAAAGGTGGTTTTTTCTCATTTCCAGCCTATCCCCAATACTGGAAGATAGTAATTGTAGTTACTTGCAGCAGAAGTTATTTAAGGCTTTTCAGGGGATGAGCAGAACAGAAGACTTTGCTGTAACTGGCAGTGCTCATTCAACCCAGGCAGAAGAGTGGATGACCATTCTGATTCAGAACTGCAGTGTGCAGGTAATATGAATGCAAAAAGATCATCTGTAAATATTTTTCCTTTCATATCTTTGTATTGCCTTGGGGATGTGGGGATATCTGGACTTTTTTTGTATAATGATCCTATGACTCTCAGGGGTCTCACTGTGTGAAAGCAGTCATTATGGTTCATATTATTAGAGTACTTAAAAAATCAAAAAACCCCAACAAACTCTGTCAGGTTTCCTATCTCTTGAATCCTGCTCCTGCTATTTAAATGGGCAAGAAGAGTTAAATACTGAATCCAGTGTTATATTATATGGTTTTCTGACAGCCTTTTGGAACTGATAGTAGCTGGTTACTTCCTTTTAATTATTATTATTATCCTTTCTGCTTTACCAGAATAGGGAATATTTTTGTAGGAATATTTATATCCTATCATATTACCTAATAAGGTTAAAGTTTGTAAGCGAACTGTATTGTAATAATTGCTAATCTGTGGAGGTATGGCTAAGTGGAATGTGAAATCCAGGTGGAAAAGCTGAGACAAATTCTAGTTGAAACTGAGATGACAATGAGATGGATGTACCTCCAAAATGGGTGGTTGACCTGACCAGAAGTTATGGAGTTAATGCTGAAGTGAGTGATTCAGGTTCTGTGACCTGTATTATCCAAAATACTAGACTTTGACCATAATGGTCCTTTATCACTTTTAAAATATTGTATTAAGTTGGTTAGGGTATATTTTATTTTCAGGCTGTGAATTGCACTTCGTGTTGTATGGTTCCTGTGAGCCTGGAGATACAGATACTGTGGACTAAAGTGGGCCTCCTGTCCAACCCACAAGCTCAAATACTTGGTGCACGGCACTTTTACCAGTGTCAGCCCCTCAAGGTATGGAACTAAAAACCCACCCTCACACACAGAGGTAATTAATGGGGGTTTACAGGTTATTTAAGAACCAAGGAATCGAATGGTCTTCAAACTAAGTAAGTTGAGGTTTATTGAATTTTAGCAGTTGTCTGGCTGCAATGGTAACCCTCCATAGAGGAAGGTTGTTTTGCAGTCTTTTCAGTACTGTCCTCACTCAGTTGCATAACTGGACAAGGTACCTGCTTTCCAACCCTAAACACTTTCTGCTGCTTAAGGACTCAATCTTTAAATTTTCAGTTATAGTTGGTATGAAGTTGTAGTTACAAACATTCAGTAACTCAGTGTTTATTTAGTTGTCTCTTAAAGCCTTGATATGGAATTTGAGTTGAGTAATATTTCAGAGACTCCACAGAATGCTGATAATCTGTGCAAGAAGATATTTCTGTTCCTCTAGAGCTTCTAAAATCACCAACAGGTAGCTGAAGAAGTGACTAATGCTGATGGCAGCATATTTGGAGAGTTGGGGAGGAGGAAGGCTGTAAGACAGGAAGAGGATATTCAAGGCTGGGTTGGATGGAATTCTGAACAACCTCGTCTAGTTGAAGGCATCCTTACTCATTACAGAAGGCTTGAACTAGGTGACCTTTGAAGGTCCCTTCCAGCCCAGACCATTCTGTGATGTCAGCAGGAATATGTCAGCTAACATGTCCACAGAGAATGTGTTAGCTGACATATAGAGGAAAGTGAGCAGTCTTTTTCAAGCATGTCTCAGTGGACCCCATTGTGATTTTTTTATTTTTTTTGACATCACATAGTCTTTTGGGCAGCAGATACATTTGAAGTCTTAGACTTCTCTGTAAGGGCTTTAGGGGGAGCAGCTGACACCCACCTGGGCATCTTCATGGCTGTGAGATATGACATGGAAAGTGTCTGTCTGATCTGTTAACACTCTCTGAACTTCAGACTCAGTCTAAGTGAGATTTGACACCCTTGTTTGAAAGCATCTCATGGTACCCCTTTGTTCTCCCTTCTTGCAAAATACATGAAGAGAAGAGGCTAGAAAGATGTTAACCATGTAGAACTCACATTGCCCAACTGAGGCAAACTGATACCCCCACCGCATGAAAATATTTTTAAAATCAGCTGTTACATGGCTTCATTAACAAAATTTCTTCTTGAAAAAAAGGACTTGCATTCCTAGTAAAATTGCAGGGGGCAAATCCTTCAGGATTAGCTAATCAAGAAGAATGAGATTCGGATTTGATTTGCTTGAGCAACTGATGCTTATTACTGTCACAATAGGACACGAAAAGAAGACACAGACTCCAGTTTACCATGAGAACATCAGAAGGCTTTTATTGCAATTTTCTTGGTTCCTTTTATAGCATGCTTGGCTAAAAAGGCATTCATTGGTCAGTAGGACTGACACCCCTTCCCATTGGTAACCAACAGCTGAGGAAGATTGTTTTGAGAAAAACCACTGCCCACTTGGAAATATTTGGGAAAACAGGGAAAGATGTTTTGGGAAAGGAAGCTGTTGAAAGTTTTCCCTTGGGAAAGGAGCTTGCAAGTTAGCAAGCTGAGAATTCCCTCAGGCCCAGAAATACCGAGCCCACAAATTACTTTAGAGATTTAAGGTATATTGTAAAGCTAATTATAAGAAAGCAAGTTTCTGGCATCAAAAAAACCCCATGCCATTAAAATCAGTACTGACTTCATCAGCGACAATCCACCAATTAGGATTGCTAGTAAAGACATTTTAGCAAAAGACCAACTTGCTCTATAGCCAGTAGTTATGAATTGCAGCTATTTGTAATCATACTGGGCTGCATGTTACTTTCAAATTGTGTCATTTCCCAGCTTTCTTATTAGTAACTAGCTGGTATGTCTTTCCTCTGAGTAAGAGGCTTACTGTAGCAGAGCTTGAGTCACTGCTGCTGTTTTGGAGGTCTGTAGCATACGATGCACAGTAGCTACAGATCTTTACTACATTCTCAATTTACCTGCTAAGTATCAATTTTAGGAAAGTGAGTGGCTTACTCCACCGAAAACTTAGGACACTTAATTCGTGTCATCCCAAAGACATACTTGCCAGTCATCTACAGTGAGTCCCCATTAGAAAGTTGAGGAGGGGTAAGCCTTTTGTATTAAGACTGCTAAACTTTTCTTGTTTCCCTTCTTGTTGCAGTTTCTAAACACAAGCATGGTACCTGTGACAACTGTCGTTACCTTCACTGACATGACAGATTGGCCAGAACCTCCACGAGGCCAACCCCAAATGCACTGGAAACTCCCATTTGACATCTTTTTCCCATTCAAGGTAGCCCTGGATGTAGAAAGAAGCTACAGAGGTGATCTGGCTGGGTATTTCTTGTTGATTCTAATAGTGTCTAGTATTTTCTACTTTTGAAAATCGATGGAGACTGTATTTAAAGTTCGGTGAGTGAATTCATATATTCAGGATACGATCCAGATGATGGACTTTTGTCATCAGGTTTTTATACCATGTCTATGATATCTATGTGCCTTCTGTTCTTGCCATGTCCCTCATGTCCCTATTCTCTGTATGTGAACCATCTGTGAACATCACTTGAGAAATGTAGAAATCCAGGGACATTGCATTAATGAAGGATAAGGAAGAGAAGGTTAAAACGATTAATCTGTGTCCCTAGAAACCAAGAATGCTCTCTAAACCAAGGAGTATGGAGAGAGAAGCAAAGTTCAATCAAAGCATTTTGGAGCTGCTTTCAGTTAGCCCCTTTTGGAGAAGCACCTGATTTTTCTGTATGGAACTAACCGAACATCTAAAATGCAGGAGCTCTCCCAGGTGGCCTGAATTCTTACTTTATGAGTAGACGTGTGCCAGTCACCCCTAACCTGTCCTTATTAGATGATGACTGCCACACCTCTGTGACATTTTTTGAATCTTGTTTTTCAAATGTCTTCAAATACAGATATTCAATTGAAATTTTCATGGTTTAATCACTGTTTACATTAGCAACAGCGTTGCACAGGGCAAAGTAATTGTAAATGCCACATACTCTGAAATACAGCTGAATTTTAGTGGTTTGTCAAAACATCTTCCTGATTTTTTTTTTCCCCTGGAATGGGCCTGAATAGAGTTTTTTCTAGATAAGAAACATTCTCTTGTTCAGATAGGAACTGAATTGGAAATTATAACCACTAAAATTCTAGTAGCACATCAGAGGGACTTGTGAATAGTTCTGAAGCTAAAATATTGAATATTTTAGAAAATTTTGTAGGTATATTATGAGACTGAAGCTTGCTGCAATACCTTACCTCTGGCTCAGTCTCTGGGACCAAAAAATAAGCCTATTGTTTTTGAAGTTAAAGGTGGTGTTCTGATTATGTAGTCTGCCCTCTACCATCACACAGGAAGTCTGCTCAATCGTTCCAAGAAGCTGTTGGATGAAAGTATATTTTTTTAGCAGAAGGTTTTATTATTTATCTTATTCAGATGATGGAAAAATCTGCCCCATCAAATGCCTAGTACTCCAATGGAATCAGTAAAGGCCAAAAATATCAGCGCCTACTTTTAATAAAATGTATTTGTTGCTTTTGTACCTATACTGTGTGTAGCAACTCTGTTGTTCCTCCTCATTACAAGCTTAAAGAGTGCAAAAACAAACTGAAAAACTTGTAATTAGGATATCAAAGGAGATTACACAAATAAAACAGAAGTACAACCCATCTAAAAGCTTCTGGGTTAATGTCACATATTTATCTTTGTGATTGTTTGCGTGGTTTATTAACTGGGAACGAATTCCGTGTCTGCAGCTTCCCTGCCTGTTCTGGGGCAGCCCAACCAAGCTGGTGTGAACATTCAGAACCGTGTGCATTCCAGTATTACACAGGACTGTACTGTACACAGTAAGCAACGACCTTTGATTTTCAGATACATGTGGCTTCTCAAATCTGCCCAAAGCTTTTCTCGGGACATTTGTTGTATGTCCCGTGTCCTCTCGTGCATAATTTGTGGAATCCAGGAAATTAATTTAGAGGTGACAGTAACTGAACTACAAAGGGTTGGCTGGAGAAACTTCCCAAATGTCACATGTCAATGCTAAATGTGTTGGGATAGCGCTTGAATGAAAAGGATCTGGCATCCTTGTTTTCTATGTTATTGAGGTAATTCTCTTAGGTATAACTACAGAGATACTGTTTACTCTATGGGCTGCAAATACATGAAGTGCTGTAAAAATACATCACCTTATATTGTAATTATCTGCCATAATTATCTAATCTCCATCATGTCCTGTTTTCTAGCTTGTGTTTGGCTCTTTTCACATTTTGTCATAGCAAGAAATAGAGCTGGAAAGAGCCTTGTCCATAACCTGGTCCAGCCTGAATTAAGGCATATTTGAATTCTAGCCACACGACAGCCGTGCTTGTGGGTTTAGAATCTGCAGTTTCCTAATACGATGCAGTTTCATGTCTACTTTGTCATTTTCCTCCTGCCTGATCTGAAATAGCCTGTGTTGCAGTTCGGTTTCAGGCAACGTGATGAGTGTCACACACAAGGCAGACTCATATGTCAGATGTGCAGGAATGGAGTGTTTTTACTCCATGTCAAAGGGCTGAGACAAAACTCTTAATTTCTCTGCTGCCAGCATTCTAGGTAGAGTCATCTTTCCACATCTCCCTTTTTGGAGGCAGTTGGTGTGTTTTTACACTGTGTCCGGGTGAAGACGCTCTTTACTAGATCATTTTTAAAGTCCGTTTCAAACATAAACCTCGATTCTTCGGAAGACGTAATTTTAGATTCCAAAGCAGGAGCAATTGTAGAAGCGGCGGGCGGGGGGGGGCGGGGCCGGAAGAGACGTGCGGGGAGCCGGGCCGGGCCGGGCCGTGCAGAGCCGGGCAGGTGAGTGGGGACGTGCCGAGCCAGGCGGGGCAGCGCCGAGCGGAGCTGGCCGCGGCAGCCTCGCCGTGCCCGGGGCGGAGAGGTGGGCTGGGCTCGGCAGACGGAGCGCGGGGGTCGCTCCGCGGAAGGGCCGTGCCGGGTTGTGCCGGCCATCCGTACGTGTTGCCCGTTCCCCGTCAGTGTTGAGAAGCGGGAGCGGCTGCTGTGTCTCTAGTGATAGAAAGTTGAGGGCTCTGGAGGGAAAGAAGTGAGCTCAGCCTTAGAACTGTCGGGGTGCCTCCGCACACCGCCGGTCTCTCGGACCCGCCAGGCTTTCCGGAGCCGTAAAGATTCGAGGTCACACTTTCTCGGCGGTCTTAGAGCGTTACTGCTGCGGGGAGTTCCCGGCAGTGTGAGATCGCAATTTGATCCCCTGCGAGCGCCAGACGAACTGGTAAGTGCTGCACGGGCCTCGTCCATGCGGAGATCTCAGAGCAGAGCTGTTGCTCCTGTTGAGGTTTCTTTTTCCTTGCCGGTCTCATGCCTACTTACAAGATTTCTCCATACCCAAAGAAAATATTTAAACCCTCCTGACAGTTGCATGACAGCTAACAGTCACTCCCTAGGTTTTGACCCGACTTTGTGATAACCCTGTGTTCTTCACATACTATTTCTTCACAGTAGACAGAACAGGATCAGGTGAGAGGTTTTTTTAAGTAACCTGATAGCCCTCTGAAGAGAGTAATCAAACTCTAGATAGTGGAGACTTAGGCAAAGCTTGCATGGTTTACCAAACCAAAATTATTTGACAACTATTTCTATACTACGAAGTCAGGAGTTCTATTTTTTTCAAATGAAAAATAACTCAAATATTTCCATATGCTTATAAAAATTTTCCATGTGCTTACACCTGTGCCAACTTTGTACCATAAAATTGATGGATACTTGGAGTGTTTACCTTCTTCCTCTTCCCAGATTTGCTCTTGAAGATACTGAGAAGAAATTTACGAAGGGTTAAAATAAACTTTTCTTCTTTTCTGTTCTGTAGTAAAGTAGTCACTTTAGTCACTTCAGAAACAATATTACCTGTTCCATATTTTTGTCAGTTTTATTGTTTTTGTCAGATTTATTGTTTTGCTGTATTTCCTTACCCTTCTAAGCTACCGTTTAGTCACTGTTGTCATAAAAATTATGTTCAATAGCAAAGTAAGCATCTTTCAGGCTTAGCTTCAGTAATTCATCTGCTGTTCTTATTGCATGTACTAGGAATACAAAAGCAATTGTAATTTTCTGTTTTTCTGCAGCATCTGGGGAAGAAAATGTGAGAGTTGCTGTGTGTGATACTCTGAAAAGTCAGTGCAAGATGTAGTGAAAAAAGAGTAAATAGAATGGTAGAAATTATCACTTAAGGACTGAAATGCAGAATAAAAGACCATATTATGCCAATATATTAATCCTTTCTTTGTCCAAATTTGAGTACTCTGTTCTCTACTGCAGTTCTGGACTCTCCCTTGGCTAGCATGTGGCACTGTGTTCGGGCTAATCAGGGAGGTGGAGGAAGAGCAGTGAAGATCATTACTTGTATATGAAATAGCCTTGATATAAGGAAAGGAAGAGTATCCTACGCTGATGTATAAGTGGCAGTGTAGTCTACAGAATTGCTGTGCTTCTCTCTTACTGGTGCTAATATTGACCTGTATAGATGGGTGGCTCAGTTAGACTCTGACCAGAATATTACCATGATCAGGCTGTCTTGCTTGGGGACAGAAATTGCAGCTTTGATCAGAAGGAGTAGCAAAACTGGTGCACCTCTCGTGCTAGAATTGTTCAGGGAAAACTCAAGCATACCAGCAGATGGAGGAATGAGGAGGTGGGTGCACTGTAAGTCTGTAAAATCATCAGTAGTGTGAAGGTGAATAACCCCAGTCTCCACAAAGCTGGAAATGAGGAGAATATTCATCTAGTTTTGATCGCTTTCTTGTCCTACCCATTTACTTTATCGGGGCATCTGACAGACTGCTGTTCTACCTATGAGTTTTGTTTTCCTGCGAGATGTCTGGCAATTGTACAGCCTTCATTTGATGGATGTAGGGAAACTGGAACAGAACTGGGATGCTAGTTTTATCATCTGTATCTTAACAGCTGGTGGAACCTGATGTTTTGCTGCACAGTGCTCAAAAACAGATGGTAGAAGAAAGTAGCAAGATTTGAGGCAAGAGTAAAGAGATGTTAGGAGGAAGGAAATGCTTGAAAGATACTAATTAATCCTATCTTAAGGTTTATTAGTGTTTTAATCATGCTTGAATAAATGAACCTGTCCTTATGTTCTTCACTTCAAAAGTTTGATTAAAGCAACTACTCAGTGATTTTTTTTCTTTGTCTTTTTAATTAGCTGGGAAATAAAATATTTGCACAGAGATGTACTTGTGTTTCTTGCAGTTATGTCTGGGATGCAGGTAGGTAGACTGAAGCATGTGTGCCTGCATGTATGGTTATAACCATCAGGATAGTTCCATGCTTTTTCTTGAAGATGGAACTCTCTTTAGGATTACTGAAAGTTCATTACCTTTAACTGTCTGAAACTTACATTTCTCACTTCTTAGTATGCTTGCAAAAGTACACTGAGGTAAGTAACTGCTGATCATGCAGGAAATCTAGGATTCCTTGCCACTAACAAGGATACTTCCATTAAAAATCCTGGTTTCATGTGGCAAATGAGAGTACTGATTTATTTTGTATGCATTTTCTCTTACCAATTCGACATCTGTGTGAGAATCTGAAAAAGAAAAGCAGCTCCTCAGTATCTGCAAATGGTTATGGGGAACCTGTTGCTTCTTATTTGGAAGCACAGTTTAAAGAAGTTGCACATGCTAAAAATTGTCCAGGTGAGCTTAAAATGAGAGCATTTCCATTTCTTGTTAACTATTCAAAATGAATCATAGAATCACAGAATATTCTGAGTTGGAAGGGACCCACAAGGATCAGCAAAGCCCCTCCTGTAAGGCTTGACTTACTATTAAAAAAGGCTTGTCTTAATACAAAAAAAAAAAAAAAAATCAACGTCTGTGATATACCTTTAATCACCATTCTGGGTTTTTTTGTGCGTGAGTGACCAACATTCTGGTGTTGTCATTGGTGTTATTCTGCAGTTGCTAATAACTGGAGTGTGGAGGAGGGGAGAGTACATGCACTATGATAATTAAAGCAAATTCCACCTCTGGCAAAGTAAAGATATCCAAATAATCTTCTGACAAAGTGATGACCTTATTTTGGGGGTATGGGGCTTTTGTTTGTTTGGGGTTTTTGGGGGGGGAGAAGGGTGGGGAGGATCTTGTGGTTTTGGTATTTTTTCTTCTTTTTAGTGGGAGCTGGGGGAGTTGTTTAATTTCCCTTGTTTGGAGAGAGTGATATGTTAATGTCAGATAATTGTGAGTTGGATTTTCTGTTAATTCTTGAGACACTGAAATTTTTCCAAATGTCTTGAACTCCACTTCCCACTACATAAATAGTCTTCATTCTTAGTGAAGTTTTCTCCACAATTTTGAGACCTTAATTTAAGATTGTTTCCCAATCCCAGAAGGTGGTGTGTTAACAATTTAAAGAACAAAACAAAACTAAAAAAAAAAAAACAACCCCCAAACAAATAAACAAAAATATCCCACAGAACAACTCCCTTTCAACAATATGGGAATTGATACTGTTGAAATTTGTTTGAATTCTAATAGGAATATAACAGTGGTAATATAACAGGTTGTTGGGGGTTAGACTTGTTTAGTTTTTTTTTTCACTTATAGAATTTTTTCCCAGGAGTTGCGGGGCAATCAGAGACACAGGTGAAGACAGAAAACAGTGTAACTAGTGTCCGAGTTAAATTGGGGGACTATTGTGGATTTTGTGGTGTCTTTGAAGATGAAAAACTGGGGATTTGTGGTTCCTACTGATTGCAGTCATGTGATGAGTGCTTTCAGATGACACTGAGTTGGGCAGGAGTGTTTATTTGCTGTTGTGCAGGAAGGCTCTGCAGAAGGATCTGGACAGGCTGGATTGATGGGCCAAGGCCAGTTGTATGAGGGTCAACAAGGTGAAGTGCTGGTCCTGCCCGTGGGTGACAACAACCCCATGGAGTGCTCCAGGCTGGGGTAGGAATGACAGGAAAGTGGCTGGAGGGAAAGGACCAGGGAGTGCTGGTCGACAGTGACTGAATATGAGCCCAGGCGACGAAGCAGTAGTGGCACCTGGCTTGTATAAGCCATGGTGTGGCCACATGCCCAGGATAGTGACCATTGCCCTTTACTGGGCACTGGTGAGTCCTGCAGCTTTAATCCTGAAGTCAATTTTGGGGCCCTTCACTGTAAGAAGTACAGTGAAGGACTAGAGTGTATCCAGAGAAGGGACTGGAGCTGGGAAAGGGTGTGGAGCACACCTCTTATGAGGAGCAGCTGAGGTAGCTGAGAGGGTTCAGCCTGAAGAAAAGGAGGCTCGGGGGAGACCTCCTTGCTCCGTACAACTCCGTGATGGGAGGATGCAGCCAGGTGGCAGTCTAGCTCTGTTCCCCAGGAGCCAATGACAGGGTGTGAGTAAATGGCCTTAAGAAGCACCAAGGGAGGTTTAGTTTGGATATTAGGAAGAACATCTTCACAGAAAGGGTTATCAGTCACTGGCACCTTTTCACTGCTCACAGCAGTGGTAGAGTCACCATCCCTGGAGGGAGCTAAAACACCTGGCAGTGCCTGTGGCACCTGACAGGGCTCTTCCTGGCTGTGTAGATGTGACACTTAGGGTTGAATTAGGGCCATCACAGTTGTGGATTGGCTGCATCCAAGGCTGCTGCAGGCAGGGATTGGTGGACTTGATGGTGTTAGGATTGTGGTTGCACTCAATAATCTTAAAGGTGTTTTCCAAATTCCTAAATGCGAGCAGTTCACACATACTGTGTGCAGTTCTAGCGCCATAACGTAAGGAAGATACAGAGCTATTGGAGAGCATCCAAAAGAGGGCTGCAAAGATGGTGAAGGGTCTCCAGGGAAAGCCATACAAGGAGCTGTTAAGGCTTGTTCAATCTGGAGGAGGCTGAGGGGAGACCTCATCACACTCTGCAGCTTCCTCCCCAGGGGCAGTGGAGGGACAGGCAATGACCTCTGCTCTCTGTTACAATGGACAGGACCCGAGGAAACTGCTGGAGCTGTGTCAAGGGAGGCTTAGGCTGGACATCAGGAAAAGGTTCTTCCCCAAGAGGGTGGTCGGGCACTGAACAGGCTCCCCAGAGCAGTGGTCATGGCCCCAAGGCTGACAGAGCTCAAGGCGCATTTGGACAATAGTCTAAGGCACGTGGTGTGATGGTTGGGGCTGTCCTGTGCAGGACCAGGAGCTGGACTTGATGATCCCTGTGGGACCTTTAGTGCTCAGGATATTCTGTGGTTCTAAATTACTCCAATTGCCTTAATTTAGAAGTGAATTCAAATTGGATATGGGAGGTAAGTGGAAAGCAAAGCCAGCACTTTTGCACTTGTGAAGAGGTTTGGGCTGCAGTGGAGAAAAGAAAGGATGTAAACGGCCTAAGGAGGCAAAGCCACTCTCAGAAGATTGGTTGCAGATCGCTTTCATCTGCTGCCTGCACCAGACTGCAAACATGTGACAGCGAGGAAAATCCAGGTTAAGGGAGGTCGCTGTGGGAGATGGCTCAGCAGCTTGTGCTGAGGGTAGGGCTGTCTGGACTAGTCTGGGACTAGACTAGACAGTTGTTAATGCTGTAATTTACAAAGGCCAGGAGTTTGTGCTGCAACGTGGAGTGGAATTACATCATCTGCCGGCAGCGCGGGGCGGGGACGACGAGGCGGCGGTCGGTGACGTGACGTGGCTGCTGCCGCCGCCGCGGATTGGCTGCGGCCGAGGCCCTCCGGGCGGGGATTGGCTGCGGCGGGTCAGCGGGGCCGCGGCGGCGGGAGCGCGCCCGTGTGTGCGTCCCCGCGCGGCGCTCGGGCGGGGGCCGAAAGCCCCGGGGAGACCCGCGCGGCCCCGCGGCTGCCGCTCCGCAGGGAGGCCGCCGAGTGCCCGGCCCTGCCGCCGGTGCTGCCGCGTACAGCCCCTCTTGCGCTGCAGAACTGATTAATAGACTGGGTCTGGCAAAATGGACTGACACCAAGCTCCTGCAGGTCCTGCGCTGTGAGGCACTCGGAAGGGTTCCGAGGCCAGGACAAGGTGCTGCTCCGCCGCGCCAGGCAGTACTGCTGTGACCGCCTGTACTGCTGGGATGCGCTCTTGAGAGAAAGGAATCGCACGGTATTGCGATTTGAATTGCCTCTTCTCTGTATGTATACCATCTGCAGAACTCGGGTGAACCTATATGCGAGCTGCTCCAAAGACCGCTTATTTGAAGTTTTCCTTTATTTTATTCAGTTCATCTGAACTGGATTCCCTCTGAGAATATTTTTAGGGTTAATGTTTGCACGAAGAGCTGCATATCGTTTTTTTTCCCCCTTGCGGAAGTTTCAGTTTTTAGGATAATGAAGCGGTTTAAATGGTAAAAGTCTCTGAATGTTGCAGAGGACTTAAAATTTGTGTTGTGGGAAAGACTTAATTCATAGAAATTCTGTGCATTTCCTTTGTACTTGATTTATCTCTGTTTCTGTGCTTAAGTGTTTTGCAAAATAGTTCTATCGATCAGAGTTTGATTTCCACGTTTTCACTTATGGACTGTCCTAACACTCACATATTCGCTTTTATATCGAAAACTGTGAAAACTGTTTATTTAGTTTAATTAATTCACTGCAAATAATTGCGGACATGCTTTGCAGCCAACAGACTAAAAAACTGTTACAAACTGTTTTTAGGATTTGAGATTGTTGATTCCTTTGGAAGATAACTAAGTCTCTTTACGCTGATCTGGAACAGCTTCTAAATGTATTGTGCTACTTACAGCTGTTTTTCTTATAAATACATGAAATCTAGGTCATGGTATTCCTTTCTATGAGCAATAATACAAGGATAAGTTTCATTATTTAAAGAGATAATAGGAAAATGATATTTTTAAAGGTCATGTTTGGAGACTAGTTTGGAAGAATTAGGTTTTTCTGGTAGTGAAGAAGCTGATGCTAGGAGGAATACCTGAATAATGCATTTTGCTTTTTTTTTTTAAATTGTTCTTTCCAAGTAAGGCAGGAAAATTTTACTTTTAAAAAATTATTTTTAATTATACACCTTTTTTTATTTGTTTGCCACTGAATGTCAGAACCATTTCAGCTATGGAAGTGGTGGAAATGTGAGTGGAATGGAAAATGAGGATTGAGAGGAGAGAAGGAAGTTTGATTAGCCTGAAAGAAAGCCTGTTGTTTACATCATACCGTAAAGTGTGCTCTGTTTGTGCTTTCTGGCAGCATCCATTTCCATTTCACATACTGATACCTGTTGCTGCTTTAAACTCCGTTCTCTTGTTAACTTGGTCTCCTTGCCATTTCTCACCAGCTAGTTTCAAAAATACGCTATTTTTTCTAATCTTTTTCCTTCAGAAGATCCACACTGTCTGACCCTTCTCACTCTTCATTGTCTACCTGCTTTTAGCAAAGTTGACTGGCAAAGGGAAACAGGAGACAGTCTTCCAGAAGGACAGGGTTGCTCTTAGTTGCAAGCAGCCTCTAGTGAGAATGTGAAGTGGTTCTCCAGCAGATCAGTAGGAGCAGCCAAGGAGATGGCACAGCTTGATCTGGCCAGTGTGGGTCTGTATTCTGTGGCAGTGAAGTGCCAGGTGGAGGTTATTACTATAGCAGGAGCTGAAGGTCTGACAGGAGAGGTAACAGGAAGTGTCTGGAGGTGAAACTTAAGGTAGAGTGCCTGTTTCTGTTCCTTAAGGGGCATAGTCTGTAGAGGGAGCTGAAGGGGAGTGGGCACTCAGGGTGTTTGTGGTGGAAAGGGTTCGTGTCAGGAGCTGCTGGATTTTGAGCATCTCTGAGATCCAGCTAAGACCCTTTTGAGAAGACAGTGTCTGACAGTGGAGGTCAAGGTGAGATTCAAGGTGGAAGGCTAAACACGAATAGTGGGAATTGTACAACCCTGGAGGCAGGCACATGAGGTGCCTGGTAAGGGTTCAAAGGGGGAATGTCTCGTCAGTACTGTGCCCCAGCTTCTTTACGCTTACCCTGTAATGAGAAGAAAACTTTGACTACTTGCTTAGTTGCATGATCTGCTCAGAGTCTTTTGTCTGCCTTATCCTGGCAGTGGCCAATATTGCCATTTCAGAAGTGGAGGACATTGCAGATTAATATTATTAAAATGCCATGCAATGTGAGCTTTACTAGACAAAACAGGAGCGTTATGTGCTGGTGGCTGCCTTGTCTAATGTAGAGGTGTACATTTTGGTAAGGATTTTAATGAGAGATAATAACACTGATGCGGGGTAATGAGGCCCCTTCAAGTGTTCATGTACACGTATGTCAGAATTGTCAGTGCTGTAAATGTCCTGGTATTTGTAATAGCAGTCTTCAAATGCAGTTACTATAAAGTCTTCTTGTCCTCTTTTCAATGCTTTCTCTGTACCATAATTTGTGCAGTTTTGTTTGCTTTATTTCAATGGTGCTGAAAAATTGAAAGCAAGTAAAGGAAGCAAAGCTTTGTACAAGGGGAAGGAGAGGTTTTATGGTTGAAATACTGTCTGAGAGAACTGGGTTCTTCTTAATCTCATTTGTTTCCTTGGTGAGACTAAATGTGTTACTTGAACTAGACCTGTCATAGGAAATGGCTAATTGTGTATGCCTTGATTGCTGTGTACTTACTCTAGTGAATTTTAGAGTTAGAAGAATCCTGAGTGTTTACTGGTTCAGTCAAAGGAAACTAATGCGAAGTGCTTGGAAATTTGTGTCCTTACTTGTACTCATGGATAAGATCTTGTAATTTGATAGTGCTTAGGGAAAAGTGAATGAGCATATTTTCTATATTGCATAGGGCTGAGATTCATGAGAAGTATAGTAGGTGTTCTGTTGTGGGGTGTACAGAGAAGTCTCTGTATGATATAGCCTCTCTACTTCTTTCTTTTTCTTCCAGGCTTCTCCATGAAAAAAATATTACTTTTATCCATTGTAGGTACATTCACTAATAGTGTTTTCCCTTCTCAGGGAGCCATGTTTTATTCTTTACCTTTAACAGAGATCTGGCAGCAGGTAGGGAAGAGGGGCCTCCAGTTCTTCTATATCATGGTCCGTGTGCAAATTCTGCAAAATGGAGAGTGAGCACAAGATGTATTAAGATGGTACAGGAAAAGAGGAGCTGGACTGGGGGAGTGGGCAAGGAGGGAAATATAGATGGAAAGTCATTGATATTTAACCAGTTTTCCCCCTTCCTCCCTTCGTTTTAACTTGCAGATATCCTTGATTTGCAGAAGGCATCTCAAAATGTTGTGTCGAGCTGCTCTGAGCCCTCTTGTCCGTCCCCCTGGATGGTGCTTTGTGTTACCGCCACATGCCATCGCAGCCATTTCCCGTTTATGTATGTATGAGAGAAAGCACACCTTTCTAAAATGTTGGTCTGGGCATGCATATGCTCTTTCCTATGTTGAAAATCATCTCATTAACATCATTCAAAACTTACAACCTCTGAAGTGAACTGTAGTTGAGGCTCTACTTTCTCAGTGTTACTTTCTCCCTTAACTCAATAATACTCAGCTGGATGTCTGAGTTTTTGTATTTTTCATTCTGACATGCATTTCAAGGAAAAAGAAAATTAATTGTAAAAGTACTGCTGCTGTAAGAGTAATTTCTACCTCATACATTCCTGAAAAACAAGATCTGATTATGTCTGCTCCCCCATCTGCATTTTCAAATGTCTTGAGTAAAGCAAAGAGCAAAACTCAAATTTACTTGGATTAAATTCAGGTGGAAAGATGCATGCAGGAAACCTGAGTGTAAATACATGGGTGCTCTATAAAATAGTTCTTCCCTGAAAACCTTATTTAAGAGAACCATTCAGTGTTTGCTTAATTAGTGGTCTGAAATACAAAAGGCAAGGATAGATAAACTCTATTAGATCAAGAAAGTAGCTGTTTACCATTGCATGCAAGATTAATTTCCCACTGGTCTATGTATTAGCAGTTCTCTTTTA
Organism: Acrocephalus scirpaceus scirpaceus; assembly: GCA_910950805.1. NCBI lineage: Eukaryota > Metazoa > Chordata > Aves > Passeriformes > Sylviidae > Acrocephalus > Acrocephalus scirpaceus. The sequence goes on from OU383781.1 coordinate 62,986,021, forward strand.
TTAATATCATATTTATATAATATTATTTATTATATATATTATATATAATATAATAATTATATAATATATAATTATTATATATTATTTTATTATAGAAATTATTATAATTATATAATAATATAATAATGTATAATAAATAATATTATATATTATTTATTAATATTATATTAATAACTATATAAATTATATTATAATAACTATATATATTATATATATAGTATATATATTATATAAATTATATTATAATAACTATATATATAATATAATAACTATATAAATTAAAATCTTGAAAATTCTAAACTTTTCATTTATGAGCTACAGCTCTGTTACTTCTGTATTTGTAATATTTTTAAATATTCCTAATTTTCTGAAGTCAGTAATTTTCACAGTGCTAACTATAAGAAGTTTGTTCCCAAGTATTGACAGTATCCAGCAGTGGAGCAACTCTTGTCACTTCATTGGTTGTGATCTAAAGCTGGAGTGATCATTTATCACAGAGACCTTTTTTGTTCTCCACTGTTTTCTGTTTGTTCTCCACGGGTTTTTTTCTGTTCTTTTTGAAGCTTTTTTTAACTTTTCAGTATATTTTGAAATTCTGTTTACTCCTGAGAAGCAAGACTTGTGCAGGCTATATAGAAGGATCTGCAGTGCCCCATACTTAAGTATGTTTCATATGTGTCCCTTTATTAAGGAAGTGAAACTGTTGACAGGTATGGGATATAAAAACTGTAATGCCTTTAAGTCTGCTTGTCCAAAACCCGGACTGGATGGCTATGTCAATTCCTCCCTAATTGCATGTGGAGCAAGTTAATGGGCTTGCATCTCCAGAAATGTTTGCCTGTGTAACCTGGGAGCCGATTTCATGTCTCAATCCAATGTAAAATAACTAAAAAAGGTAGATTTATGCAGCCATAGAGCAAGATTAATGATTAAGACTTTAGTGGGGATGAATTGAATTCTCTGCTTGTTCTAGAACTGTTGTCTTTTCCCTTATTTTTCTTAAGAACAGTAAATGGTTTCTTTTCAGATACTGGTTATCTCTTAGCAGCTACCTTCTTAGAACCTTCTAAACCCTGAAGCCAAGAGAACTGGAAATAAACTCTTTTCTGGTTATACTGTGTAGGTTAGGCAAATACTAAATAGTAGTACTAAATAGTAAGGTGTAATGCTGGAAACAACAGTCAAATTGTACTCCTTTGCTAAGCCTTTCCTATGTATTGTAGACCTTATTTAGATTCACAAGTATTCCCTTGTGAAAACTGGGGCAAGTGAAACTCCTGTCTAAATTCCATTTCCTGTTTTAATATGTGACATTTAGTGCAGCCTTCACTTATGATTAGTCACTTAAACTTCTTCTGTGTGTATAATGAGTGAAAGATCTATTTAATTAAAGCACTGTTAAATTAGAAGGGTTTTTTTTAATGTCACACAATGTCATGTGCCACTCCTGTCTTTCTCCAGTAACACCAAGAACAGTCACTTTAATTTATAAATGGATCTACTGTGTATTACAAAGCACCAAAATCAGAGATACTGAACATATGAAATATAATTGGGTAACTCTGGCATAGGATTCAGTTCACTGATTTGTAAAGAAGCCTCTGCAATTTCAGATGATACATTGGTTAGGACTGACTGCAATAGAATAGTTAGTTGTAAGACTCTTGGAGTGGTCACCTAGTCCCACTGCCTGATGCTTAAGGACTGCCCAAAGCTAAAGCACACTATGGGCATTGTTCAAATGCCTCCTGAACATTGACAGGCTTGGAGCACAAACACGTCTTCAGGAGGCCTGTTCCAGGGCTTGAACGCCACCATACAACTTTGAGTTACTATGTTCATCATGCCCCTTCAGTTCTCCCTAGTTTATCAATGTGCAAAAATACCTGGCTTAGAGAGGTTGTAAAAGCTGTTTTTCTTTTCTAAGAGTCAGGCCTTCTGTGCTGCTTCAGACAGGAAAACTCTTTGATTTATCTAATGAGGCAAGGCAAAAGAGATTGTTTTTAAAACTAGTCCTTGAGATGTGAGCTATATAGGCTCCTTCATAGTGTCTTTCAGTTTGGTCTTCTGGGTTCCCAGAGTCAGAGCTTCGTGATGCATAGGATATTGCCTTCTAAACCTTAGGGGTGGTTAGTGCTGCTCAGATACTCCTGTCTCTCACTTTGTTTTGGTGAATTGAAAGCTAGCTTCTCATTCGCAGTTAATGGGAAGTGTTTATTGTGAAGGGTTAAAAGCCTGAATGAAACACTTAAAACTGGCGGGTTTTTCCCTTTCTTTCTTTTTTTCTTTATCTACAGATCTCCCTTGCTTTAACCAAAGGTTAAGGAATGAATCCATCCGTTGTTGGAGCAACATTCCATTTATCACTGTACCACTCAGCCGTGCACATGGAAAATCATTTGCGCACCGCAGCGAGCTGAAGCATGCAAAACGGATTGTAGTAAAGCTGGGTAGTGCTGTTGTTACTCGAGGGGATGAGTGTGGCTTGGCCCTTGGGAGGCTGGCTTCTATTGTAGAGCAGGTAATTCTGTGGCTGAACATTTGTGTTAACTTCAGGTACTCAGTGATTGTTGGATGCTACAGAAGATTGTAGTAAACCGTCATAAAATATTGATACTCTTTAAAACAATGTGTTAGCCTTTCCCTTTTCAGCCCCCTATGCTGCAGTACTATAAACCATATGACTCAGTAAATTGTTTTTGAAGGTGTGGTGTGTTGATCGTGACTATCAGCTAAGCATCCACACAGATTCTTGTTTACTCCCCTCACCTCTGCCCCACCACCAGTGGGATTAGGCAGAAAATGGGAAGAGCAAAAGTAGAAAATTCATGGGTTGAAATAAAGATAGTTTAATTAGTCAGGGAAAGGGGAAAAGAAATCTGTGATGGCAATCCCCACCCCACACAAGCAAACTGAAGCCCTGCTAGTTCTTGAACGGTGGCCACCTTGGAAGACAACCTCCTGCGTTTTACTGTTCTGCAACTCTATTACTGTGCATGATATTATATGGTGTGAAAAGTCCCTTTGGCCAGCTTAAGGTCAGCTATCTCAAATGTGTCCTCTCTGAACTTGGTTGCCAGCTGCTAGCCTGCCTGCTGGGATGGGACATAGTGGAACAGGGATGGCTGTGCAAATGCTGCTCAGCATGGGGGAAAGATAAGGCTTTGATGCTGTGCAAGCACTATTTAGCAATAGGCAAAACATTGGAATGTTATCAAAACTGTTTTAGAACTGAAATCCGAAACAACAGTATCATACTAAAGAATGTTAACTCTATCTTGGCCAAACCCAGTATAGAGGGAGAGATTTGCACAGTGAGGTTTTTGTGCAATAAGTAAGACATGACTGGGGCATTAGTTGTCTCTAGTGGGAAGGTGGCACTGAAGTATGTGAACTCTGCAAAATGAGTCAACCCTTCCTGATCACCTGAGCATTCGTAGAGTTCCTCCAGAGAAAAGCCTGAAACTTCATTAACTGTAGAAAAAACTGATGGGATGAACTCATGTATTTCTTCTCCAAAATGAAAGGGTTATCTTGGTAAGCACTGGACTTGTCCTTTCTGGGAAGTAAAGCTAACATAATCTATTAAATTCATGTAAGACATTTAGCTGTGGAACTTTGAAAGGAAAAGGCCCAGATAATGTAAGGAGGAAGTAATCGAAAACTTTACTATTGAGAGCTGGCCTCCTCACTTCCAGAATTCAAAGTCACCGTATAATGGTAGCTTTGGGAATGGGTGGATTCAAGCATTTTTCAGTCACAGAAGCTGGTATTGTGAAAAGAATAGATTGCATGCAGTTGTCGGCATAGCTCCCAGGTGGCTTGGAAGGTGTGCAGAAGTATCGTGAAGGGTGATTGCCTTACTCTGTGAATCCATAGAGAAATCAAAATGCTTGTGTCAGCAGGAATTGGTGAGCATAAGGATGTAGTAGCCAGGACTGTCTTGCTCTTACTGATCATATGCCAGGCCCTATTTCTTATTTCCTTTACTTACAGGTCTCAATGCTGCAAAATCAGGGCCGAGAGATGATGATTGTCACCAGTGGGGCTGTAGCTTTTGGAAAGCAGCGGTTGCGTCATGAGATCTTGCTTTCTCAGAGTGTGAGGCAAGCACTTCATTCAGGCCAGAGTCAGCTAAAAGATATGGTGAGAGGCTGGTGGCACTCCTGCTTTTCCATGAGTGTTGGGTACTAACTGTTCAAGTCACTGCCTGACAGCTGCTCTTTGTCTTTGTAGGCTATTCCAGTCTTGGAGGCCCGAGCCTGTGCAGCAGCTGGGCAGAGTGGACTAATGGCTCTGTATGAGGCCATGTTTACACAGTACAGCATCTGTGCAGCTCAGGTAAGGCGTTTCTTCTTTCCTAGACTGATTTGCTGCTTTTGGAGCTTATTATTGTCACATAAATGGTAGCTTATACAAGAATGCCTTGCTAAATATTTCTAAAACAGAGTTATCTATTGTCAAGATACAATGAATATGCTTTTTCTCCTTGGAGTTCAGGTGTGTCCTGCTCTTTTATAGCAGGGAGAGTCTGTTAAGATGTCTTCACAAAAGCTGAAGTTGGTGGTCCAAAGTGAGGGTTTTAAAACTGCAAGTAACTAAACTGCGACACATTCTGTAAAGTTCACGGAAGTGCATATCCACACTTCAGAATTTGCTGTCCATCTGCTCTTCAAACCTTTCCAACTTGTGGGTGATGGTATCCCTGGCCTGGGTCTTACACTGAAGGCTGCAACTGTATCAGTTAAAATACACTTAAACAGACTTTGCTTATCTTGGATACTCTGAAAATGCAGAATTGCTTTAACTGTAAGGCCTTATTTGTTTAGATACTTGTAATGAATTTAGGAGCCTAGTATGAAGTCTTCTTGGAGGAACTTCTTACTGTAATATGGTAGAGCCAATATAGCCAAATTGTTTATAATATAGCTAAAAATCATTATAGGTAATGCTGGATTGTAATCTTGTTCAAATCTGTAGACAACAGATATATTAATTCTTTTCTATCATTCCTTTGATAGAAAAGAATTAATTGCCCATGCAAAAAAGCTTAGCATACACATTGATTCCAAGTGCTACTGTGCATTTGAGCGGTGGAATTGTTTCCTTAGTTCTCAAATGTCCAATGACAGAGTAAAAACAAAAAAATAATCTCTCCAGAGCAGACATTGAGGGTGTTTTTTGTCTTAAAACACCAAAAGAAAGGGGTGCTATCTGCGTGCAAGATCGTTTCAGAAGAGCAAGTGAGTTCTAGTGAGTGGAAGAAAAGTCTTGATATAATGCATTCCTTCTGCTTGCTACAAGTAGGAACGTTAAAGTGTGAGGAAAAACTGGAAGGGCAACGTCCTGAGCAATCTATTGATATTGTCTAGGGTCTTAGTAGTTATCATGAGCATCTATGTTCTGATTACGATCTTTTTTTCCAAGTTCATTCTTCGTGTGTGACCTTCCAGCTTGAGATAGGCTATTACAGGCTTCGATGGAATAAACCTGATAGTGTTGTGGAAAGAACATTTCTCACTTGTATTCTATATCTTAAATATGGCTTTTGTTTCTTTAGTGACCCAAAAAGCATCACTGCTCTGTTATGTTAATACATAAGTTTATATGATGTTCTCATAGGAAAGGTGATAGGCTAAGTAGTTTCTTTCTTCCTTTTAGATTTTAGTCACCAATCTGGATTTCCACGATGAACAGAAGCGTCGCAACTTAAATGGAACATTACATGAGCTTTTAAGGATGAATATTGTCCCTATAATTAACACTAACGATGCAGTTGTTCCACCTCCAGAGCCAAACAGTGATCTGCAGGGGGTAAATGTGGGTAAAGTATTGCAAGGGGTGGAGGGGGGGGTCCCGCTTGCAGATGGTGCAGTGCTAATATGTACTTGACTAATGCCATAACCGGGGACCTCTGAAGTCTTCAGCAGAGAAGCAAAGATACAGAATTAGTACCTGGACAGAGGGTACTGGAAGACTGTGTTGAATTGTCTGTATTTGGCATGATACATTGTTGTGGGTGAAACCAGGGCAGATACCGTCTGCTTCACCAAAAGCAAGCATGCCTCTGCAGGTCATCTAATCCAGCACCCCTTCTTAAAACAGCATCAGTTAGTGCCTCTTGCCCTGTCACTGGGCACTAAGGTGGAGAATGAAAGTACTGATGATACTGCTTGTCGTTTGGATACCACTTTACTGAAGCATATGTACTTTCACACAAAGATCACCTTTGAGGTTTCCAGTGGGTGTGAAAAAAGTAGCTCAGAAGGACTTGTTAGTGCTGCAGTAGATTGCTTTTTTATGTTGGCACCAAATATTTCTTCGTTCCTCACACTATTCACTGCTTCTGATATGCATGTATATTACAGGTAATTAGTGTGAAGGATAACGACAGTCTAGCAGCACGACTGGCTGTGGAAATGAAAACTGATCTCCTGATTGTTCTTTCAGATGTAGAAGGTTTGTGAGTAATTTCTTTAATTTCTGGTTTTAATGAAGCACATCAGGTTGTCGAACCAACCTCTTTTCCTGCTTTACTGATATCTTCAGTTCATCTCTTTTACAAGGACAATTGGAATGTACTGCAGTAACTCTTTAAGGCCTATACTCAGTGTTGATGCTATGGCATAAGCCAACACTGTTGAATCTGGGTTGGTGAGAATGCATGTGAACCTGAGAGCTGTTCCAGATCCCAGAATACCACATGTACTATGGTACTTCTGCTAGCCTCTCAGAGTTGTATGATAGTCAGGAATATTCAGGATAAAAGCTATGCATCTTGAATTAGGAGTATAAACTAAATCCTATTCTACAGTAGTTGGTTTCCTCTGGCAGCAGGTTCTGTCAGTGAATTATCAGTATATTGCAAATCCTGGTCATTGCTTTCCAGATACCTGACTCTTGCTAGTTTTCTCTGTTTCCCTTACTTTTGGCTTGCACTGCTTTAGTCTTCTGAGCTGTGCTGTTGTGACATAAACCTGTCGCCTGTGGATGTTGAACTTCCTTTTCTAGAGCGAGGAGGGTAGTGGGTACAGTTTCAGATCAGTGCAGTCCACACCACCTTAAGTCACATAACCTTTTCATCTTCTCCAGATGGGTTTCTTTCATTAGATCCTGGCCTTCAGCACATACTTGAGGCCCTGAGGAGGAAAGAGGTGTCTTTCCATAAGCACAGTTCCTTTTAGCAGATGCAGCCAGGTTTCATGGTTAATTCTAGTTGAAATGACTGTCTTAGAATAACTCATAAAAGCAGTAGTCAAAAGAGTTTGTAAAAAAACTCAAAAAACCAGCACACCTGTCCTCCCAAGTTTATTCATTCAGTGTGACAGCTTGTTTATGGAAAGATGTCCTCTACTTCCTAAGCTATCAAGGGTGGGCATAGATAGACTGCACTTGTCTAATTTGTTGTGGCAGTATTTGTGCACTCAGAATTTCTGGGAAGTGTAGTGGTAGAGTTGAAGTTTAATATGTTAGGTCAAGCAAAGTGTCATACAACTCCAAGCATAGTGACATTAAATTACTTGATTTTAAAAAATGCTAATAAGAGCATGTCTCTGTAGCGTTGTATTCCTTTTTAGCAGAATTCAGTAGTTACCCTTTTTACATGTTTCTGAATTGCCCATTTTCTCGCGGTGCAACCCACCATTCAAGAATATCATCTGACTCTTAGGTGGAGAGGACTATTCTTTGCCTGTTCAGATGGGGGTTTGTGAATGTAAGCCCTGATTTTGAACATCTAAAACTGTCTCAAATCTCAACCAAATGTCTTTGCCTCCCAGCTTGCTTGCTGCTATTCAACATGTGGATTTTTCGTTTCTAAATTTTTTAGGCTTTTAATCAACCTATACTTTTTTGTGTCTGCCAGTTAAGAATTTTGTGCTTTCAGTCCCACAAAAAGAAGGGTTCAGTGGAAGTTTTCAATCCTATAAAGTGGAACACAGCTTTTTAGCCCCATCTTGTTTTGTTTGTTTGTTTTTGTATGTGTGTGTGTGTTTTGGGGTTTTTTTGTTTGTTTTTTTTCTGTAGGCGAGCTTTGGACATGAGGGTATATGACTGATTTTTATTATTTATTTCAGGACTCTTTGACAGCCCTCCAGGGTCTGATGACGCAAAGCTTATTGACATATTCTACCCAGGAGACCAGCAATCTGTAACATTTGGAACCAAATCCCGAGTGGGAATGGGTGGCATGGAAGCTAAGGTAGAAATATGGAACATTTGCTTCATAATCGGGAAGGAAAGGGAGCTACATGAGATGATTGTGTTTTGTGCTGCTGTTCAGATGGATCTTGGCAGGCTGCAGGAATGGGCAGGCGGGAATCTTAGGAGTTCAGTAAAGGGAAATGCTGAGTCTTATGCCTAGGGACACTGGTATGGACTGGAGAACTGACTACTCGAATGCAGGTTGAGTGAAAAGGGTATAGGGGTCCTGGTAGACGCCAGATGGAATGTATACCAGCAATACGGCCTTTGGGCAAAGCAGGCCAGCAGTGTATGGAAAAGAGCATAGCCAGCAAGTCAAGGAAAATGATTCCTTTCCTCTAGTGAAACTCTACATCTGTAGAGTTGTGTCTGGTTCTAGACACTGCAGTACAGGAAGGACATGGCAGGCTACAGTGAAACCAACAGAGAGCCATGATTATGATAAAAGAAGTGGAGCAGTATCACACTAAGAGAGGCTGAGAGCTAGGATTGTTTACAGCAGATAAGAGAAGGTTTGGGTATAAGTAGCTGAAGGAAGGGTTTAGAGAAGGCAGAAACAGATTCTTGTCAGTGGTATCCAGGGAACAGACAAGGTCATGGGCACAGAATGAAATACAAGCGATTAAATTGAAATGTAAGAATTTTACAATGAGCTTGCTGAAGCACTGGAGCAGGTTGCCAGGAGAGCCTGTGGATCCTCTGGAGATGTTCAAAACTTGACTGGATGGTGCCTTGAGTAACTTGCTCTAGTTGACGCTGCTTTGAGCAGGCAGTTGGATTATGATTTCCAGGGATCCTTTCCAGCCTCAGCTATTCTTTGAGTACCCTGAAATGGTATATGGGATCCTTTGGTTTTCTTTTAGGTCCATGTGAATTGAAAAGAGCAAATAAAGAACTGCACTCCAGTAGATTTTTAAAGGTGACATTTGGAACTGTATTTTAGTGTTTAAATAAAGAGTCAGTCCTCAGTTCTTTCTTATGTGATAATTCAAAGACTTTGGGAATCCCCATCTCTTAAATCTGATATGGTACCTCCCTCTCCTTTCTGAGTTTGTACAATGTATTGTTTACTTCTGAAGGATATATTGGTGGAGATCAAGGTACTTCAGTCTTTGGGTGCAAAATTAGTAGAGGTGAGAGGGCTAATGGGTTTTAGTGCTGTGTGCAGTCAGGTGGTCCCAGTATTCATTGCTGTGGGTACATAAACATGGGTGTGTTGTGTGACTTCAGCATATGTCTCATGAGGCTGAGCTATGCACTGCTGTAGTATTAATTGCTGCAGGTTTCTCTGGGATGTATCTGGAAAGTTGTCTGTAAAAACCAAAGCAGATCTTGACTAAGCAGGAAAAGACCAAAGTAAAATTCTTCACTAGTTACGTTATTAATTATTTCCTTTTCTAAAGAATCAGGTAAGGCATACTCTTAAGTATCAGAGCATGGACTGGACGGTGGCAAAAGGAGGAGGCATTTGTAACTATGACTTTCCCTTATCTGGCTTCTAGGATAGTTTAAACAATTCCAGGTATTGAAGATAAAGCTGCCAAGGTCAGAGACTAATTTAATTGAAAAAGTAATAATCAGAGTTACTTGGTGTCTTCTGAGTCACTTAGAGGCAAATCTTGATGCAGGTGTAACAAAAATTTGCTACAGTTGAGAAGGTAGGTGACATTTTTGGAAAACTGTAGCATTAGTCGAAAACAGATGGTGGCTCAAAGAACAAATCCTGATTTTCAGCGTGAAATTTGAGCAATAATGAAGCACCTTATGGTCTTTTAGTAGCCGAGTTTGATGTGATAGGGCTATCTGACCTTTGTGCCTCATAGAGAGACTGTAACACCAAACTGTGGAGCTATAGTTATACCAAATTGTGGAACCATATTAGGAAAGCATAGAAGTGAGTAAGCAGAGAAGCTCTTGCAATTAAATAAATGACACATAATTAAATATAGTAGTGGATAATATTGCCCATTCCTTGACTGGGAAAAGAAATTATAGAAACCACTGGCAGTACCTCTTCAGCAGGTAGCATCTGGGATTTGAGAGAAATCGTATTCTGCAAAAAAATATGTGCAAAGCAGCTAATCTTAGGACCAATCAGTGCTCAGTGATTTCAAAGGGTCCTTATTTATGAGCTAATCCTGATGTAAATTTAACATACTGTAGAAGGGTTAAGCCAATGTCAGTATTCCAACACTGAAGTTCAGAGATTCCCAAAGTGTGTTGACTGCTCTTTGAAAGCATAAGCAATCAATCTGGACATCAGAGTGGACCAAGAAATCTTGTTAAGAGTGGTGATTCAAATAACCAGTGAATCTCTTGCAGCTGGCTCTGTCTTTTTCTGTAGGTGAAAGCAGCTCTGTGGGCCCTGCAAGGAGGCACTTCAGTAGTGATTGCAAATGGAACCCACCCAAAGATCTCAGGTCATGTCATCACAGATATTGTAGAAGGGAAAAAAGTTGGAACTTTTTTTTCAGAGGTAAAACCTGCAGGTGAGTACAGAGTTAATGTGTACCTTGAGGGTTGTAGAGATTTTCTGAAAAAATAGAGTTAAAATTTGTCTAGAGCTGTGCAATAACTGGGAAACCACCCTCTGCTTGCAAAATGGATTTTGGAAGGTATTTTCTAAAGTCGGGATAGAAACTGCTGAATTCCCTGCTCTTCTTCTCTCCAGCTGATAAACTGGTGCATCAGACTTTCATTTGAAGGATGCAATGAGAAGAGTAGAAGTTTTGCATTTTTTAGTCTTAGGAATTATCATCAAGTATCCATGATGTCAGTGTGAAAATACAAATATAGAATATGCTGCTGAACTAAGGTAGTGTTTAGTTTTATTTTTTATCATTAATTTCTTTTACAACTCAGTCTTCTGGTATGGTTGGTAAGAATGTTTTCATGCCACTGCATTGCCAGAACTGTGTAATAATTGCTGGATAAAATCGGACCAAAGATCCATGACCATAGCAAAATAAGATACTGGAGTGATGCTTTGGACTTGCACTTTAAGCCAAGTGAGTTTCTTTGTGTATAGTAATCCGTAATGGATTTCTTTTATAAATATGTCAAATCATCTTTTAAACACACTCGGTGTCATTGTGCTCAAGTGCCCTTTTGTTTAGCCTCACTATATGAAGTTGGTATCAGCAGTAGAGCTTTTAATCTTGTTATCCCATTCTGAATCACAAATATGGTAAGTAGGAAAAGTCTGTCCCTGTGGACTGTTGAGGTGTTTACTTCAATCATCTTTGTCTTCCATCTTCCAAAACCCACACTTTGGAAATTCAAGTAACTTTTTAAAACCGATTATATCTGCTTACATACATAATTCTTCTCCAAGAACACTAAAAAAATGCCGTATTTTGTAAAGTATGATAACACTTCCAAAAGCAGGCTTAAGATGTCTTAAATTAGTTGAATTAATCTCATGTCCACAAGTTCTTTTCTTACACTTCCCACTATACCTCTCTATAATTTCTACTCTGGCAATTTCCATGGGACTCTTCTTAGATGGAAGCTGGGTTCAAGTCACCTGCTTTGCAGATTGTTTCAGGAGAGTTAAAAATGGCACGTTTTCCATGAGCTACATGGAATTCTTTTCGGAAGTGCTACTCGATCATGGTGACTTGAAGCAGAAACACAATGTATTTTATTTAATTTCAGCACCCTGCTTCTAAACTGCAAACAAAGAAAGACAGAGGGGAAAGTAATTTTTCTGCAAGCTGTTACTAGGGTTTTGGCTTCCATTGTTGTTTGTGTGATCCCATGCATGCATTCCTCAGCTGGATACTTAAACTTTTCAAAGTTTGTCTCCTTTCTTTCAGTAGCCTTCTATGCCCTAGACTTAGCTATCCTGTTGTTCTTTTACCCTTTGTCAAGTCTTTTTGATATGTGCTGTACACTTGCTGTGACACAGAGACAGAATCTTTCTGATGATTTTTTATGTAGGGACCATAACAGTATTTTTGTGTCAGGTACAGACTTTTCTGTCTTAGGATACAACATTTTTCTTGAATTTGTTAAAAACTGTATCAGCTTTCATGCTCTAAACAAAGAATTGAAAGACAAATGTCCTAGCACTCACTTCTGCCTATGCTGTTACTTTGTCTGCATAGCATATTCTTGGGTTTTTTTGCAGGCCCTACTGTAGAACAGCAGGCTGAAATGGCTCGAGCTGGTGGCAGGACCTTGGCGGCTCTACAGCCTGAGCAGGTGACAGAACAATATGGCCAAATTGTTAATACTGTCCATGTGTGGCAAGTTTTACAACACAGATTTACAACATAAATGGGCCCCTTGGGACAAGAATCTATTATTGCTGTGCCAGATCCATTGTTTGTATTGTAGTCTGCTTAAAAAAGAGAAAAGCAAAAAGATCATGTTCCTTGGGGCCGTGAAGTAATATGGGCTTTCTTGTGGGGTTTATAAAAATTTTGATAGCATCAAGTAACACACAGAAGTGAATTGTGATCAGAGTTGCTGAAGAATTAACTGGAATAACTTGCTCCATTCACACCTGTGTGGAGTTCAGCGTACAACATATATACAAAAGTGGAGCTGTAGACAATTACTACTCTGCAGCTGGATGGGTATGATGTGGTACAAGGTGCTTTTGAAAGACATGTGAGTTTGGTGAAGAAGACTGGGCAAAAAAAGCAAGATAATAAAAAGCAAGGTAAAGGCTGAAGCAGTGTGTGGTCTTCTTTTTCAACATGATGCAGGCTGGAAAAACCAAGTTGGCCAAGTATCAGGAGAGTTAAAATAGTGAGAAGATGTGGTCAGCATAAATGGACTGTAGGAACTAAATGTCAAACAGCATGGACTTTGAGTAAGAAGTCAGTTCAGAAACTGTTTTCTCTTTCAGAGAGCAGAGATTATTTATCGTCTTGCTGACTTACTAACAGACCAGAGAGAAGAAATTCTCTTGGCAAACAAAAAGGACCTAGAGGAGGCTGAAAATAAAGGTACTGTTTCAAATCCTTCCATAGTAACACTGTTATCTTGGACCTCTCTGGGTGTCAAGACAAATGAGCAGAATGAGAATCTTCTGTCACCTAGGATTGGGCAGTATGGCTGACAGATTATTTTACCCAGGACTTTGAGAGCTTGTCAGTGTAAACAGCAGCAGCCTCCTTCATTGCATAAAACAGATGCCTTCGTAGGAGAAAATACTGAGGCGGTGCAAAACACAGAGTGATGTATTGGGGAAAAAAAAAAAGAATGGAACAAATATCTCTGTTACTGTCATGCATACAGTGAGTATTTTCTGGGCTAGTTAATGGAATGTTTGGTTCCTGAAGGGAAGGCTATCATCTTTACACTTAAATTGATGCTCACTAAAGCATCAGTTGTCCCCTTCTGATTGAGGAAGATTCTCTTTAGGTGGCTCAGATGAAACCCATTCTTCTGTGTTAGACTGATGTGTTCATTGAGAAGCTGGAATTGAGATGTGTACATGTTGGCATAGCAACTACATGAGATACATCATGAATTGTTATACTTTGTGGAGGGCTGAGTATTTGAGTGGGACATTGCTGGGTTAACTTAACTGTTTAAACATGTTCAAACTAGAAAATTCAAGTTGTTCTTGTCCAGTCTGCGCAGAAATGCTATGCATGTGTCTGCACTTTGGTGTTTCTGTTTATAAAACAGAAAGATGAAATTACTGTCTGTACCTTCCAGAAATACTGCAAGGGTAGAAATCTCTAAGAAATTCAGTTATGCATTCAGTACATGAAATAGAACAAACCTTATCTTTCTGGATGTTGATGGTTTGAGCGGTTGTTTCATGTACAAACCACTTAAACCTCATTAATTGAAAATGTGGTGGGTGAAATCATCGTCATATTTGAGGGCTTTTATTGTGATTACCAGACTTGATGTTGTGCATTTTTAATCTCAGGTAGATTACTTGGTAGGGTGGGGGAAATATCTTAATTTTCCTTAGGTTCAGCACCCATTTAAGTCACTTCTGCTTGAGCCCAGGAAGACCAATCTATCTTCAGCACAACTTTTTCTTCTTTTAGGGAGATTAGCACTCCCTTTGTTAAAACGCCTAAGTCTGTCTACTTCAAAGCTGAACAGCTTGGCTATTGGTCTGCGTCAGATTGCAGCATCCTCTCAGGACAGCGTCGGCCGTGTAATTCGACGAACTCGAATAGCAAAAGACCTGGATTTGGAGCAGGTGACAGTGCCAATTGGTGTCCTTCTCGTGATCTTTGAATCTCGTCCTGACTGCCTTCCACAGGTTTGTAAGGAAGATAGATTATACTGTTGGGTATTTCTGTTGGTGAGCAAGCAAGAGACTACAAAAAGTATTGTTTCAAAGGACTCTTGCTTGGATTCATCTACAATTGATTTTGTTGGCATCCCTAGTTTTTATCCAGAGATGTTCTCAGAACTTGCTTCTGCAGTGTTCAGTTAATCATTTGTCTTATGCCAGGAATAAGGCCGGTATGTTAAGGGCAAATGCCTTTCCTTGCAGCACTGTGTGGAAGGGCTGCTGTAAGTAAATGCTGTTATAAAGTGCATGAAATTATGGGTGCTGAACTAATGTTGCAGAGGCAACCTTGGTCTTGCTTTCTAACTCCCAACTACTTTACAGCAACTGAAGTAGATTTTAAAATGAAAACAAAAAAAACCCCTGATTAGCAACATTTCTTTCCACAATTAACGTTAGGTATCTGGGAAGCTTGATTGAGAAGTTCTCTAACATATGAGCGGGTGTTTGAGTAGAAAATGATGGGTATAGCCACTTTAAGAGGATGTGAGGCTCAACCAGTGGACAGCTTTGTACTTCATGCCAGATTTTTGTGAGTAGTCCCCATTTCACAGTGAGAAGGAGTATGCTGTAAGAAAAGTTCCTGTGAAACAAGAATGCAGTAGTCTCCCTTGACTTCTGGCGCTGTTTGTTGCAGATAACCAGTATGTTACCTTGTTGAATTTGCATCTGTCTTCCTGGACTTCAACCCAGGTCTCTTGCCTTGCTTAGCTGATATCTTCCTCCTTCTGTTTGCTGTATCTTAAAACTTACACCAGACTGACTCCTGCTGGCTTTCCTGCCCTGCCCTCCCTTCCCCTGCTTTGTTTTATAGACAGGATAGCTTGTCTTGGTAGTTGCTTTGCTTCTTGCCAACCTCCTGTCCTCATACTCACATCACGCTTCCTGATTGTCTTAGTTTGAAAGACAGGTATGTACTAGGGAAGGCAGGAGCCTCCTTTGGAATGGAGAATATAAACCCTCTCCCTCCAAATGATTGTAATTTTGAAATCGAGGGGCTCTCAGGCAAGGATAGGAGGGTAGGAATAACAGTTCTTTACTAGTATGTATAACAAGGCAAACAAACAACAATAACTATGGCATTAACAACAAATCAGAAACCAAGAACCTCGTGACAGCCTTCTTGGGCGAGACGGGAAGGGATGGAAGAGAGGATTTGCTTCACAAAACCCTGGGGACAGTCAGATCCCGGTACTCCTGCAGGACTCTAAGGAGCACCTAGCTGGAACGGCAGGAAATGAGCAGAATGAGCTTCTGATATACATCTCATCCAGGCTGGTGGATGAGATGTATCAGAAGCTCCGCAGTGGTAGCTGGAACTGCGGGACATTCCAGCAGGGCAGGGGGTGCTGGGCTACAGCGTAGCAAAAGACCCAGAGCAGTGCCCAAGAAGCGGCAGGTGCGGGATGGTGGCAGTGGCCTGGCTCCAGCAGGGCGGGGAAAGGCGAGCTCAGGATTCCTGGGCATGTGAGCAAATGGTGGTAGGTCCCTAGGACTGGGCTTCAGTGATGATAGTGAATTCTCCCACAGTAAGCAACGGCCTGACCCTTCTTCTTCTGATGCCCAGGGGAGAGAGAGAACAGCTGCCCCCAGCCCCATCCTTTACCTGCCCCCCAAAACTCCTGGTATTTTCCCCCTCTGAGAGAAACTCACAGAGACAAAAAGAGGTGTATCTAGGTGCTACACTCCTCTCCTTTGGCCACTTCTTTGTTTTTTCTTAAGTACCCAGTAGTTAGTTTCCTAGCAACTTACAGGGAAAAAAAAATCTATAAGTAAAAAAGAAACAAATCTAACCCCCAACATTGATGCAACTTCAGAGGACCATCTTTGCTAACTCTGTGTTTGAATTGCATGATTTCTGTCCCATCCTGTATCTGATAGTAGGAGTGTATCTGATTGAGGAGAAGTTCCCCCCTCTTAGTTTACTACTGCATCTCATGCTTGTTTGGGTTAAGATTTAATAATCTTCTGGTGAGCATATACAAACCACATGTTTGCCTCTAATATTCACAGGGCGAAATTGCAAACATCTTTCAAGAGACTGTTTTGTATAGATTCCATTAAATCCAATTGTTGCTCTGAAGTAAAGTCATGTTCTACTAGTCTTTGAGACTGAACCATTTTGAAACTCCTTACCTTACCCCTTTCTTTTCATTTTTTCAAACGATGTCAAAACTTTACTTTTAATCTTACGCCTCTTTACTTAAATAAGCTTATTTGTTTAGTTTTCCTTTGTGATACTGATCTGGAGGGGCAGATACTTAGAAGGTACTTTTAAAATACAATCAAATGGCTTTTTAATGCCTAGTTCTGTAAGTTAAAAAGACGCACAATAGTTATGTAAGGCAGACTTCCCAGATGGTTATACTGCAGTGTGTTTTTTCTAAAGTGTTTCCTATTTTTTAATATTCTTTTCAAATGAGGTAGAATATCAAGCATTGTGATTATTATTACCCATTTGATACCAGAAGGGGAAGGATGTATCTGGTTGGTTATTTTATGAATCAGGATCTAAAATATGCCAGCAAGCTGACTTCTTGTTAGGCATGAGCCGGGCTAATTTTGGCATCAGCATCTCAACAACATAAAATAGATACTCTCTCTAATGAGTGTAGGTTTGGTGATGATATATACAGGTGATGATACGTATAGTCTTTCCCAGAAGATAGTAATACAGCAAAATAACTTAAAATACTGAGTTTGTTTATTCTAAAGGTTCTGGAAAGGAGGTGATTTTGTTTTCCAAAGGAGTGCATGCTTTTAAACTTTTATTTAAGTAGGTGGACAAATTGTGAGGCCATTGAGAATGAAGTTGGGATGAGAAATATAAAAAAGGATACCAAAAAAAAAAAAGTTTTGAAACAAGATTTATTGCATCTGACATAGTCCAAGGTAGAAAAGAACAGAAATCTCTTGTATTGCTGGACTTAAATGGGTGCAATCTGACACCTTAAACAGAAGGGCAGCAATATCTATTGGTTTCTTCTAGTGATAAACATGGGAGCAAAGATAATGCAGGGCCTATTGTCTCAATTTTTTTTTCTCCACACTTAGAGCAAGTGTTGTCTATTTATGACTGCTGTTCTAGGCAGAATGATGAAAATGTTTTTCCTATTCATAGGAAGAGCTTATTTGCCACTCTCTGTTGGAGTGATGTTAGGTACAAGAGTTCTTGCTCTTGAAATTATTCTCCTTGGGGTAATTGCCCCCACGGCTATCCAGTTCACGTGAAGCCCTATGTCCATAGTTTCCTCTGACTTTTTCACTCTGGTCTCCCCATGGCAATAGTACCCTGAAAACTCAAGTTTGTTCCTGAAACTAGCACATTTAATTTCTGGACTTAAATGGGCTGCTACTTATAATGATTTTTCGGAGCCATGAAAGGAAAACTGTGGATTACTATTGAGTAAGTCAACTGAACAAAAAATCCTGGTTTTATTTTGCGGGTGTTACTCTGACAGAAGAACCAGATTACATTTAAGGGTTTGGGTTTTTTTTTTTCCCCATAATAAACTCCTTTGACAGGTGTCTGCTTTGGCCATAGCCAGTGGAAATGGCTTACTACTTAAAGGAGGGAAAGAGGCAGCACATAGCAATCAAATCCTTCATCATCTGACACAAGAAGCACTCTCTATTCATGGAGTCAGAGATGCAGTGCAACTGGTAAGTGCCTAGAGTTAAATCAACTATTTCTTTGCTATGGTATGTATAAAAAGTGTGGGCAAAACTTGAGAGTTCAAACTGTAAACTCTTTGTATTGCAACCACTACAGGTGAATACAAGAGAGGAGGTAGAAGATCTCTGCCGTTTGGATAAGCTGATAGATCTCATCATTCCACGTGGTTCATCACAGCTAGTCAGGAATATCCAGAAAGCTGCTAAAGGAATTCCAGTGATGGGACACAGTGAAGGGATCTGTCATGTATATGTTGACATGGATGCCAGTGTTGAGAAGGTCACACGAATAAGTAAGCTGTGGGAGGGTGACTTGAATTTCATGGGTGCAATTGAACTTGAATGCAATGTAGTTATGGTAATTTATCATTTATATAATATCCAAAATCATTGTTGTAAATGTTATGTAACCAAGGATCTACTCTTAAACCTCAGTCA
Source organism: Acrocephalus scirpaceus scirpaceus (assembly GCA_910950805.1). Taxonomy (NCBI): domain Eukaryota; kingdom Metazoa; phylum Chordata; class Aves; order Passeriformes; family Sylviidae; genus Acrocephalus; species Acrocephalus scirpaceus. The sequence continues at coordinate 63,004,610 of OU383781.1, forward strand.
GAGACTCAAAGTGTGAATATCCTGCTGCCTGTAATGCTCTGGAAACTCTCCTAATTCATCGAGACTTGCTGAGAACGCCGTTGTTTGATCAGATCATAGACATGTTGAGAGTAGAACAGGTTAGTCTCTCATACTTGTGTTTTGTGGTTTTTGTCTGGTTTTTTGTTAAAACTTTAGGAGTATTTGGTCTGGCTGGTTTACATGGCGTAACATGTCTGTTTACATGGCATAACATTTCAGTTACCCATATGTGTCTTTGTACATGTCAATTAACTTTGCTTGTGCACACAGCGTCAAGCGTTTCTGTAGAAATTATCTGAAAGCAGTTTATTCATGACAGCTACAGGCTGTTAATGGAATACCTTTGCTATATACTTCCTTGTATATAGCAAAAATAATCTTCTGCTATAAAAGCATATACACAACCCTTTCTCTACCCTTTCAAATTCAGCCAGATGCAAAGCCTCGTCTTCCTAAATCTATAATTTAGCTTCTTACCCAAGTGAATTCCCTTCCTGTTTTTATCCTTTCTGAATTTGCTTCATACATGTGTTTTTTAAAATTTTCCTCTTGTATGCCCTTTATTCCCACCAGTTTTCCCTCCTGGTATGTGAAAGGATATCAAAAGGCCAGCATACTAATTAGCTGTTCAGACACAAGGAATGTTTTTTCAGTAAAGGTAGCAGAGATGCATCAGGAAGAAATATCCATGAAGTAGTATGAATTGCACATAAATCAAGGGTTTTCACACAGCACTGTGTATTTGACAAATAGAGTGCACAGGCAGTGATTAATGCAGGATAGACAGATCATACTTTTTGAGGATGTTATAGTAACATAACTATATGGGTTATAGTAAAATAAGCTGATAAGTAGTCAAGGAGCAAGTTCTCAGTGTTTGGGGCTTTTTAATATCTTGTTTAGTTGTTTCTTGGGAAGGGTAGAGTGCAGGGTAGATGTTTGTGTTTTGGATGGGAGGAATATGAATAATACTAGTGCATTTCCACCAACAACCCTAACCCATTTCCTTATGCAGTGGGGAGAATATTATCTCTGTCTAATCTGACCTGACAACAAGAAACATGCAAATATTGGGCAGGATTATGCAATTAAAATAATTTATAGTTGCACAGGTAAATGCTGGTTTACAGATATCGTCTTAAAAGCCTTCACATTTAGTAGACTTATGCCTTATTTCCCATTTATTCTTTTGTTGTCAAAATTTCTTGTGTTTCATTTGCATGGAATTTCTGTGCTGTATCTGTTCTAAATTATCTCTCATTGTTTAGGTGTTTTGGCAGAAGTTGATAATGTGTTAAAACCTTCTTTATAACAAACAAAAAACACCTGTGTAAGTTTTTTTGGGTTTGGACCCAGTAACTCCTTTGTGTCTGAGAAGTGCTTCAGAGAGGGCTGGTATCGATTTATAAAGTAAAAGGATAAAAGTCATTCAAGATCTTAAGATTTCTGTAGGTGCAAACTTGGAAGCATTCCTTTCGTTATTCTCTGCATTGCAGTTGCTGTCTTTAAACAAAGGCTGGTGTCAGTATTTTTGCTGTTTTCCTGGCAATGCTGTATTGGCCTTTTCTGCCTGGTGACTAAGTCAAGCAATTGCTTTAAATAATTTCTACTGAGTCCTGAATTAGGAGCTTGTCATGGTAGGTAGCCAATCTAGCATGTCAGTTACTGTACCTTGTAGCTAATTCACATATGTGCCAAGTTTCCCAAAGTATAGGTGTTTTTTTCTTACACTGCATGCATGTTGTGGATTAACTCCACTCGGTGGCTAAGCACCATCCAGCTGCCTACTTACGCTCCCCTGCTCTGAGTGGGACAGGAGGAGAAAATTAGAGCAAAAGCAAGGAACCTTGTTGATTGAAAGATAGCTTGATAAGTGAAGGAAAGAGGAAGAAGAAAGGGGACAAAGAGGAGGAAACAACCCGATAAAAAAGTAAACTCCAAAACAAAACTAAAAACCCACCAGTCCCCCAAAACACCCACAAGGCAAAACTAATTACTTGCTGTCTGTCACAACAAAATCAATGCCCAGCCAGTCTCTTGAGCAATGCCTACCTTCTTCAAAAAACCCCTCTCCTCTGTTTGTATTGCTGCACATGACATTATATGGCATGGAACACCTCTTTGGTCAGTTCTGGTCAGCTGTTGGCTGTGTCCCAATTTCCTGCACACTCCCAATCCTCTTGCTAGAGGCACAGAGGTGGAGCAGGGTGCAAGGGAGAACCTTGATGCGGTGCAAGCTCTTTTCAGCAACAGCCAAAAAGCATTGGTGTGTTTTTAACATTGTTTTAGTCAGAAGTCCAAAACACAGCACCACAGGGATGGCTATCCATCCCATATTGAGTACAAGAAGCTACACTTTGACCTGAAAGGCTCTGGTATGGTTAGTAGCCACGAACAAAATGTTTCTGGTGTTGCAGGTGAAGATTCATGCTGGCCCAAAGTTTGCATCTTACTTGACATTCAGTCCTTCAGAAGTGAAATCTCTGCGCACAGAATATGGGGACCTGGAGTGCTGCATTGAGGTGGTGGACAGCGTTCGAGAGGCTGTTGAACATATCCACAAGTATGGAAGTTCCCATACGGATGTTATTATCACAGAGAATGGTTAGTGATCAGGCTGCTTCTTTAAGCTGCTGTTTTGGTTTGACTGGTAATTCCTGGTGTTAGTGCAACTAACTACATTGTAGTAGTTTGTCTCATGGGTCTGTGCCAGTTCAAAACCTTAGAACTGTGCCAAGACAAAGGTTGACTCTCGAACCAAACCAAGCCCAGAACTTCTGAGAATCAGCTGCAGTTAAGGTCATGTTGATCTGCAGCTGACCAGTGTGAGTCAAATAGACTTCTGTTTCTGTACTTCTTACTGAGCTTAAATGCATGTCACTAAAAGGAATGCATTTGATACCATAACCAGTTTCACAGGACCTGGTGAACTAGTGATTTGTACTGGAAAGAGAGTTGCTCTTGAATGTCTGTCTTGTTCCTAAGGGCTACTGACCTCCAAGTTCACACTTTGCATGTGGCATTTCTGCATTGTAGTCCTCAAATATTACCTGCAATAGCAATTGTGTTTAGGATTTCTCAGTATTTGGAACAATTCCATGTTTGAGACTAACAAAGAGCTGACTGCAGTTTAACTGTCTTAGTTTGAATGACAATGCTTTTTGGGGCAGCTGTTCTTTCTCCTAGTCATGCAACTAAATCTGACTAAACTGAATGGAGTTAGAATTAGACATCTTTTTGCTTTCTTCTAATCTTTGTGAACTTCTTCTAAGATTTGCAGTTGTGTCCACTTGATAAGCATGCTGTGAAGAAGGTAAAAATGAGCATGGCTTAGCCCAGGCTGTTTAAGTACTGTCTGATAAGGTTGCATGTGAAAATTGTATTACGTATGTTCACTGTTTTATGCTGTGTTTATTGGAATGCATGATCATTCACGTAGGTAATGCATTTTGGTTTTGTCTCTTCCTCTTTCCCAGAGAAAACAGCAGAGTTCTTCCTCCAGCATGTGGACAGCGCTTGTGTTTTCTGGAATGCCAGTACCCGATTCTCTGATGGCTATAGGTTTGGACTTGGTAAGAGGGAAGATATTGAAGGGTTGTGACTGCAGAGTTTTCTGGTGTGTGAAAAATGTGACAGTATGAACTCTGAAAGATAGAATTAGTCTCTTATCGTACTGTCTAATAGAAGGTTTTCAGGAAAGGTACTGTACAAAAAGTTGAAGCCTAGAAATTTCATTCACATAAAGATCCTTTGAAGCTCTATTCAATTGTAATAAAGTATTCTGCATGCATATAGTGATAGAACAATGCAATACAGGATGTGAAACTGCTGAACTTCTTTCCTTTTGTTTCTCTTTCTAATGATGCTGTAAAGAATGCAATGCTTCAGTCCTGCTGGGCAGATAGAGATCCTGTCTAGTGGACCAGTCCTGCAGTTTTAAGGAATGAAGGGCAGGAACCAAACTGAGTATCAACTGATTAAATAAACAGGTGCACCTACTGTGAATTGCAGAAGACAAGGGAAACATTCCTTGATGAGGTAGAAAATCAGAAGTCTTCACTACATGTTCTCACTGTGTCAGCTGGAACAGTGTTCCATGTGACTAAAAATTCCAGTTAAGGTCTTCCAATATCTCCTCAATGTGATAAAAAAGGATGTAAGATCATAATCTTTACTGGTTTAGCTTTTTTTCTTTCTTTAAGGATTATGCCTTTAGATCGGTCTAAGAGCAATGTAAGAGGTACTTCTCTCTCTTGCATCTTTCAGAAAGAAAGTTATTGTAGCAGCCAGAAGTATAAACATTATTATTTATAATGTAATAGTTGATCTCCTCAAGCTTCTCTGTCAGGTAAATGGAACTGGTATTTGGAGAGGAGCAGAGAATGGCAAGTCCCTGAAAGGCAGGAGACTTTTTAACTTAGAGGTGTGAAAACATTTAGTATGAAGTGCACATCATCAGAGGATTAACTACTTTTCTCTTGGGTGTTTCCTACAGGTGCTGAAGTGGGAATTAGTACTTCGCGTATCCATGCACGTGGACCAGTGGGAATTGAAGGACTCTTAACTACGAAGTGGTTGCTGAGGGGGGACAATCATGTTGTTTCTGACTTTTCAGAGCATGGAAGCATGAAGTATCTTCATGAAAGCCTCCCTCTCCCTCAGAGAAATAGCAGCTAAAAACGTTGGGGAGAAAACCCAGGGGTATAATTATTTCCTGAAGATGTTCAGGCTTCAGGATAATCTCTGGTAAAGGAGCTTGTTTTTCAGAATCTACAATCTTCAGAAACATTGTCCTTGGTCATTTTGCAGTACAGTGAATACAAAATGATCCCATCAGTGAGAATCCCCTCCCCCCCGTCTTTCAGTGTCCTTAGACAGTATCTGCAAACTGACCTCGCTTCTCCCAAAGAAAGATTTTTTCAAATCATACAGGTAACATAAGGATTTCAGTATCGACTACACTCCTTTTTTATCCCAGTGCTCCCTGTAGCAAATATGGTGGTGGAGCTTAATTTTTTTTCCTAAGTTTTGTTTTATTCAAGTATCTGTTCTGGAGAACACATTCAGTAGTTTTGGTTTTGAGGGTTTTTTTCTTCAGTCTTAGGATCATGGCATCTCTTGAGAGCTGGAAAGCTTTAAGCTTAATTTCTTTGTATTTGATCAGTCTTGAGATAGAGGGACAGATGTTCCAAATGTATAGTAAGCTTTTGACCAAAAATCCTTTTATATCTAATTCTTTGTATTGTTGACTATTGCAGATAAATAACATAATTGTCTGCTACATTTATTTTGTTACTTATTTGTATCAAAAGCTTATTTTTCTTCAGTTTTATATAAAACTTACTCCAACAGCACTTTGATGGCTTGTCCGGAATGAAGCTCTCCACCTGTATGAATGCTTCCCGTGGTGCACTGCAGCCCTGCCGCATGGCTGGTGGCCAGAGCTCCCCACCGCCGGCTGCAGGACGTCCTGCTCTGGGTTCGGTGCTGCCAGGGGGTCCCGGTGTGCTACCGCCCCATCAGAGCGCCGTTTGCTTCCCTGCCCGCTGCTCTCCACTGCTGTCCTGGCATGGGTGGCAGACACACCGTGCTTGGGATCCGCTGCTGCTGCACCCTTTTCTCGGTCATGGGCATCATGACGGGGCGCAGGGTGTGTCTCCCCTCTGGGCAGATGCTGAGGGCCAGAGGACATGGGTGAGGCGAGTGGGATGCCTCGGTAGGTGCGGATGGCTTCTGTTTGCTGAAGGTGGCATGGCAGGGGAGCTCAGATATCAGCACTGGGAGGTCACAACACAGTTGCTACCAGGGGGGCTTTGCCTGGTCATGTCTGGTTGCTGTCACAACCACAGGCAGTGCGTACGCTCAGCCCAGGGTGCACGGACATCCGGCAGCAGGGGTGCCCCAGAGCAGGACGGTGGTACTGAGGCTTGCCTGCCTGGGCTTGCTGGCGGGTAGCAAGGAAGATGGTTTCAGAACCCCATTCCTCTGAAGTGAAGGAAGGATGCTGAGGGGGGAGGAGGCAAAGCTGGGAATTGCAAGGAGGAGTTTAAAGTCATTGTAGGGGAGAGAGCTGTCAGGAGCAGTTCCCTTGGAGTGGATCGTCAAGGGAGCACATTAGTTCTCAGCAGGATGTGCGGAATGTGCCTAGGAAGGCAGTTCCAGCATATGTCTGTGTTGTGTAAGCTCTGTTAGTCTGTCTTCTGCATTGTATGCTGTACCTTCTTTGGGTCTTGATGTCTCCGTAGCTCTCAGCACTAGGCACCGTGGTAGCCCTCCCGTGAGTCGCAAGTCTGTTGCCACATCAGTGTAGTGCCTGTCAAGCCTTTCTTGTCTTGCAATTCCAGCCTAAGGTGTGGATCTGTCTGGTGTCTGTCATATTGTAGATGTTTCTGAGTAGTCAGCTCTCACAGTGGTGAGCCGGATGGCACCTTCAGTTCCACTTCTGTGAGTTCTCTTTTGACAGAGTTGTCTCCGGTGATGGCATCCGCATGTCCATAACAGTCTTTTGTCTTAAAGCTTGGCTTCTTGCTCATCCATCATTCTGCTTTTGATGGCTCTCATCCACATCTCCTCTGATGGCTGCAGCAGTCGCCACTTTCTGGGCTGCTGTAGAGCACCTGCACTGTCACAGCACTGTTGGACCTCTCTGTGGGTGGGTGCCATATTCCCTATGGAAGTCATTGTCGCTCATGTGTTCATCGCATCTCACAGTCACAGTGCTTGTGGTGTTGGGTGTCCGTGTCATGGTTGGAGCTGCTCTGCCCAGAAGTGTAGCAATACTAAAGACAAGGTAGCACAGCCTCAGGGTGGTGTGGTAGTATGCTGATCTGTCTAAATACTTTTGGCAAAGACCATACAGTGCACCTCTGGGCTGTAGACAGCTGGCACAGTTATCTTCATTGTCTTTTGAGGGCGCCAGACTCTGGCCTTCAGGGAGCAGTAGTTTGTGTGGTAGTGGAGTGGGCTGGGTCTTGAATGTGCCTTGGCTTTTACAGGTGGGGCTCAATGTCTGGGTTCTTTTAGTTGTTTAAGTGTAGAACTGGACAAAGTCAATATTTGATAGACCTTTACTTGTCATGAATTTAAAAACCAAAATGTAAATTTGTATGCTCAAGCATTTCTAATGAATTTTTAAAGCCTACAGGCTTTTAGATAAGGTAAAAACTCTACTCCTTTTAACTGCCCACTTGCCTGATGAATTCTTTGGTCAAAGCCTGGAATTTTATTTTTCAAGGTTTGGAAAAAAGTTACAATAAAAAGCCTTAAAAAAAAGGCTTTGTGTTGAGTGTGAGGGAATGAGAGCATGAGAGCACTGATCAGGTTTTATTTAACTGTAAAGGTTAACAAAAAATGTAAAAGTTTGTTTGGTTTTATTACGGTTTCCTTTGCAAGTGCACTTCTTTTCATCCAGGAAAACACTGTTTAGTAGATAGAAGGTTACTATTTTTCCATGTTCTGTAGACAGAATGGAATCGTCTTCAGAGTTTCTAGTCTCTTGCATACTGAGACAGCCTGGGAATTAATTTGTGGCTGATATTGCATAGCAGTATAGAACATTTCACTTTAGATTGAAATCCTGTTAATATTGGAATTCTCTGATGAAAGTTTGGTCAATGTGTTTTCTTAAGTCAGTTGTGATTTGTAAAGATCGTGTAAGATTATAGGTTAAAAAAGGTGTGAGTGTATGGAGTGTTTTATAATGCAGGTATATTTAGTGCCAGAGACAAAATTTTGCCTAGTCAAAATGTGAATTGAAACATTTTAGTGGTATATGTTACATGCAGTGTAAGTGTTCTAAAACATTCTTACAAGCACATGTTTAAGACAACTACAGAGGTAAACAAGCATTGGGGTTACTTCGGGGATCTTTTTGTATCCTAACTCCTGGGCAGGAAGAAAACATTGCTGAAGTTCCTGCTAAAACAGTCTGAATGGTGAAGAATTAATGCGGGGTAAATTACGTTTAAATGCAGCACTCCTGCTTTAAAGAGCAGAGCAAGCATTTTCCTTATGTTCCTGTGGCCGTTGCGTATTTATAATGAAACCCGTTGCAGGCCCAGCAGCTCTGCGTAGTGCTGTATCATTTATAGCTGCACCTGGACAACTTTACCACCAGGGCCCATCTCGGAGTATGGGGGTCGGCCCCGGTCGGGCGCCTCCACAGCCAGCGCCGGGTGCCGCCATTGCTGGCGGTGGGCGCGAGCCCGCGCGGCCCGGGGGCGATGCTGAGGCGATACTGAGGCGTCGCACTATGGCGGGCGCGGGCGGGCCAGCGGCCGCCTCGGCCACCTCGGAGTCTTACACGGGCCGCGGCTCTTCCACGCCGGGCGTGGGTGGGCGGGCGGAGCAGACGCCCCGCTACACCCTGGGGCTTCTGCAGACGCCGCACAGCTCCGCGAGCACCGGGGGTTCCTCCAGCGGCGGGGCACGGCCAGGCGGCTCCAGCGGCGAAGGCCTCGCAGCTGTCCGGGCCGCCAAGAGCAGCGCGGTGAAGCCGGCGGTTTCCGAAAGGGGAGGTACGCTCTCTGCCCGGGCCTTTATTTGCTTCTTTATCCCCTTGCTGTCTTTGCTTGGGACGGGTTCCGAAAGAGCTGTTAAAAGCCGTGCTTACTGAGATGAGGCAGCAGCAACTAACCGTCATAGCGACCTTTTTCATTTAGCCGCCCAGAACAATGGAAATCGTTCCTTGCAGATCTTTGAAGAAATCTCTCTAATTTTCTTTAGATAGTAATAGCTGAGTTCTCTGGTGGGATCAATAAACGTTTGAATTGCTGCACAGTGTTTGCTTTTGGATTGGTTTGTTGGGGTTTTTTTGCCCAGCCTTTGAAATAGTTTTAAGTGCCTGTCGATCTCAATGTATGGTAAGAATCTGGTGCTCCTACAATGCAATAGTGCTATTTGCCATCCTTTACAAAAATCTGCTATCAAAGTCTGTATCTTGGTAGGCAGCAAATAAAAGCCAAAATTGTGGTATTTTTAGACAAAAAGAAACTATGAAAAGAGTTGGAGATTATTTTAATACTTGCTGCAATGAATTCTGATGTACATAAATTGGAAATTAGGTTAAAGGAGTTTGGGTAATATATATGATTACTGAGAAATCCATTAAAAAAAACCCAGACAGAATGGGGCATGACTTAAATGTTGGGTTTGAGAAATACCTGTATATGATTTGGTTCAACTGGTCTTTAAAATTCTTGTTTTTCCCGTTACGGCAGATTCAGCACCTTCTACAGGAAATCTCTTCTGCCAAGATTCTGACTGAACTTAAACCAAAATTTAAGTGAATGCTATTTAAAAAAAATTATGGATTCCACTGCTGATGTGTCCACTCTTCAAAAAGTCCCCAACCAAAGAGTCTGAGCTAATATTTTTATCACTTGTCACAGTTTTAGGATTTAAAAAACTCCCAACCAAACAAACACAAAGAAAATCCCTTCTCACCCTCCAAAAAACCCAAACAAGCTACAGAACCCCAGTACTGTAGATATTTTTGTACCACTGAACCTTGATAGAGTCATACAGTTAATTGATCATCTAAAAACAATACTTAAGTATTTTGTCTTGTGTGTCAGTTTTTAATGTAATATAACAGAAACATTTGTGTTTGCATTTTTTTATAACACTTGGAGTTTTTTAAGTGGATCTGCTGTTTATATTTTCATTTTTTTTAAATCTTAAAAAGCAGTTATCTAAACTAGGTTAAGAATGTCTTCAGTCATCTCAAGAGAATAAAAAACCAAGTAAATTACTTAAATAATTTATTGGAACTTAAAAGTGTTCTGAGACAAAGATATTTTGCAGGACTTAAAAACGCTGGTAGATCTTAAATACATGTTAACAAATACTTCCCAGATTACTGTACAATTTCTGAGAGCTGATCCCAACCATTCAAAGGGTTATCATTCCCAAGTGGCTCTTTGTTTTCTTTTATTGTTTTGGTTTTTAAACTGAATGCTCAGCTTTTAAAAAAAGGTTTTTGTAAACACTTGTGCAGTTTTAGGTAATGATTTTTCAAATAATGGGCAAATGTGAGATAAAGTTGATTTATAGCATTCTTTCATAAATCTAGAATTCATTAGAATATGACATGATACTTAGTAAAGTGACTTCTGTTGTATAATTTCAGTTCAACAATGTAAATAATTCTTTTATTGGCACTCCAGGTAAACTGTAGAAAATCATATTAATGCAAGCTTGTTTTCAAAGCAGTCTGACCTTCATTTTATACTCTGGAGAGCTTTCATCGAATGACATTTTTGGATATCTCTGCTAATAAAAAATGAGGACTTGTAAGCTGTTTTTTGTATATTGCTTTCTGGATAAAATATTGTTGTGGCTGTTCCATCATTTACTTATTTCTCTCTCCCCTCAGAATCATATTTTGGGGACAAAAGTTCTTGTGTAGAAAATGCTAACACATTGAATCTCACAAGTTCTTCTTCTGTGCGAGGTCTGAATAGCACATGTATAGGGAAAACACCTCTCTCTTCTGGTAGATCTGGTTGCAGAAGCCATACCCCTCTTATGGGATATTCGGGTAAGATTGCCAGCTCTTAGAGGAAACAGCCTAACTTACATTTCTGACTTTGTTTTATTAAACAGTTTAATTTTTAATGTGATATGTTAAGATACTAAAACAAAACACAATGTGTTTTGTACCACAGAGAATGCTGCCAAGGTACAATACACCAACAAGAAAATACTACTTTATGTACTGAGAAGATGTTTTAGTATTGCATCCTATTGCTACATACTTTGCATTCATGTATGAATTATCAGTGTAGTTCGAATTCAGACCTTTTTCAAATTGTCCAAAATCAAGTTATATTTGTGGACACATGGAGATCTAGTGTGATCACTAAGGAGCCCAAATTCACACGCATCTCTAATCAGGGTTTATTTTTAGGCTTGTAATGCGTTGGACATAATATATAACATAATTCTTAAGTTTCTTGATGCAGGTTTTCTGTATTTTATGTTGGCATGTTCAGAGGTGTAGAACACTAGTTCTTCAGAACACTTAGACAGTAGCTGATGGTACATTTTGCAGTGCTTTGTATGAGCAAAATGATGTTTCAGGATAATGATGCCTAGTGCCATGTATCATATGTGCTCTGGTAATGCAGAAGTAATGGAAAGAAGTCCGACTTCTTTCACAGTCGGACTAATCATTATCAGTTCGGTCTTTAGTGTTCTTAAAGACAGAACTGGTAATGATTCTTTCATGTATCTGTATATTTGTTTATCCTTGTTCTATTATTTGTGATGCTCCTTGATTCAATCTTTCATTGATTTGTATTGAAAGTAACTCAATATATACAACTGTTTTACAGTTACATCCTCATCTGCAGTTTCTGCTCATACTGTTGCATCAGTTATTGTAGCTGTAGTAGAAGGAAGAGGCCTTGCCAGAGGTGAAGTAGGAATGGCCAGTATAGATTTAAAAAATCCTGAGATTATATTATCACAATTTGCAGACAATACAACTTATGCCAAGGTATTTTATGGGCTAATTATTGTGACTTTCTTGAAAAAAGCTTATGACTAAAGGGAAATTAAATTTCTAGTTTGTGAAAGAGATTTCTCAAAAGTGGAAGTAACAAGTTCTAGAAAATGTGCAGTGTTGAAAAAACTGCTATTTTCCATACTGTGCCTCAGATATTAAGGAGGAATGTATTTCAAAAGAAAGCCTTTCTGCAAAATACATTGTTTGTGGGACTGAGATGCCTTGTTTTGAAGAGCACTGGGCAGTATATGGTAGCAGAACTTGGAAGTATTCTTCATCAGGCAAAAGAACTCTGAGAACAGAACTGCATAAATGTGTGTGTGTGATAGAGTAATTATAGTTCTGGCATTGGTTACATAAATACTCAGTCTCAGTTTGAAATGAAATTCATTCAATTTACAGCCAGCACGGCATATTCTACATTAATTTGGTGAGTAATCTCTGGTTTATGCAGCAACAGCGTTAGTGGAACATCTTATTTTGTGGTTTTGTTGTAGTTAAGGATGCTAGAAAATAATGTGACTTGTAGCATCTTTACAATAGTCAAAGAAACAAAAGCTCTGTTAGGACAGTAAGTAGTTCTGACTCAGGATATAAACAATCATCAAATCTGTTTACTAAAACAGATGTTGCAATATGTGCTTGTACAATGTATATTGTACAAATTTGTATGTTACAGTTGTTGTATAATGGGTTTCTTAGTTTTATTTTTAAACATTAGTGCTTTTAGAGCCTGCTAAAGGTCTTAACACACATAGCTGCATATTGAACATCCTTTATAACTGCCTCTCAGGCCATAGTTAGATTGTTCATAGTTTTCCCACCTTACCATTATAAAAACTGATGTTTTTAGTTGTACACATATATTCCTAATTTTCCATTCAGATTACTAAATTCTCTGTTGTGCTCATACCTGATACTGCATTCACCATCCAGTCAAAAAAAGAGAGGTGTTAGCGTAAAGCTACTTTTCCCCTAATGCGGGAAATGTCTGATCTCTTGCCTTAATCTCTCACACCTTTAAAAATGTGTGAAAAAATTCATGTCACTAGAGGTTTATGTCCACGGAGGAGACAGAGAAGTCCTGTACCTTTTAGTTTTGAACAAAGGGAGAGGCCACGGGGCATTTCCCCATGTATAACAACATATGATACATAACCATTAAAATTAGCTTTAAGTCCACCCCGGGTGGGGAAGTTAAATATTCATAAACATATTAAGTCTTTGTTCTTTTTGAAGTTCAGGAGTTGAGCATGACCTTGGCTAAGCAGCAGTCTGTGTTAATAATTAACATTTTTTGAAATTGGTGGTTTATCCTGTTACTTCCTTATCTACAATTCTCTGGCCCTAGCTGCAAGCAGATTCACACAATCTGTTTATAAAGGCATGCTCATCTTATTCCTTTCAACAATTGTCTGATCTGCTGATCAGCTGTTTTCTTACACTTTCAGAGTCCATGCTTTGCCTAGTGATTGGTATCCAGCCTACTGTGTTTTCTCTTTCTTGTGCATACTTTTGTTTTTGAATGTTCTGCAAGTACATTCAGGAAAGTTTTCTTGTATTCTTTAAGTTGTTCAAGATTTGCTGAACTGTGATGCCACTGGAAAAAACCTTCCTAGTGGTTAGCAGATATAAAGGGCAGTGACAGCCCTCCCATTCCAAATGCCCTTATATGATTTATTTTGTGTATTTTTTGTGCTTGTTTACCCTTTCATTGGGACATCATCTGTCCCTTCTTGCACATCTTAACTTCTAAGCAGTTAAAATATAGTCTGTTTTTTCATGTTTCTCCTTTGAGAATTTGTGAATGCTGGTATAAATGAACATAAATGCATAATGTTTGTCCTTTCTTATACGGTAGAAGAGCATATAGTCTATTAATAATCCCTACAGGGGATGTCCATAATGTAAAGCTGATAAAATATGCACATTTTTAGCCATGTTAATAATAAGATAAATGTTGCTAGAGGGGGTTAAAACAAAATAAAAAACTAGTCTCAATCAAAAGATTAGTAGTATTCAGACATGTTGGATTTCTTCATCATCCAGAGCACCATTAACCTTCCAGCTGCAAGCCCAGAAAGCTGCCATCTGTTGAAATAAGTCCTTTTCTCCCATCATAGCCATGAAATATAGTTTTGAATATTTATCTCTTGCTTCAACAGCAAGCATGATTCTGTGTTCAAGTAACAGGGGATAAGCTCTGAATTTTGTTTGGTTTTAGTTTAGTTTCATGTGTATTTAGATACATATGAATTTGACTCATTAGTGTGGAAGTTAGCAGAAAATTTCAACCTTGAACTGATTCTAAAACACAAGGGTTCTGTATTTTGTAATTGCTATTCATTATTGTCTAAAATATTTTAGATTATATAATTTTTTATTGAATTATTTTGATTTTTTTATGCAGGTTATTACTAAACTCAAGATTTTAACACCACTGGAAATAATAATGTCAAACACTGCTTGCGATGCAGGGAATACAACAAAATTGTTTAATCTGATAACAGAACATTTCAAAGTAAGATCTAAAATTCCATTCAATGTTTTAGAGTTCTTCTTGATCACTTTTATATGATGGTTGATTAGAGAGTTTTGCACAACTTTTAAAATCTTAAGTGCAGACAGATTTTGTTTTCTATGATTTTCAGATCTAATTTTAGAATGATAGTGAATAAACCAAATGGAGCTCCCATGCTGCCACTTCTATTACTAACAATTACAGAGATGGCTATATTGCTGATGAAAGCTGAAAGTTTTGAATTTGTGGCATTGGGTAATTTGAGTAATACCTATAAAGATACAGAAATTAAAAAATAAGCATTCTCCTTTGTTTCTCCCTTTTCTCTCAACCTGATTAATCAATGGGGTTTATGTATCATAGAATAGGAAAAAGAGCACTGTCAGGGTAAAAGAGGATGAGATGAACTAGTATAGGTAATTTATGAGTATTAAAGCCTCAGAACCTTTAAAAATTATTAGTTATTAAATTAATTTAAATATTAATTATGAAATCCTATTAATTACTACCTGAATTGCTTCATTCCTACAGAGCTGATGGCTTCTTCACGAGTGCTCTTCTCTTTCCTGACCTCTCTTCTCTTTTTCTCACATAAATCACTTGTGCATCACACACCTTTAGTTACATTGACCTGCTTGTGCTAGTTAGCTAGAATGAATACTTCTATGAAGACAGATTGTAGAATCATTTGATAGATTTCTTGGAGACATATCACTAGAAAAATACAGAAGTCTCTCTGATGTAACTTTTAAAACTATTTGCTTTCATCCCCATCTTCACAGAATGTGACTTTCACAACTGTCCAGAGAAAATACTTCAATGAAACAAAGGGTTTGGAGTACATAGAACAATTGTGTGCATCTGAATTTAGCACCATTTTCATGGAAGTCCAATCGAAGTATGTTTAAATAAGGAAAAGCATACTGTGTCCAGCTAAGTTTTTAACAAAATCATTTCATGTACTCATTACATATGTCTGTGTCATGTTGCAAAAGTTAGAAAATCATACCAGAGCTGTCTTTTTATTTTGCCCTCCAGTGTTTCTGATATATCTAGAAATATAAATAGAAAGCCTGTTATATAATTGAGTGGTTTTTTTGAATTTTCACAGCTTTCCACTTCATCTTTTTCATCCTTTCCTTAAAGATACCTTTCAAGAGCTATCATTTTCTATGTATCAACAATTTTAAGTGTTGATACTTGGTGACCAAGGTCTTCAAGTCAAACACGTCTGTTGAAATATGTATGTTCATTATATCAGCAATATAGTGTAGGCTGTCAAGTGTACAGAGACTAAAACATTTTTGAATATTTGATTTGCATGAATATATGTTCACTAGACATGACTTCACGCATATATGAAATATACTACTCTTTCAGTGCTATCAATTGCAGTAGTTGCCAAGCCACAGTAGCATGAATGTTATTTCTGTAGTGCACTACTTTTGTGGTATTTCAATAGCAGTATTCAACATTCATAAAAGATTTGTTTCTTTCCAAGGTATTACTGTCTTGCAGCTGCTGCAGCTTTGCTAAAATATGTTGAATTTATTCAAAACTCCGTTTATGCTCCTAAATCACTAAAGGTGCGTTTCCAGGGGAGTGAGAAAACAGCTATGATAGATTCATCATCAGCACAAAATCTTGAACTAGTGATTAATAACAGAGATTCTCGGTAAGAATAGTTTTTCCAAGTTGCGTTTTTATAAAGATGCATTTCGCTAAGTTTTCTTGACATTTGTGTCAAAGAGCTGACCATTATACTTATTTCGATATGAGAGAACTTGCATACCAGTCAGAGCTTCTAAAAAATATATTTTGAGAGAGAAATATGTTATAATTCAGCACAAAATTTCTAGCCCAGGAAATCCTAAAGCCAGTTGTAGAAAATTGGTGTGTATGTTTTATTCAGACTTTAAAATTTTATTTCTGCAAAATTTCACTTAGTATGAAATGAAAGAGGCAATATTTCTGCAATATTTTTTTCCTTATGTTGGATTGAAACACCTGCATTTTACTCATTTTACACAAGATACATGCTTCAGCCTTGAAAGGTTGTTTTGTTTTCTTTTGGATCTAATAGTGGGAAAGAGAGTAATTTCTACAATGATAGGAATGTGCAATGTAGTGCTTGATTGCATGGTAGTTTTCCACATTGAGATCAATGCTTGGAGCACTTACTTCATCGGGAGTTAGTTGCTTCATAGGCAGAAGAAACTTCAAGGCTTACCTTCTCCAGATTGTTACACTTCTGGTTAGCAAGAGAAATACTTGGAACTTGCATTTTACTGCCTGTCCTGTTCTGAGATCCACCTCTGTTTAGATGTCCACTTAATCACCCTGATATAAAAAGAGCTTTCCCCTTGGGGAGATAGAATAGAACCACAGAATGCCTTGCATAGGAAAGTACTTTTGCAGAAATGTTTTTCTGAAAAAATATTTTTCTCTTCCTAATTTCACAGATAGTTTTGAGAGGAAGGTGGTTACAGGAGGAACTGAGCAACAGTAAACTTCTTTAAGTTTCTCTGTTTTTTTTTTTTTTAGCATCATTGATGCAGAATTTTTACTGATCCATTAGCAAGTTTGAATCAGCCAAATATAGCTATTTTTATTACTTATATCTTACCCCGAAGCCTGGTTAGATATCTTTGTATTAGGTATCAGCAAGTAATAGTACAGGCACACACCAGAAATACCTAAGTCAAATTGTGTACCACTCTTAATTCTGGAGGGACTTGTCTTTCTTCATTTAACCGTGCAGGGAAATAAGTCCTCAGTTGCCTAAATATGGGCACTATGGATACTCTGCCAAATGTAGGGTTCCACTTAAATGTGCTGTCACGGGTTGCATCGTACAGCAAATGCACCCGTAATACAACTGAGTTTGAATTTTTCCCCCCCCCTTTTTTTTTTTTTTTTGTATTCTCTTGACTATTGCTTTGCTTTTTTATACCATCCTATTTTAGGGAGTTTCTGCTCACTCTGTCTGTTTACCTACCTATGTAACTACCTGTCTATCTTCATGGTGTTTATTTTGTGTACTTGTATCTTTCTATTCAAGTTCTGATTTAAATCAATGTGTTATTATGGCCCTGGTATTTCACAGGTCGTTTTCCAGCCAATAGCATAGAAGATTTCAGGTTTCTAAAACTGTTTAACTGAGTAGTGTAGTGTAAATATTAGTGTAGTGTAGTGTAGGTGTAGATATTATAGGTGACTTATTCTACATGAAAACAGTGTGAAACCCTGGGATATCTAACATGTAAAAGCCATAAAGATGAAACTAATACTTACAAATTATAAGCATGTTATTTAGCTCCTGTATTGACTGAAATATGTTCTTTAAAAGAATAAAATCAAAAATTATTTCTCTTTTTGACTTCTAAGTATTTTAAATTATTTTCAGAGATGTATTTCAGGTAAATTGTTCTGATTAGTATTTGATCTCTGATTATAACTTGATAGTTTACCTGCGTGTGTAGGGTTGATTTGTTCATTTTTAATTAGTTTAATTTAGAGAGAAAATGTGAACTTTACCACTGCACTAGCAATGGAATACTACTATGAATAAAATACTAAGTACAAATGCATTTCTATACTTATATAATTGAGGGCTAATATTATATTCAATTACATTGAATTACCTTGCTTCCTAAACTTCCATAGTTCATATAATATACATGGCAAACAGGAAGATGCTAAGCATGCCAAAGCATGCTGCAGATTTGTAGGATACTCTTGCCTGTAAATGTCTCCTGACACTTGCCATCTCTTTTTTTGGTGCATCTATTCTTCATATCTATTTCATTTTCAAAGGAATGGTCATACACTTCTTGGTGTTCTAAATTATACTAAAACTCCCGGTGGAAGTCGAAGACTTAGATCCAATATCCTGGAACCTCTAGTTGATGCTGAAACAATTAACACAAGACTGGACTGTGTTCAAGAGTTACTCCAGGATGAGGAGCTCTTTTTTGGTCTTCAAGCAGGTTGTAGTTTATTTTGTAACACCTAATACTATATATTCTTTTTAAACGTTTTTTTTTCTAATATAAGAAAGTATGTCGTGTGACTCAGTGTGTTTGAAAAGGGTTTTTAATGGATTTTTAGGTAACATAGTGAACACTTTATTTTATAAAGTAATCTGTATTGTCATAGTGATACTTTTCTCAAGTATTTTGCTTAGAAAAGTTGAATTTCTCTGATAAAGTGTATAGAAGTCTGTGAGCCAATAGCTTTTTAAAAGAGTTGGAGTTTGTCTCTACCTCTGTGGCTGGGTATGCATTGTGTTTGATGTATACAAGTATATATAATGTATACATGAAAAAGCAAACACATTGCTTAAGTAATATTTGCGTATAAATATTTTTTCCTATTGCTTCATAAAACATATGGTCCAGAGAAAGGTAAAATACAATACTAGAATTAGTCCACTATATATGGATATATATTGATATATCCATTATATATATGGATAATATAATCTTTATCTGTGTCAAAAGAGAAATATGATTCAATCTAAGAAAAAAAAATTTTCTGAATTGACAGATGTCTACCTATACAATAATAATGCATGCTTAGGTGTAGTAAGTTCTAAGTATAGTTACGACAAAATGCTTCAGATATTAGCTATTTTTAAGCTAGTTTTTACCCTGTAAATATTTTGTGACAGTAGAATGTAAGGAAAAGATTAACATTAGTATAGCTAAGTAATTGTGTGCTTTCAAAGAAAAAACATCCTCTTACAATTTCAGTTTAATTTCTGATGTGTATACTTTTGTTTTACAGTTATCTCAAAATTCCTGGATACAGAACAACTACTTTCAGTTTTGGTACAGATTCCAAAGCAGGATACAGTATGTTTCAAAATACACCTTGGAAAATCAATTATCTGTCTATAACATGCAATATATAGATGTGATGTCTATAATTCATCTTAATTTATGCAAATGTACTTCCAAAAATGTTTACTCTTTCATCACTCCCCACCTTTATTCTTCATAAGTGTACATTTTGTTCAACAGTACTCAGATGAGAGAGAGGAATTTTCTTCACATCAGCATAAATGAAAAAAGTGTTTAGTGACTTACAGTCCTAGTGACTGTTATGTCTAAAAGCAAGATTATTTTTTCATCAGATCTTCCCTCATTTATCAGTCTGTATGTTAACACATGTAATAAAAATATCAAAATTGAATAAATACACGTAGTTCACCAGTGAATCGTGGTTGAAACCAGACCAACAGTTAACTACAGTGAGCTTGAGGTTACTGAACCTTGACTTTGTTTCCACTAAGCATGTTTAAACCATGGTGTTAAAAGTTACATTTGCCTACTGTACTTGAATTGGATATTTCTGCCACTCTTTTTGATGATTCCTTATGTTTGTGGTTGTGTGCCAGCGTCTTAGATACTCAAAACTCTTTCATCTCTCAGTGTCTTCTTACATGCTGATATACCTGCTTAGATAAAGGATTTGTCTGATTCTAGTTAAAGAAATCAGGTACAGACTCAAACAGGACACTAATAAATGTAGATAAATCTCTTTAATGACATAATCAAAACCCAGCTTTACTTGTAGAAATGCGTAACGTGAATTCACCTGTATGACTAAAACTGTCACACAGGATGCTTTTGTGTTTGCATAGGACCATGTACACCAAACATTTTTACTGCAGTGTTTTCATCATTGACTGGTTCCAGTATAGCAGAGCTTCGTATTCATGAAACAGACATGCTTATTCCAGTGCTAGCTCAGTTGCTGCTATCAAATGCTAGATTAGGCAATTCAGTATGTTTCATTCCTAATCTCCATAAAAGTTTTCATTGTAAACCTTCCAGCAGTCAGCAGATGAGATGCTTTTCTGAGAAGCCTACAGTTTCAGTTACTAAATCTATGAGTGGTGTATTCAGCATGAGCATTCTCTCATCCTAAGGAGGCTGTCAGTCACACAGAATCACAGAATCATTAGGCTGGAAGAGTCTTTCAAGATCATCCAGTCCAACCCATGCCCTAACATCTCAACTAAACCATGGCACTGAGTGCCACATCGAGTCTTTTTTTAAACACATTCAGGGATGGTGACTCTACCACCTCCCTGGGCAGACAATTCCAGTACTTTGGAAAATAAGTTTGGAAACGTCAACTTTTTTTAATAACTCCTCATTCTTCAGGTTATGTCATGCAGTTACAAAGTAGTTAGGAAAAAGCATGAGTTTCTGGGAAGGACTAATTATCTTTTAAAGAAAAAACATTCATATTCATTACATGAATTAATCTGGCGCTTCAAGGGGACTCCAAGGGACAAAAGCCTTACACTTCAGAAACTGCTGGATCCAGTTTTGCTGAGATGTGGTACTTGAAAAATTGTGTCGATGGTGAAGTCATTTACTGCCTTTGGGCTTAAGTGTATCATGTGCAGAGATTGACTTTTAACCCAAGTTTAGTTAAAATTCCTTTGAGAACTAGTTAGTCAAAGACCCCTTCCACTACTGCTTTACGTATGACCACATCGGTTCTTTTGATCTCTGATTCCTTCATAGGATTGAGAGCCCATATTTATTTGGAGATTAGCATTTTTCCATTCATGCATTTAACACTATAGTTCTATCTTTTACAAAAAAAACCTTTATATGACTGAAAGATAAGAGATGCCTTCAGTCACAAGAGTAAAGAGATACATGAATGAGAAAAGATTTCACATGGGGTCGTGCTCCTAATGTTCATGTGCAATCTATGTTTATCTGTGTTACTTCCTTAAAATCCTGTTGCACAATGCATGTGTACTGCATATGCTATGCCCTAATGTCAGCAGCAAAATTCTTTATCATGAGTGTTAATGCGGCATACAGAACAAGGCCAAAGGTTTCTGTGAATGAAAGATTTTGAAGAACAGTCATTATTGTGAGAAAAATTTTGAAATATTTACTGGATTTTTTTTTATTACCATATGAGCAGGTATTTGAGGATGTACATATATTAACTAAAAAGGAATCAACCAAACTGGTTGTGTGCTTCATTATAATATAATGTATTTGCTTTGAAAAAGTACAAATTGTGTAGAGCTTGTATAGAGTTAGCTATACATAGAAGATGAAAAGTTTTCACAGCTTGGGCTAGCAGGGTGTTCGTGGAGTCAGTCATTATCAGTTCAAACACAGGAAAATCTGAACTATTGATGGACAAACTATCACAGCAGGCACTGTAAAATTTAGGTAAACATTTTTTGTGCAGACACAAAGTTGTCAAAGTGAGCTTATGAAGTGTTTCAGGAATTTTCATTAAATGTATAAGCCTGTTACTGTTAAGAATATGAGTTCTACTAGTTCTTAAGTACTTTTTTAGAACAATCATACAAACGCCTCCCATAGTGGAAATATTTTTCAACAGGTTAAAACAGCTGAATCAAAAATAACTAATTTAATCTACCTGAAGCATACCTTAGAACTTGTGGAGCCTCTAAAAGTAAGCCATTTTCATTCTTTTTGAGTTTTGTTTTTTTTTAAAATAAAGTACAGACCATTTTGTTCTTACTTTTATGAAGTACAGTTTATTAAATTTCATAGAATATCTTAAGTCAGAAGGGATTGATTAAAAAAAAAATTACAGAACATGATACTGCCAACATAGTATGCTGGTTCTAAACACCAATTAGAAATACGTGTTGGTGTCTATACTGTGAAGAGCAGGATTCCTATCATTACCTGAATAATTGGTTATATAACGAACATTTAACTGAAACTCCTGCTCAGATTCCACAGACTATTTACACAACTGCAGATTAGCCTCACTGAATCTGAAAACTTTCAGTCCTTTAAAAAGACTGCAAAAAGAAGTAACTGCCTTGTCCATATTTTTATCTTCAACAGGCTGCTTTAAGAAACTGCAACACACAGCTACTAAGGGCTTATTACAATTCTCTTGAAGATACAAGGTATTTATCATAACAGTTAACTGCTGTGTTAGAAACTCCCATCTCAAAAGTGGCTGTAAGATAAAAGGTGTTGTATCTTTGCTTGTTTACAGTTATGAGTATAGCTCAATTCTTTTGCTTAAAGCTGATTTTAATTGTCAGAAAATCTAATTTTCAACTAATGAATACAGGGATAAAAGCAAGAGAGCTACCTGTGATAGTGGAGTTGCTGCTGAACAGAACTTCCTTAGAAATAATTCTGAAAAGACAAGAGTAATGGTTTCCTAGAGTCTCCATAATAATGCAAAAATCAAGTCTTGTGTATTTGTAAAAAAAGTGTATTTGAGAAATAATTTAAATCTCCCAAAGATGTGAATAGTATTTTTAGTCAGACTTTGGTATAGTCACCGTTCATTGAGGTGAAAATACAAATGAAATGTAGTGTTTTGTTTTAACAGTAGAAAGTTTAAAAATAGCTTCACTTATTTGCAGTACTGCTACTTGTAATTTGGGGATGATACTGCAAGTAAAAATCATAAAGTATTATGTATCAAATTAGTGATACAACTGATATTGCAGATTTGGAATTATACTTGAAAAGATTACAACTGTAATTAATGATGATACAAGATACACAAAAGGATGTCTAAGTATGAGGACCCAGAAGTGCTATGCAGTTAAGCCTAACATCAGTGAATTCCTTGACATAGCTCGCAGAACATACACAGAAATCGTTGATGACATAGCAGGTATTTCTAAACTAAAATTTTTATTTATTTGGAGTTGAAAGTACATTGCCCTTGACATATAGAAGCCATGTAATTATATGTGTTATAACCTTCTCATATGTAAAAAGTATTTAGTATTGGTATGAATTGATTGTCATTGATAAACAACTAAGATTCTCCATTTCTGGACAAAAACTCAGTTTTATTTTAATAAAATTGAATAATTACATGGTGAATCCTATATTCAAAGCTCTGTTAGTCCTTGTCCTCCTAAAGCAAAAAAGTTGAAATAATAGAACAGAATTACTCCACCTAAACACGTAAATCTTTGGTTTAGCTTCTTCATTTAAAGTATCTGAGTTCTTTGTTCTTTATATTTTAAGCAGTCTCCATCTATCTGTGGACTAAGGTATTAAGAGTCAGAAAATAGAAACAGAAGGAGTTTTAGCATGATGTGCATTATTTTGTTTTAGTAACCTTCCTGTTTATCATTCTGTCAAAATACAAGAAAAAAAATTCTTTTGAAACTGATTTCCTTTTTTTTAGTATAAATTGTTGATTTCTAGCTGAAGGACCATCCGAGTTTAGTCTATAGTCAGAAAAAGAAGAGCATCAGAAACTTTAGCACTTGTCTTCCTGTTTTATTCTAATCTCACATTCATACATCGTGAAAAATACAGATGGCACTGGTTTTGTATTTTTGTTGTACCAGCATAAGTGTGGGGAGGGGGGGTCGTACACAAATGTATATAATTTGGGTTAAATCTTTGTATGTGGTATGTAGGTATGATAACGCAACTTGCAGAAAAGTACAGCCTACCAATGAAAACAAGTTTCAGCTCTGCTCGTGGATTTTTTATCCAGATGAATGCTGATTGTTCAACATTACCTAATGGCCAGCTTCCTTCAGAATTTACAAAGGTATATGTTTTAGCATATATATTTGTATACTTAATTTGCGATATGTAATACATTAATAAAGTACACATTATACAGTAAACAACAATAAAAATAATTTCAGTGAAGATATTTAGAAGTAAATGAAGTTTTAATTGGGATATTTTTATAACTACCCTATATTCAGTTATATAATCAAAAGTGTGCAATTACGTTTTGTGTAAAAATAAAGTTGTATATCTTGCTAACTGTTATCTTAAGTGGCATTTTCATAAAAAATTAGTTAGTAAAAATGAAACTGGGAATTGTTTTTTCTCTTTTATTTCCCCACATGGTTTCCAATCTGGTTTTTAGAAGCTATTTTTCCTTTTGATAATAAGGCAAGCTCTTATTGTTGGTTTCAATTCACCACAGATCACAAAAATGAAAAACACATACAGCTTCACTTCAGCAGATTTAATAAAAATGAATGAAAGATGTCAGGAGTCCCTGAGAGAAATATATCACATGACCTACTTGTAAGACTTGTTAAAACTATTTAATATTTGCTAAGTACGTTTCTTTTCTCCAATTACTAGCTAATTACATGGGGTTTTAAAGCTATCTTTCTGTTAAGTTATGACTACTTACAGAAAAGGTCTAAAGCAACACGGTTCAAGTGTACTTCCTGAGACAAAAAAAACCCCCATAAATTGTGTATTGTATTAAACATGATTGCAAATATATTGGCATTTATTAATAGAAGTGGTCATCATGTAAAATTTTTATGGGTGAATTGTCTGCACAAAGTGGCACAATGAATGCATTAGTTTTGCATCAGTAATGCAGAATTGTTATTTTTAGTCAGTTCCTTATTTTAGAGTAGAACTGTCTGTATGTGTCTTGTCCTTGCTGCATGTCGTGTTGCTCTCCTCTCTGATTCACAGCTTAGTAAGTGTAAGGATGTCAGTTGAATGGAAATTCTGTATAGCAACCATGTAGGGTTTTTTTAACATGAAAGTGTAAGGGAATTAGAGTCACATTTCACATGTTAATAAAACACTTGATCCCATAGCTATATTTTTAGTTCATTCTCTGTGTGAAGCTTTCATTTGAGCTGTTGGTATTTGAGTGTTGTGTGTGATCAGCAGAATGTTAGCTGAGATGATGGTACAAGATCTTAATTTACTTCAAAGAAATTTATACATTTACTCACATATGGTAGACATGATTGTGATTTATGAGTGACCTTTTATCCTAATGTATGCAGTATAAACATTATAGTTCCTTTATATCTGTAAGTTGTATAAAGTGACAGGATGTGCCATGCAACAGCTAAATCAGTGTCTTACTTCAGAATAGTGTGTAAACTACTGAATGAGATCTATGAACACATTCATTGCTTATACAAGCTGTCCGACATTGTGTCTATGCTGGATATGCTGCTTTCATTTGCCCACGCCTGCACTCTTTCTGATTATGGTAAGTTTCTTCTTTGATTCTGTTACAGGCCAGATAAAGACCCTTCTGATGGAGAATAACCAGGCTGTTTTGTCTGGTTTCCATTTCTTTTTTCTGTATCTCAGTAGTCTTTAGGTGAGCGTCTCTGATCTGTCTCTGCCAGTGTTATGCCGATGTTCTTTCTGCTTTCATTCATCGAAATTAAATTCTGCTAGTTAGTTGCCAAAAGCCTTCTCAGTCACTCTTCTCAAAATAGACAGTTTAAGCATATTCTGTTCAGAAGCATGAAGTGTATCGACATTCTCTGTTTACGCTTTTTTCTATTCCATTACTGCTGGTAGATAAAGAGGAACCATGTGTAATTGGTTCAGAAAATAACTGTATTCTGACAGAAATCCATAAAGATAGTTCCAGCATCAAATGGACACTCCCAAATAATCAATATGGTAGCATATAACAAAAACAGAAGGAATGCTGCTTTCTTGTTTACCATGCAAATACAGGGTACATATGTAGAAGTAACAAGAGTCCACAACCCTTGTACTTTATAAAAATACTTTGGCTCTTTGCATTTTTATTACTGGAGTCCAGCCCTACTTACTAGGGAACAAAACCATAGAATGTTAATTTAGAAATAAAGTTTTAGTTATGGGTTTCTTTCTGTAGTCTTAAATGATTAAGGCTTGCATGGTAACCAGAATCTGTACCTGAAAGTGGCTGGTAATTCTTCCCAAGAGCTCTGCTCTGGAAGAATTAACTTTATTTCAAAACATACTAGTTTAATAATATAAAGGTTCCCACACTAACTCCTCAGTGTTTTACATCTTTTTTTCTCATTTAGTTCGTCCGGAATTTACCGATACTTTAGCAATCAAGCAGGGATGGCATCCCATTCTTGAAAAGATAGCTATGGAAAAACCTGTGTCTAACAACACATACCTGACAGAGGGCAACAATTTTGTCATTATTACGGGACCAAATATGAGTGGAAAATCAACATACCTGAAACAAATTGCTCTCTGTCAAATAATGGCACAAATTGGTAAGAGTGTACAATATTAATCATCTTCTGCAACACATTTCCCCCCCCATTAAAAATATTTATAAAATTGAATTATTTAGCTTCCAGAATAATACTATATCTAAATAAAATATTAACAGGTAATTTGTAGTCCATTTTCTTCTGTCAGCTCTTGTGTTGCTGACAGAGGCAACTGTAAGGTTTTTCATCTGCCATCGGACACTAATGGGGCCCCATCTGTGCATTTTGAAGGCTCCCTGGTCTGTCTTTAGAGGAGTACAGTTGCATGCCCTAGTTCTTTGGCGCACCCAGTCTAGCACCTTATGCTAGACTGATAGTGAGTGTCCTTCAGGTATGCTGGTCAGACACGTGTGTTAGTCATCCCAAAGAAACACACGACCTTGAGCATACCTAAATTAGGTAGAGAAACACATTTCCAGACAAGTACAATGAATAGATAAATAATCAACTACTTCAAATAAAAGTCGTAACAAATACTGCAAGATTCTGTTACTAAAGTTATAAAAAGAAACCAACTATTTCTAAAGTCTAACTGAGACTCATTCCTATATTCAGGAATTCCTCATAACTTTTTTTCTTAAAAGTAAGTCTGGTAGCACAAGTCAAAGACCTAACTATAGAATGAAGCTCCTTAGCAGTGTAGCATAAAATTTATCTATCATACATTTGTGGGTTTAGTCCCCAATAACTGCAAGTTCTTAAGGAATTGCTCTCAAAAACATGAGTTTAGTATGAATAAAGCAGACTGTGAAGTTTTTGGCAAAAGATTCCTGTTCTTTCCTAGTCGGTAAAATTCCTATGCCTTGAAGTCTGCTAAAGGCAATATAATCTTGATTTTGGGAAACTAATATTTCTCAGGATTAGTAAATCAGTGGCCACAGAAATGTAAAACAATCCTAGAGTTCATTGTTTTTTCTGCATCCCTTTAGACTGACCAACAGCTTCAGGCATATGACTTCTTACAAGTTTTGCTGATAAGCTTCTTAATTTATCCTATCTATATAATAACTTTTTTCTTATAAATTAATGGTAGAATGTAATCTTGCCAAAGTTTATCAAGTAAGATGCATTCTCTGCTGTGCACAAAAACCAAGTGTAAAAGTAATTTTTTTTTCCCAGTGACATATTCAGGCAAATGTCATAGTGATGAGAGAAACTTGTATTTTACTTGTTTTGTAGGTTCTTATGTCCCAGCAGAGTATTGTTCTTTTCGAATCGCAGAGCAGATTTTTACCAGAATAGGTATGGATGATGATATTGAAACAAATGCATCAACATTCATGAAGGAAATGAAAGAGGTATGAAATATAGGTGTCCAGGTCCAAGGCCTATTTTTACTGTTAAGGTAATAGAAATTGTACTAGTATATTTCCACTGAAAGAGTGTACTTTGAAGAACAGTCAAAAATTTCAGCCTTCTTCTCTTTTATGATAAACCATAGAAACCCAGGCATCTCTTAAATAGAAAGATATTCCAATGTGAGTAAAAATCAGTTCTTTGTTGGATAGTACTTGGAATATTTTTGGGTTTGCTTAGATTTCAAGTTATCATTTGTAGGGGCCTAAGCTCTCTGAATTTCCTCTCACAAACTGATACCATTTTGAGGATTTCAGTGGAAAAGAGAGAGTGCTGTAGTGTGAGTCTGTTTCATTAGAATTGACAGCTGTTTGAAAGCTTTGAAAAGGCAAAATTGCTGTATCTCAAGAGATTTTTTTTTTAATTTCTGCATTATCTTCCATCTGAATAACATTAAAAAAATCCTTTTTAAACAAAACACATAGGAATTACAACACTTTGAATATTTTTCTAGATAACGTACATCATACAAAATGCTAATGATAAATCCCTCATCATTATTGATGAACTTGGCAGAGGTACCAGTGCCGAAGAAGGTATTGGCATTTGCTATGCTGCCTGTGAATATCTGTTGAACTTAAAGGTAATTCTGTTTTGAAAGAAATTTAAGCCTTAGAATTGTTTTGTCATCCTGAAAGTAAATACAGTATTTTCTCATAATTTAACATCAGTTTTGCAAAGATTTCCTGGCTAAATATGGTATTTTTCATACCTGGTGTATAGTAAGAATTACAGTGATAGAGGAAACGTGCTGACTTAAGCTGCAGTTCTGTTCACTGGTTGTTGTGATTTAACCCCAGTCAGCTGCTAAACAGCACCCAGCGGCTCACTTGCTCCCCATAGTGAGATGGGGGAGAGATCAGCAAGGTAAAAGTACAAGAACTTGTGGGCTGAGATAAAGACAGTTTAGTAAGTAAAGAAAGCCATATGCAGAAGCAAAATAAGGAAATCATTCACTGCTTCCTATCAGCAGGGAGATGTTCAGTTGTTTCCTACAATGCCATGTTTCCTCACAGTGACTGTTACCAGAATGCTGAATGTCCCTCCTTCTTCCTCCTTACTCACAGTTTTTATTGTGGTGCTGCGGTATGGTGTGAGATATCCCTGGGGTCAGTTTGGGTCAGCCATCCTGGCTGTGTCCCTTCCCAGCTCCATGAACACCCTCAGCCTGCTTGCTGGTGGGGCAGGGTGAGGAGCAGAACAGCTTTTGGTGCTGTGCAAATGCTGCTCTGCAGTGGCTAAAACCTGGGTGAGTTACCAGTCCTGTCTTCGTCACAAGTCCACAACAGCGTAATACAAGCTGCTATGAAGAAAACTAACTCTAGTCGATCTAAAACCATTGTGACCAGTACACAGTACACTGGTCACAATATCTTTCCAACTTTCTTGCAAGCTCTGTCTAGAAAGAGAATAACCTAGTCTGTTTAGTTTTGCTTATTTGGTTTAGTTTTAGTTTTGCTTTTTGCTTGAATGTTAAAAGTGAGGTTGTTTACCTGGTGGTTACTTTCAAAGGTACAGTGGTAGCCCTGCACAACTTACATGTTGGTCACAGAGGTTATAAACTTGTTTAGAAAAGAGTAAGATAATTTTAGATGGATTGCAAATTTCACCTCTGTTGCTAGTTATGTGATCAACCTCAGGTGGCTGTTACATACATTTTGAGTGTGCAGGTGTTTGTTTCTCCTCAGAGTTTATTCAGATTACTTTTGTGGGGTTTTTGGTTTGAAAAGATCAGATACTTTCTGTCACTTGTACTTTTGATAAAGAATTCCTTGAGAGAATTAAGCAGCCATTTGACAATCATTCCAATCCACACCAGTCAGATTTTGTAAGCATCATGGATTTTCTTTTGTTTCTGATATTGCTTTCCTTCTATTGAGAAATTAGCAGGAGAATCCCCAGTTGGAAAAGATGTACTTGGCAATGGTAGAACACATCCCTGAAGAATTTTAATTTGCTTTAGTAAAGACAGCTTTTCAGTGTTTTGGAGGAAAACCGGGACATCTGTGAGATTATTTAATTTATCTTATTTATTATAATTTATTTCTGGATCATTGCCAAAATAAATTTATTTCTTGTTTCCTTATTTAGGCATTTACACTGTTTGCTACACATTTCCTGGAACTATGTCATATAGACGCTTTATATCCCAACGTGGAAAACTACCATTTTGAAGTGCAACATGTAAGAAGCAGTGCTGGAAATAAGGAGAAAATTGCTTACACTTACACACTTTCTAAAGGATACACAGAGGAAAAGAACTACGGTAATGGATTCCACTGTGACTTACAGTTGGCAAAAGTTACACAAGATACTATTTCAATTATTAGGCATCTAACAGTATATTTTCTGATGGCAGATTTCTCTTGAGTTTGTGTCTCTCTCAAAGAGAGAGATACAGAGCTCTCCAAACCTATAATTTGTTCCAAATAATTGTGTGTTTCAAGTAACAATGTAGTGAGATAGTAGTTTTGGGTAGTATGAAAAGCTTAAAAGATATTTTGTCGTGAAAAAAACATCTTACTGATGTCAGTTTCTCCTTGGTTCATTTCTGTTTGAACGAGTTGAGTCATTCTGAGCATATGCTACTTGAGTTCATTTAATCTGCACTTAGGGAAGTGAATGAATGTTATGGAGAGACTTAAAGATGTGTCTGCTGTAAACAGTGATATGACTGGCTAACGGCAGGCTGACCCTTTTTGATTAGCAAAAAGGAATCAGGTTTCTTTAAAAATGGAGGAATTTTACGGTATATTAGGGTAAGACAATTTTGAGTAGGTCTACAAAAGCATCCGTATTCTCTGAAAAGTGGATTTACTTCTCTTTTACCTTTAGAATAAGTTAAAGTGTAGATTGTACAGATTGATTAATTGTGGGTCAATAAAGAAAAAAGTGACAAAGATTTAAAGAAATCTGTATGTTTCCAAATACTAGATTTGGATGTTAATTCCTTGATTTAGGTAACATTTAATCAAGAGGAAATTAGCTTCACGTGACTTTTGCAAGCTATTGGTAATCTAAGACTAGAAATTATTCCAGTTAAACTTAAAGTAATAGGACTGAAAACTTTTCTTGGTCAGAATTTCAGAATAAGTTTGTTTAACTTTGGCAGCACAAGCTTAATTTTAGATGCTATGCCACCACTAACTCTGAAGAATTGTATGTTTAGAGAGTAATCTGTGAGAACAGAACACCTTTAGAAACTCAGTGTTCATGTCTTGGCTTTACCTTACTTGAGCAAAGTCACATTCTAAGAAAGGGTGCAAGGGCTCTTCATGACCCTTTTTCATTTTTGAACCTGCAATATTAAACCACCCAATGAACAAAAGACTTTCCAGGGGTATAGACAAAGGAAAAAGTTTAAAAAAAAAATCATGTTAGGGCAGGAAAAAATACATCTTTTTCTTACCCCGAGTATCTGGAAGTTTTGCTGTTGGCAACAAAGAAGTTTAAAAATGACATCCATGTCCACTGGACATCTGGATATAATTGAGAGTGTAGTTAGCAAAACCTCTGTATTTTCTGTCAAATTAAAAAAATTAACCAAGAAAGCTGTTAACACCATGGTACCACTTTTTTCCTTTTAACCCCCTAATATGTCTCATTCTACCTGTTTACAGTATTACCAGCAGTAACTTGAGGTCAAGGTGTATTTCAGAGATAGCAATAAAACAAACTAGATGTCTTGTTTTGTAGCTCTCTGAACCTTATTGTTTATTAACAAAAAACCCCCCAAAACCCAAAACAAAACAACAAAACACAAAAACCCACACACACAACCCCCAAAATATACCAATTTTATTTTAATAAAAATTAAATCTTTACCCCTTAGCAAAACAGGTTAAGTTAATTCTGGAAGACATAAAATGTAAGGTAGGGATAAAAATTATATTAAAAATCTTGGTTTTTGTTGTATATATTTAGGACTAAAAGCTGCAGAAGTGTCCTCCCTACCATCATCCATAATTTTGGATGCAAAGGAAATCACAAATCACATCGCAAAACAAATTTTGGTACGTAATAGAAAATTATAATGCTGCATTTCACAGTTTTTATACAAACTTAATTGTATTTTCAGTTTCTGAAAGGATACAGAATAAGCACTGCCTATGTTTTAGTGAAAACAGATTTCATTAAACTTTGTATTTCTGGAACCAGTTCTGAAAGATTATACTGAAGGTCACTGTTAGCTGACAGCACAAAATGACCCTTTAGGGTAAAGGAGTATTGGATGTAATGTTTGTATGCAAACCAAGAATTGTGAGATCAAAAACAGGCTGAAAAATAGCTAATACTGGTATTTTTATAATAGGACATAATTTATTTTGTATTTTAATGTATGTATATTTTTAATAACAGCACAGGCAGAAAAGCACTCCTGAGATGATGAAACAGAGAGCTACATACCAGTTAGCAATGAGATTGGTTCAGACTGCCAGAAATTCTCGACTGGACCCTGACAGTTTGCGTGTATATTTGAAAGCCCTGAAGAAAAAGTATGAAGCCAGTTGTCCCACACCTGGAAAAAGTGATGAGCAATAGTAATGCATAACTTAGGCTGTTGTTCTAATTTTTATGACTGCAAGATGATTCTGGGTTTTCCCACAGTATTAGTACTGTCTTTTCACATGGTGTTATGTTTTTAATTCTTAGTTTAAATGACACTCAGTAATGGAAGACCAACATACCTGGAATAAAAGCATTTGCCTTCTATGAGGAACACAATTCTTTTTGACAATAAATTGTATAATTTTCATCATTTAGAGCAGCACCAAGAGGAGAGGGAACGACTGGGGCAAAGTACTAAGGAACTCAGAATTTCAGGTGTGGCACAAAAGAAAGCTCAGATTGCAAAAAGGGAAGCGCATCCAAATTGCCTCGAAGCAGTTTTTGCTGTCTGTTCTTGTTCAATTGTGTCTTCTGAAAATGAGACCATTTTACTCATTGTGCTGTGCAAAACACTTCTCACAATGCCAGGAAACAGATGATACTAAAACTTGAAGGAATTTGGACCTGACATGAGAAAAGTTGTTGTCTTCTCCAGAGAAGAGTTTGATGTTAGTTGGCAGTAGATGTTCCAGGTTTTCTCATGCTCCTCTTGCGCAGTCTCAAAGTCACTGTAGGATTTCCAAAGAACCTGCAGTAGAGAAGCCTCTCATCATATTTATTCCGATCACACAGAGATACCAGGAGGGCAAGAGAACAGATAAAGGTGAAATTTCCCTGAGAAAAGGTTTGGAGATCAGGGTGTTCACTGGTGGGGTTAGGGCTGAGCAGCACCAAAGCTGGAGCACATCAACTATTCAGCTTTCACCTCATGTTTTATGAGGCACTTTATGGCCCTGCCAAGAGACAGATGTTAATTAATGAGTCCCAGGCTGAGCTGTGACAGTAACCAGTTCTGTTCGAGCTGGTGTTTTTTTGACGCATTCATCAGCCACACTCTCTAATAATTAGTCCTGAGGTTTGTTCCTGTTTTTCTTTCAGCCTTATATCCAACTTTCCACCCCTTCTCTCTGTCTGGTGTCTTTTGTGTTTCTTTCTTGTCCTGTATGCTCCCCATGCCATTCTCTTTCACTACTTCACTCGTTCTTGTTCTTGTTTTTCTTTTATGGAATTGTCCTGGTTTAGGGCAAATTTGTGAGAGAACCCCTGAATGGGGTTCCTCTGGGAAGCAAACCTAAAAGGCCCCTCCCCCAGCTGCTCTGGGAAAAAAGAAATTCCTCAGAGGAAAGTGGAAAAAACTATTTAACAAGCCCACAAGCATAAAGAATGAATAATATGAAACAGTAAGACCTCTCATTGCCCTGAAGTGAGATGGTAAAATCAGAAAGTCCTTGCTGTGGGTAGCTCAGCTCACTCAGTCTCTTATTGGTTACTCCAGTGCTGGAAAAATGCTGTCCTGGGCCCTGGGGGGTGCAGGTGTGAGATCCAGATGTCTCTCTGGGTTTTTCAGGACAGGCCTCAGACAAGCACAGTCCAGGAGCAGGAATGCAGAGGAGGGAATGCTGTTTTCAAACTCTGCACGTCTTCTTTCTCCCTTTTCACTCTTGGAACTAATCTCACAGCAGTGATTCTCTCTCTCCAGGATCCTGTTTCATGAGTCTCTGCACATGCTCCTCAAGGTTGCTCCTCCATGATTATTCTCCCCTTACCAGCTATCCCTCTTTTATCTCACTCATCCTTATTGGATATTGCTGTTATTCATCAGGGGCAAGGCTGTACTGGTTAATTAACACAGCTGTTACTTATCAGGGGTTACTTAGTCCTAAAGGTACAGAACTTCACATACAGTATAAACAAAAGAGACCATTGGGAATACAAGTATCAAAAAGTCACCCCAGGATATTCTACCTCTTATCCCCATATTGTCAGCTTACTACTAAAACTAATACAAATTCTAACTCTACAAACACATACATTGCACATGTGTATATATATCTATATATATGGTATACAGCTATATACAGAGAGTGGGAGTGACATTCAGCAGTGATATTTATACATGGTTCTCACCCAACAATCAGCTCTTCCTGAGGTACACATTGTGTTGTTCCATCTTTCTGCATTATCCACCATGTGCAACTTGGTCCCTGAGCAAAGACAACTCCATGACTGGGTTTGTCTGTACTCGAGGCAGATTTGGTCCAAACTGTCATTCCTAACAAACCTCTGACATGCACCACTGGGATTTTATTTCCATCTACTATATGCAGGAGCTCAGATTGGGCAGGGCCTGCTCTGTTGGTGGAGCTTCGTGTGTTAACTAACCAGGTGGCCTTAGCTAGATGCTGCTCCTAATTTTTGAAAGATCCCCCACCCAATGCTTTCAAGGTGGTTCTTAACAGTCCATTGTATCTCTCTACTTTTCCAGCAGCTGGTGCATGCTAGGGGATATGGTACACCCATTCAATCCCATGTTCCCTAGCCCACTTATTGATAAGGTTGTTCTTAAAATGAATCCCATTGTCTGACTCAATCCTCTCAGGGGTACCATGCCTCCAAAGGACTTGCTTTTCAAGGCCTAGAATGGTGTTACAGGGCGTAGCGTGAGGCACAGGGTAGGTCTCCAGCCGTCCTGTGATGGCTTCTACCATTGTGAGCACGTGGCGCTTACCTTGGAGTGTCTGGGGCAGTGTAATATAATCAATCTGCCAGGTCTCCCCATACTTAGATTTGGACAACTGCCCACCATACCATAGGGACTTCATGTGCTTGATCTGGGCAAAGGCTTGTTGCTGTTCAGGGCCCCACTGGAAAATGTTCTTGCAGGTGACCAGATAGTGGAGGCTCACTATCTGGCTGTACTCAGGAATGTGCATTCTCCAAAAGCTTATAGCACCTAAGAAAGCTTGTGTTTCTTTCTTGTTGGTTGGTGGAGACATCACTGAGATCTTGTTGATGACATCAGTGGGAATCTGATGCTGTCCATCTTCCCACTTTATTCCCAGGAACTGGATCTCTTGAGCAAATCCCTTAACTTTGCTCTTCTTAACAGCAAAACCAGCTCTCAAGAGAATCTGGATGATTTTCTCTCCCTTCTCAAGCACTTCTACTGCAGTGTTCTCTTACACAAGGATGTCATCAATGTACTGCAGATGTCCTGTCCCCAGTCGACTGCTCCTCCCTGGTTCCTCCCCTCAACCTGCAGTTTTTCTTTCCTTTTTTTGGGTGCTGCCTGCCTTGGGGATGAGGGCAGAGCCAAAACCACAACCAAGGGCAAGTCTGAGGGGCACACCTCGATAGCATCCAAATACTGAGTACTTTTGCTTCCATGGAGCTGTCCCAGAGAGGAGTAGGGATGCTGTGGTGGCCTGGTAGGCCCAGAAATGACACCAACTTCCCCAGCAGCACGACACAGGGGATGTCCAGCTATGCCACCACAAGATCCACATCCCTCCCACGAGTCCTAGACCCAGAGGAGAGTGTTTGGCTGTCAGGATGGCAAAGCGCAGCCATGGGGCAGCCAGGGAGGGAAGAGACAAGGGGGCTTTTGTCTCTGCAATCCTGTGAGATGATCACTTGTCCCCATGGTCTCCCCTGGGATGACTGCTGGTCACTTCGTGCTGAGCAGCTGGGAGGCCATTGGCAGCCCTCTGTCCTGTGAAGGTGCATGTGACACAACTCAACATGCAGTCCCCTCTAGGTCAAGATGAGGTCCAATGTGCACAATCCACTTATATCTACTCATACTTCATTTCTCCTTACTGGTGGAAGTATTCACTGAATACAGAATTGCTAAATCCCACAAACTCCACAGGAACAAAGACAAACCCAGAGTGGAGGGGTACTCCCTCCTTTAAGTTGGCATCCGCCACAGGCAACTATGTTTAGGGAGACAAAGGGAAAACAGAGTCCTCCCTACTTATCTCTCCATCAGCAAAGGCAGCTGGCACATTCCAGCAGGTGATACTCATCAAACATCGAGAACTTATGGAGAGTTTTGCCTTTGTTGTGGCAGAGAACAGCAAGGCAAGGCAAGGCAGAGCTGCTGGGCTGGGGAGACTTGGTGGCTTCTTGCCTCAGCTGGGCACTGCTGGCAAGCTATGGGCAACTCGGGCTGGAGCAAAGGCACTCTTCTTTCTGGCACAGTGCTGCTGACAGATACTCCTGGAATTTGCATTGAGGCAGTGCAAGATGCAAAAGAGGAATAAAAGGGAGGGGAGAAAAGAAAAACCAACAGAAAAACACAAAGCAGAGATTCTGCCTTTAGCAAAGACCACAAGGCAAGAGGGGTCTGCCTGAGAGACCCCTGACTTTGAAAAGGAACCCCAGCAACCCCTGTCCCTAGAGTGTCAACTTCCAGCCATGGCGCTGGGTCTCAAAGAGGCAGTAACAATTTTGGGCACAGATAGCTATGGACTATAATGACATCTTGGGCTACCCAGGACACATGCTCATTTGAAGCAGACCAGTTTGGCTTCCTTCCTGCCCTTTCCCAGGCTCAGCTTCCCCTCAGACTTCTCTCCTCCTGCTCATTACAGCTGCAAGTCACACTCGATGCCACTAGTCAAGCACAGGGTACGGGGTCTGTGCACACTGTGGCCTCTTGCTCTGCCTGTGCTCCCACCCGGCTTCTTTGCAGACTGCAGCCCCTTCAGGGGTGGGAGGTGACCCCCCATCCTGCTGCCCATTCCCACTCCCTCAGGTGGACAGGGGAGAAAGTCACAAAGGCAAATGTGACAAAACACTCATGGGTCAAGATACAGATGGTTTAACAAGGGAAAGAAATCCTCTCAAGAAACACTTCATCACATCACACTGTGGCAAAGGCTGGCAGGGTACTCTGGAGGCCATTGGGCCCAAGCCCTTGGCCAAGCAGAATCACCTACAGCCAGCTGCCCAGCTCAGAGAGTGGTTCAAGAATGATAGATCATTTAAAAAGATAAGCATGGCAGCAAAAAGCTGCCTGAGTGTGGCCTTGGCATGTCTGAAATCTTCAATTAAAACCTCATCCCATTATATATTGAATGCATAAATAATTGCCCAAGTTATAGTGCAGTGGTAATATCTAATGCAAAATAGTTATCCATAATTTTGACCTTTTTAATGCTGAGAAGCATAATACTGGAGTTCATCTAATACTAGAAACCGCTGCTTCTTCTTGAAGGGAAAGAGTATCTTCTGCATGGGTAAGTCTGATTAAAATAACACAGAGTTCCAAGCTGATGCTTGTTTTATTAGAATACCATATAACACGAAATTCACAATTTATGACACTTAAGGATCAAAATCTTAAAGTTTCTTGCTCTATTCCAAAACCTCTAAGATGTGAAGAAAAACCCAGCGTGTTGTTCTAACCCAACATCTTCAGAATGTTTCTTTGAGAACATTAGCAAAGTAGAACTTAATTTAAAGCATTTAATAGCTGAGACAAGCAATGTGAAAAGCTGAATTTCAGAAGAAACAGTGCAACTCAATATTCATACCATAAATCTACCTTTCCACAACAATTAGTACTTCCACGTCATTTTTTTCCACCAAAAAGATGATGTAGTGGAGAAAAGATGATGCTGGGGAAACAACAACAAAAGAAGAGCACATTAGACTTAAAATACTTCTCTGAAAATCGGGAAAAAGCTAATTTCTGTCCAACAGAAAGACACAATGCCAATACAAAACAATACAGAGGGAAACTGAAAAAATAGAGGAAACAATGAATAACTTGTGCACTAATGGTCTGGTCTCAGTCATTAAAGGAATGGCACACATTACAATTAACAAGGAGTTTTATTTTTTAAAAAACTAACAAAACCCAGCAGCTGCCAATATCCAGCTGGTGCTGTGCAGTGATGGACGGCACTCACAGGATCCAGCCTTGGCAGCATGAGAGAATTGCTTTGGGCAGCCAGCAGGCGTCTGCACAGTGACTCTGATTTCCATTTAGAATGGTGCCTTTGGGAGTCAGAGTTACAAAATTCAGATTTGCTCAGTGGCCAAATAAAGGTCACATGCACCTTAATGGGGCTGAAGGCCCATCTAGGAAGACCCTTTTTAGCTGGCTCTCCTCAGCTGAGAAAAGCCACTTTGGATAAGGGCTGTGACGGAGGTTCAGTGACCCTCTCTCATCAGGAGTTTTTCCCAAAGACAGCTCAGAGGAGGAAGATTTAGTGGGAATGCTGCCCCTTAGCATGAGATAAAATAACATCTCTTTTTTTTTTGCCTTGGGAGACTTTGGTTTAACCATTGAAAAGATGTCTCCATCCTTCAAAATGATGGAGAACAACCTGGCACTGCCAGATCAGCCTAAGACACAGGCTTGGACAGAGCCAAGACTGCCTCTGCTCATCAGTGCAGGATTAGTACCTTCTCCAGAACCGTGAAAGACCTCTTCCTTCTGACTTCATGTTTCCTTTCTTTCCTGTTTGGTCCATTTGCTGCGGCAGCTGCACTTCACCCTCAGCCTGACTGGCTACTCTTTTTTCTTCAAGGGCACATTCCACAGGTTCCCCTGGAAGAAACCAGCAGCAAGAACAAAACCACAACATCTGTCTACACACTCCCTGCGTAGCCAGGGGAATGAAACTCAATGGAATCCAGGAATTCCTTACTCACAGAAACTCAGTTGGTCACAGTCTTTGGTAAGGGATGCTGGGCTAAACTC
The DNA here is from genome assembly GCA_910950805.1 of Acrocephalus scirpaceus scirpaceus. Lineage (NCBI taxonomy): Eukaryota > Metazoa > Chordata > Aves > Passeriformes > Sylviidae > Acrocephalus > Acrocephalus scirpaceus. Next base: position 63,043,140 of record OU383781.1, read on the forward strand.
AAGCTCATTTGCTTTGGAGGAATTCTAAAAGGAAAAGGAACCCAAGAACTGTTACATAATGCTAAATTCTATTACACAAAGATTTTTGTTAGCTTGCTTCCTGAAAGTATAAAAAAGCAAGGTCTACTCTCTTTGTTATGTTTGGTTTCATTTGGAGATTTTTTTTCTGCTGTGATGAGGACTTTCTTCACCAAGGTATTTTTCCACCTCCCTCGTCAGGACATAACATAAAGCTGTAATCCATTTAGAAGACTTTAGCATACCAGACAGGGAACTAATAGTAGCTATGGAATAGACAGAGATGTCAAAAAACATGAACAGGAGAGCTGTGGGAAACAGCCCCTGGACAGTGCAGGCCCCAGGACATTAGCCCTTCTAAGACATAATCCTGGGATACAGACTTAGGAAGGGACAAAAATGAAAAGTGCCACAAGCAAGAGGTGGGCCAAGAATACCCCTTAGGATGGTGATCAACAACACAAAGTACCACAAAAACCAAAACAGGCATACAAAACCACAACAAAATCAGCAGGTAAGATTCGATAAGAGAGTAAATCCTAAAATAATGACAGGTCCCGATGGTGTTTCCCTTGCACTAATCTCAGAAGCATTTAGGCTGGAAAAGCCCTGTAAGATTGAGTCCAACTGCTAACCCAGCACTGTCAAGGCCATCACTAAACAATGTCCCCCAATGCCACAACTAAGCTCAGGTTAACACAAAATTCCAAACCTCTGATGGCCTGAGATCTTTGCAGTTTAGTCTGAGAGCATTAACTAAGTTAGGAAAATTCTCTGCAGTGACAGGCTGAGCGTCTCTTTGTTTCTTTGACTTTCACTAGTGCACTGTGGAAGTGGAAAGACATGCAGGTTTGATCACATTCATCCTGACCAGATGTCACAGGCCTGGGAGTCATTTGGATGGCAGCTGAAAATGCAATCCATTGAACAGTCACGTGCCCGTGGCTCTTCTTTGCTCTTCATGCCAAATCCAACATGCCAAAGTCAATCCCACACGTACAATATAGACAGATTTCGTTCCTATTTAACAAGACCCTTCCCTTCTTGAGAAACATTATAAAATACTGGGTGTATTTGAAACCAAAGCCATACAGTGTTGATAAACTGAAAAAGAGCCTTGGAAGAATGACCAGAAAAACTCTGGTAAAGTACAGGAGCTACAGACATGTTTTAATCTCAAACCTAAACATTTCATTTCTTCTGCAGACCTCCAAAACATTGCAAATTTGGTATTGATAACAATTTTTTTTTTTTACTTTTCTATTTTAGAACAAAATTCATTGCTAATGTACATTCATATTTTGCAAAAAATGTTCCTGCTTATACACTGAATAACAAAAAAAGATTCAGGACTAAAACAAGCACTGAGAAGTCAGCCAGAGCATTATGCTCAACAGTTTTAAACAAAGTCTTTCTTTCTAGGCCATCCTATTTCCCCCATTTTCAGAGGACTGCCAAGGAATGTAAATAGCAGGAATCCAGAGACAGAAAAATTCCTTAGGGGAATTTGGACACTTCCGTGAGGGAATTTGGATTTGAATTATTCTTCAGTAATTCACTTCAGACACTTACCTATATTGAAAATAAACCTACCCTGAGCTCTCATTACATAAAAACTTCTCAAGTAAGCATAACTTTGCTGTTTGTGACACAACACCTAGGGAACTACTTAATTACTTGGCAATATCAACCTCACAGACTCTTCCAGTGAAGAAAATATTGGACAGCTCACTCAGTCAGGCCTGCAGAAAATCCATGGAACTGAAGGCAGCAGGCTCTCAGGTCCTGATCCAGGACTACTTTCCAAGCTCAGTGAAATTGCCAGAAGAACTTCTCTCCCCTTGGATGGCTCTACAGGAGAATTCGGTGCCACTTTACACTGACTGACCAACTCCTAGTGGTAGGAGAACTCAAGCATTGCCTAAAGGCATATATTCTGCTTCTCAAGAATACTTAGAACATAAATTAAACAACAAAACAAAACAAAATGCACAACTTACAAGCTCATCACTGCCCTTCTTTTCTTCTTTACCTGCAACAGAGGTATAAAATCCAGTGACTATTTAGACCATATATTTCACTCCCTCTTCCAGGAGCGAGATAAACTACTGTGAAACAGTCTGGACCTGCATATGATACGCTGAAATAGAAAATGTTCAAATACAGCTCTTTCTGAACCACAATTCCTGCCTATGAACACCAGATATCATCAGTGGCATGGGACAATTGCTTGTCTTAAAGAAGTCAAAGGTGCCTTCAGAAGAGATGGGCCTGAAGAACAGTCAGCATCTTGCTGTCCTTTGGGCACCAGACGGACGATGCAAGGACATCTGGAACACCTCTAGAGAATACTGGCCAGCTGTAGGACGTATGGGACTCACACGTATTTCCCTGAGGAAAAATCTCCACCAGGAGAAATTTGAGACATCAAGTCTGAAAGTAACAGTGCCTTACACTGTTCCTAATTTTAGAATAGCAATGCTGTACAGATATCTGGACAGGACAATTAAATACTGGAGCAGGTGTACAGGGAAGTGAGTGAACTCTCCATGGTTAGAAGTTTTTACATCCAAGCATGGGATGTTTGATAGGGAAGGCAAATAGCTGAGTCTAAGAAATTACTAATTGGTTGTTTTATAAAGATCACATTATCTGCTAAGCAGTCATTAAAAAAACCTTTTTTAAATAACTTTGTAACTTCTTTCAGAGCCTGATAATCAGAACAAGAAATTGTAAGAATACTTAGTTTTCAAAACAGAGGAGTTTAAATGTAGAGTCCCACAGAGGCCTTAGCTGTGGCCTGAGGTTGTTCAGAGAATTCACAGAAAACCTGGAGAAAGAGACACTATTGAGGTGAAAATGTTTGTTTATTATAAAAAAGACATTATTACTATGATTATTATCATTATTTTTTCCACAAAAATCCATTATATGTTTAGGAAAATAGCAACAAAGAGTGCGATGTTCTATGTCAACAAATGGAGTCAAGAGCAAGGAAGAAAAACATGTGTCTCATATACTCTTATGTGCTGGCTTCAGTCCAATGACTGACATTAAAAAATGAAGGTTGGGAGCCACTGGGATTTTCATAAAAATACCAGCTAAAGAGTCAGCAGTGGTTGGAAAGACAGAGGGGAATCCAGGGAATTTTAGAAAAGCAATAGGAGACAATAGAGAACACCCTATTATGCACTGTTTCCAACTCACAGTACAGCCATCCCACATGCAGTTTTCCTCTCTCTGATTCAGATACAGAAGGGGAAGGAAAAGAGAAAAGCAAGACATAGATCACAGATGTTTCCAGAAATCACTCAAACATAATCACAGTGACTTACCACAAGATATGTTTCGCTGAAATGAGTTCAATTCTACATACAACGTACAAATGTAGGGATAAGGCACAAGATGGACATTCTCATGTTTGAATTTCATCTTTGATACTCGCTCCCATTTACTCAAATCTGAGAAGAATGGTAAGACTTAAAAACGCAACACTAACATTTCAAAGGAGCATGAGTCCTGAAGACCATGTCTCCTAAAGCTTCAAAAGTCACAGCACACTGCACGTGTGCACAAGGGAGCAAATACAACCTGTTACTACGAACTTGTGAAACTGCACCAGTAACACACCACAGGAAACACTTATCCAGGTTTACTTATCCACACTGCCCCATCAGTCACCTCTCTTAATAGTATTGTTCCCTTAATTGTGTTTGGCCTCAGTACTGACACCCGCCTGCAAAAAACCATGCCAGGCTCTTCCAAACCTATGAAAAGAAAAACCCTCAGCAGTCTTCCTAACTAAAAAGGAATTATTTTAAAATTTCATTTAAAAATTGGAAAGGATTTGGATTCATAGAAGCAGCATCATTAAATTTACTTCACAGTTCAAAATGGGGGAAAAAAGAGAATTGACATGACAACTAGCACAGTTACAGCCATTCCTTCATGTGAGTGCAGTACTGAAATCCAGGAGCTTCTGCTTGGAAAAATAAATGGTGCTGGACATAAGCCTCCTCACACACCTCTGATCTCAGGGAGAAGCATGTGAAATGAATACTGTTAGTCCACATTTGCTAGCAGAAACTAACATCCTGGGGACAGAGGATGATGAAAAATGGATACAATCAGTTCCTTAAAGGACTGAAATTGCCTGGGTTTTGGCTTGAAGGGCTCAGAGCTGGTGACTAACAAAGAGTCACTCTACAGAGAGGAGCCTGACACACCAACTGTAAGACAGCTCCTCGCCAGGCCTCTGAGCCCACAGTTCTCTTCCAGGCCCAGTGCTGGCTGAGCATGTGGATGGACTTACAAGTTCTAGAAATACAAGTTTGTGAACAAAACACTCCTCAACACACAGGCAGAACTGGATGAGCTTAGAGAAGCAAGCCAATAATGTTGGTTGGGTTGGGGGTCTCCTTATCTCTTCTAATGATGCTCTTGGCTACCTTATCTTCTTGACTCTAACAGAACAAGTTGCTGTGGTATGTACCTGCTTTTTTACCAAGAGAAATAGGATGGCCTCTTTAATAGCAGGCACATTCCTGCCTGCTATTAGGAGGCATAATGCAGTCTTCTAAGACAGGAGGGGAACGCCTTGGAGGTGTTCATTATTCCTGGGCACTCAGAATCACAGGAGGTGATGCCAGAGCTGATCCAAAAAGCTGACACACTTTTAGGACTAGAAAACACCAACATTTAACTGAATTACTTCTCTCTTCAACAAAAGCCTCAGGAGAGTAACTTCTTAACCCATTACACAACAGCAACTACAACAGAAATATTAATGGTTACCGCATCTTTTATCAAATTATCATCGATTTAAATTAATAATCTGCAGAACATGTAGCAGACACGACTGAATTCTGTCCAGTTGCACAAGCCAGAAGAAAAAAATGAAGGCCAGTCTTGGTGCATTCTGATGAAAAAACACCTAGGAAGCAGAAGAGCCCACAGTACAGCTGCTAGCTACAATAATCAAATCTCAATCTCAAATGCCTCAGCACTTCTATATCAAAAGTGAAATACCGGGAAACCACACTCCTCAGAAGCTGTGCATGCCAATAGTTAATTATCAGCTTCTATATGACTACGCTGTGCAATTGCACAGAGCTTTTACAGCACTGTCTGTGGACAGCAGGCCAGACTGGCAGCAGCTCAATGCCTCTGCAAACTTCAGGAAAGATGGAAAAGATCTGCTGACTGGCCCCACAGGAGTGAGGGGCATGAGCACAGTAAGGTGACCACTGTGTGTATGACATTGGCTTCACATTTGTTTCTAGGCTTCAAAGACGTAGACTGAAGAGGGGACCAGGATAACTGGAGGTGCTTTTTGCTTCTCTCAGCCATCCCTGTGGAGACACGAGCACAGACTCACACTTGCTCCCATCCCCCATCCCCAAAGGCTCATGGTGGTTTAACCTGGAGGAAGCTCACAAGAGCAGCACCGTCAGTCTCCCTGCCCACGGGCCAGCACTGCAGGGCCTGTCAGCAGTGCTTTACCTTCTATGAACCTTTAGGAACAACGCACCGGCTGTGCTTCCTGGTACCTTATACACACCTTCACTTGCTCTGCCTAAACCTAATTTGCAACGCAAGGCCATATGGATGGAAACACTGCAAAACACTCTTGTCACATCAGTTCTCCGGGGGAGGCAGCACGTGAGTGTCCACAATACCTTCAGCCAACGTCAAACTGCAAAGACCAAAGCAGTCCTACTCCAGCTAAAGATCTGCACACTTCTACACAGAAATGTTAACTTATGCAATGCCAAACAGATACAAGTAATTGAGTCTTTTTTTTTGTGAGTAGGAAAGAAAGGATACATGGAAAGACAGTGAAGTGGTCTGTAGAAAATGGATGTAAATCATCAAGATTTCCAAGGATTACTCGAATCACTTCCTGGAGAGGCCAAAAAAATAAACAAAGAAAAAACATTAAAAACATAGTCACAATTCCACTGTCAAGTACACTTTCAAGGCTTGGGAAAAAAACTTAACATTACTTAACAGTTTGCATGAACCATGGAAAACCAGGTTCTAGATATTCTGCTTTTCCTCCTCTCCTTCTCCCCACTCCCTCCCGCCATTTTAGAGTGCACTGCACAGACAGACTCACAGAAATTTAGGTCAATGAGTATCTTAATCTTGAATTAACATAGAAGAAGTACTATGGAAAACGGAGGTGTGCTTTTAAACTTAAGAAGTTTTAAATTTAAGGAGTGTCACTTTATTGTTTCAGCAAAACACACAGAACATTTACCTACTCCTTTCTCTGAATGGTGACCCAAATGAGTTACAAGGGAACTGCAGTTAAGCCCCAACAAATTCCTCCTCTACAAATGCAAAGCTAGTAATACCTTTCAGGAGTTTCAAAAGGGAAAAAAAAATTGTAATTCTTCATATCAATTAAAATCAGCATTTTCTTCAGTAAGGTTTTTAATGCTATAACTGTACTCTGAAGATTTTTAGAAATTAAGTAAGAGGAAGGAGCATTTTTAAGCAGGCAGTATATTTGTCTCAATTTCTTAGTAATGGCAGGGGCCTTCTTGTGTCTCAGGAAGAAGATAACATAACTCATCAATTGCGACCACCAGTTTGTGCTTGGACACAAAGCAACGGCATCATTAAAAGAACACCCATGGGTTCCACAGTTGCAAGGAAAGCATGTGCAATTTAGCATTAGATTGCCCTCCACCAAGACAGCTCACCAGTACTGCCACAGCTCCTGAAAAACCAAGAGGGATTAACAGCTAGTCAAGCCTGACAACTTGAAAGCAGTGGTCAGTTTTGAGGTTAAGACTGAAATCCTGGGAAAGAGCTCCTGCAGGAATGACTCTGAAGAGGAATCAGATAGGAACTGGGAGTGAATAGCTCCACAAACAGGAGTTTCCATTTGTCCAATTTTAACAGTCAGTAGCTTGTTTGGAATATTTCAAACAAAAGCATGACTCTTCTACACTAAATTTTGCCTTTTGAGGAACATTTTTCATTTATGTAATTTTTTTTTTTTAATGCTCAGACTCTCCAGGGAAGTTCCCCATTACTCACACCTGAAACGCTGCATTTGACAAAATATTCTCAATCCCATAACTAGCATATGATTTGTTCAGATGCCCATCAGAGGTCCTATAGACCTGCCTCAGCTCCTACCTCTGATTCCTTGGCAGCACTTTCAGTGAGACTGAGATTGGGAGAGCTGTGAAACAAAGAGAGAGTGGGAATCATCACAGTCAACATGCAGTGAAGCTACATTTCATGTGAGAGTTTAAACAGCAACAAAATGTAATTCCCACTGAACAGAAAAAATACTTAGCAGGCAGATTAATTCTGAGTCTATTACTCTTAAAAAACGTCCCTGATTCACATGGATTGTTCCATGTGAACTTTCTACCCACTTGTGTTTTGTGTTTTAACGTCTTGTGTTAACTCACTGCTACATGCAGTCAACAAACCGCAGGCTGACTTCTTGGCTTTAACACACATACCTGTTGGAGTTGCCATACCGGATTTTGAATTTGTACACGCGCCTGCCAGCATGAAGAAATCTCGTCTCGGGCAATGGATAAGTGAATGGTTTCAAGGACATATCTCTCTCTCCCTGAACGCCAGACTAGGAAAGCACGAGAATCAAAGGTTATTCCTAAAGTCCCCCACCACATCTCGTTCTGTCCTATGAAAAGATTACAGGCAGTTTTTCTTCCAGGGGACACTTGCAGAGAGAACTCTCCTACCAGTCAGCAAGCGGCTGATCTGAGCGTCCGTGTAAACAGCGCCGTGTTTTTGAGCAGGATGCGAGGACAGACCTGGCCCACACGGCCACCTCGCCCTCAGCCGCGCTGCCCCGCACCTGTCTCTGCCGAGGCCCCTGGAGCTTTACCGGGCCCGTACCCCGGGGCTGGCAGTGTCCCCCCGCCAGCCCAGCCCCGCCCGCAGAGCCCTGGGGGGCCCGCCACCGGCACCGGATGGAGGCAGAGCCCGGCTGCGCGGATCCCGGCAACCCCCGGGAGTCCGGCCCTCAGGAGCTCGTTGCTCCTCACCCCACCGCACGTCCCCGGTGCCCCCGGGGCGAGGCGGAGAGCCCAGGCCCGCTGAAGCAAGGCCGCGGCTGCCGACCGAGAGGAGCAGAGTGGCGCTCAGCCGAGCACAGCCGAACCGAGCCGAACGGAGCTGAACCGAGCCGAATGGAGCCGAGCCGAGCCGAATGGAGCCGAATGGAGCCGAACCGAGCCGAATGGAGCCGAACCGAGCCGAATGGAGCCGAACCGAGGCGAGCCCAGCCGAGCGTAGGCGAGCCCGGCCTGACCCCGCCGAGCCCAGCTGAGGGAGGACGTGGCCCTGAGCGGGTCCGCAGCTCTGCAGCCCCTTTCCTCTGAGGGATGGCGGGGCAGGACGTGCTGCTGGCGGGTGCTGGAGTTGGTCGGGGCTGGGCTGCTGAGGTGGCATCTCAGATGAAGCAGAGGCTCCAGGAGACGCTAGACCTGCCGCGGGAGGGGCTAGCGGCCTATCCTTAGCCACTGCAGCACCTCTTTCTTTTCCCTTTCTGACAGACACAGCTCCCTGCTCCACTTGTGCTGCAGCCCTTGTTGCCCGTCTTTTATATGGCTGGAACATTTTGTGTACTATATCTCTTTAAGAAAGACTGCAGTTGAAAGATCTTCCCTTTTGCCACAGTGTTAATATCCAGGGACTGATAGAGCATCCCTTGCCGTCCACTCAGTGAGATGAAGTCCAGTTCCTAGAAGCAGCTGCGTGATGGTGCCCCCTGAGCATTGGTAAAGATATGATGTAGAGAATAATTCAGCAGCTGTAGAACAATTTTGAATTGGTTTTCACTCTGCTTTGGTTTAAATTAAAAAGCAAAATAAGCATAGGGAGTCAGGAAATAAATTGATGCATTGATTTAATGCACAAGCAGGAAATGAAGAAGTACGGGGAGACGATGTTGAAGCAAGCAGATAGCACGGTGGAAAACACAGCTTCACTAACAACTCTATGTTCTATTTTAAATGGAAGGGGAAAAATGTTGTTGTATTAGGGGTTTGAATTGAGGATACTCCCCCCCCTCCACCGTTCTCATTGTGCTAAGGTTTAAAGTGAGTGGGAAGCCCTGTTGTTGCTCTTTTCGAAGGGTTTGAATAGAGGTAAAAATCTCCCTTTTCCCATAGTGTGAGAGATTTAATTTGAGGGAACTCCCTCCTTTTCTGTTCTTGTCGGGGACTAAATCGGAGGGGAGAATACATTTATTTGCTGTTGTATTGGTTTAAGGTGAGGTGAGTATTCAGGGCTTAAATTGAAGGAAACCCCGCCTTTCCCAGCATTTGAAAGGTTTGAATGGGGAGCTTGTGCCCGTGCCCCGGGGGCATCGAATACCTTGGGCGAGATGAACCCTTGGCATTCATTCCCCGGGGAATCGCTGAGGTGGAACGGGAATGTGGCGGCTGACCTCCCCCCGGGGCCCGGCAGAGACGCGCCGGTGCGAGCCGTGCGGAGCCGGGTCGAGCCGTGCCGGGCCGGCAGGCGGGAGGCGCGGCACGGAGCTCTCCGCCCGTCCCGGCCGCTCTGTCCCCTCCGGGCGCGGGGCTCGGGCGCCGCCGCGGCCCCCCCAGCCCGGGGCCGGTACCGCGGGGCGGGCGGGTCTCGCGTACGGGGCCGCCCGGGCCTGCCGGAGGGGCGGTGTTGGTGCCGGGAGCGCGGGGCCGGCCCGGGCACCCAGCGCCGCCGCTGCCGGGGATCGCGGCGGCTCCCCGGTCCCCCGGCACCGTGGAACGATGAGGCCCCGGAGCCATTCCCGGCAAGGGGCACTGGAGGACGCTTGTGGCTTGTCGGCTTCAGAGTGTGCTTGCGTAAGTCACTGAAAAGAGAGAGGGAAAAACCCAGCCCCGACCCCGCAGGCTTTTTGTCTATGGGCTTTGTAGGTAAAGCTTTAAATAATAACGTGGGCGCCTTCTAGAAACAGCGCCCCGTACATTTTGCACTCTCCCGTGACACCTTCGGCTCCACGTTTTCTCATTGCTGAGTCAATACAGCGGCAGGGGCGGGGGTAATTGCAGTGGGGCTGTGGCGAGGGGTTTTTGGTGGTAGTTTGCAGTTTTTTGCATTGGAGTAAAGTTCAATAGTTTTAGAAGAAAAAGAAGCTGTTTTAGCTTATAAATGAGAAGTTAGCTTAAAAGAGTAAAAAATGGGGTTTTTTTGTTCTCTTGTGTTAGATAATATATTAGAGAGAGAATTTGGGAGAGGATGATAGCGGATATTTGTATAATAATATCACTTTAGGACACTTCATATTTTATTTTGTATTGTTAGCTTAATGCTCAAATTAATTATATTTTAATTATACATATGTATTGATATAGAGATACAGTTTAAATACAGATATAGGCACTACTATTTAATAAACAGTGGTATTTATATGTGGGTTTTATTCAATATTACATTCTTTGGTGATATTTAGTGTTTTGTGGGGTGTTTTTGGTGTTATTTATTATGCGTAATTTTGTTTTTGAGTGAAGATAATGTTATGGATGGGTTTGTTTGTATTTGAAGTAGAATTACTTTAAGTAGCTTAAAAAATAGACTTGTGATATGTATTATTGGAGCTTTGGTTTTGTGTGTTCCATGTAAGGGTTCAGATTGGGTAGGGCCAGCCTGGCTGGTGGAGGTTTGGGTGTTTTGTTAGATGCGATTTTGAAATTCCGGAAATTTTTTCTATTCAATGGTTTTAAGGTGGTTTTTAGTAATTTGTTGTGTCGTTTTATTTTGTTTGTAGATGGTGTATGATAAGGGACGTGGTCTACTTATTTAATGTTAAGTTTCTTAGTGTAGGTGAGAGGCCGGTATCGTTCTTAACGCTGAGGCTTGCATGAAGAACATGAGATTAATTCACGTTGCTGATTATGACACTATAATGTTAAAACTACACCATGAGGCACTGTGAGGTTAATGCAGCCGGAGCCCCATACTTACCTGGCATCCCCACAGCACCCGGGCGCAGATCAGCTTAGATCACCGAGAACTGCGGGGGGAGAAGGAGGGTGAGCAGGAAGGGGCGGGCACTTGGGTATTTTGGCCAGGGTGCTGATCTCGGCCAGCGCCCAGTCGGGGCAGCCCAAGGCCCCGCAGAAGCGGAACCCCTGCGGGGAAAGAGGCGCCCAGAGCCGCCAGCGGGCTCCGCACGCCCTCCCCGCTCCCCGCCGCCGCGCCCCCCCCCGCCCCCGATGTCGACGCTTCCTGGTCCGCGCTGCCGCCGCAGAGTCCGCCTTTGCGAGCCCGAACCGCCCCCGGGCGGGCTGCCGGCTACGCCCCCCCCCGCCCCCTGCCCCGAGAGCCGGCGGGGCGCTCCGCTAGGGGCTCTGCGGGGAGCTTTTAGCCGGGACCTGGGCACGAGAGAGGGTCGGAGAAGGGGCCGGGGGTCTCGGGAGCGGGAGCCAGGGCGCCCGCGGACCCTTGGAGCGCTCCTCGCTCCGCCCCACTGAGCGCTCGTGCTCCCACGGGCTGCAGCGTCACAGCTTCCAAGCCCCGCCAATCCCGGTCCGCCTTTCTCCGCGCTGTCCAATCACAAGCCGCCCTTTCAATCCGGGCGCGGTGCCGCCAAGCTCAGCCCGCTCAGTCGCGGCCCGGCCCCTCAGCCCGGCCCCGCTCCTCCGTTCTCCTGAGGCGTCTTTCCCGCCGCCGCCGCTTTGGGAAGCGGCGGAGCCGTGCTCCCGCTGCCGCACTCTCGGCAGGTGCTGTTGGGGCCCGGGAAGGGCAGCGGGAGCTCCCCGTTCAGGTCCCGGCCGGGAGTTCTCCCAGGGAAACGGGAAGACGGCGGGGAGCGGGGCGGAATGGCGCGAGCGGGGCCTGAGGGGACAACGGGGGGTCGCGGAGCTGACGGCGGCGGGAACGGGCGGGCTGCGATTGGCTGGGCCGGAGACGGGGCTTAAATGCCATTGGCTGAGCGGGCCCGCCCTGGGGCATAAATAGCGTGCCGGGAGGGGGTGGGGGCTTCAGTTCGGCGGCGGAGTTGAGGGCGGCGCTTGTGCGTGCGCGGGCTCCGGAGCGGCGCTGCGCCACGGCGGGGTCCCCGCAGCTGCCGAGCCGGGGGGCGCCGGTGAGCACCGACGCGACTCGTGCGTCCGCCTGCGCCAGTGTCTGGGGGCTGGCGGTGCCCAGTTCTTTATGCCGCGCCCTGCGCGGCTCGGGTTGCTGGGGGCGTGGGCGGGGCCTGGTGCGGGATAGGGGGGCTCCTACCGGGGAACGGGGAGAAACGGGCTTCCGTGGTTTGTGCATTTAAAGTACTGTTTAATCAATAAATAATTATATATTTATAAATATAAATATATTAATACAGAATATAATATATTCTGAATATATATTATATATTATGATATATATTATGATATATTATGATATATGATAAATATTATATATTCATACATATATGAATAATATAATAAGAAAATAAATACAGAATAAAGCTGTATTTTTTGCTTTTTTATTATTTTGGTTTTTTTTAGAAATAACTGAATTGCTTTTTTATTGTATTACTTCATTATTTCACTCCTTTTATTATGTTATTTTGATTGGTTTTGTTTTCTTTTGCTAGATAGCTGATGTTAATTCAGTAAAGGTTGTAGGGCTGGGGCTGAAACACCAGTTGGGAGGCCAGTGGAGACATAATGCCCCAGGGTGTAGAATAAGGACCCTGGCACTAGAGTCAGTCCCAAACCAATGTGGAGCAATGGAAAGGCTGGGGCTGGAGCTGGATAAATGTCATGGGAGAAGGGGATGGAGCTGCAGCTCCGGGCCTGGCAGGGCAGTGCCTGGGGAGTTAGCAGCCCGTGCCCTGTGGCACCAAGCAGAGGCTGAGGGTGTGGGGGCTTGGAGGGCTCCAGGGCCTGAGAAGCAACCCCGAGGGCACCTTTTGGGATGGGGGAGCAGGGGCCCAGGGGCTCTTGCCAGCCCCTGGTGCCGCCTGGGGGAGGAGAGGGGGCCCTTGGGCAAGTGCTGGGCTGAGACCCAGGGGGAGGGGGAAGAAAGATGTTGGGCTTCAGGCTTCAAGTGTTGTCCCCAAGGTTGGGAACCCAGGAGGGTGGGGGGTACAGCTCCTAAGGACATTGAAGTGATGACTGCAACTGACTTGTGGTCTTCTCAACAGCCCCGGGGCAGCAGTGAGAAGCAGTAGCAGCTTTTAGCTGCAGGCAGTGGGAAGCTGAGGAGATGGAGCTGAGACAGCAGAGCTGGAGAAGACGCAGAGATGGTTGGTAGGGTTTGGGGTGAAACGCTGTGGGGCTGGGATAGGGACTGTGGAGGCGGGATGGGAACTGGGTGGCTGGCGCTGAATCACTGTAAGGGCTGGGGTAATAGGGACTCTTGCTGCAGTAAGGATTATCACGTTGGGGCTGGAATAAGGGTTCAGGAGCTGAGCTGAAACAACACAGAGGTAGAGCTACAACAAAAATCCTACCCTGACAACCAAGAGCAGCGTTATGTGCCACGGCTGGGAAGATGTGGAGACAGAAGAGAAAGAGAAGAGCTGCAGTGAAATAAAGCTTTTGTGGCTGGGGCAAGAGCTGAATTCACTGGGGTCAGAATGGGGACTGCAGTGCTGTAACTGCAATCGCTATTCAAAGGGGATAGTGACTGTACACCTGACAAGCGACCGTGAAATGGTACACAAACCAAGGGGCTGGAAATGGAATAAAGTTTACTGGGATTGGGGTACCAATGGCGTTTCTAGAGCTGGAGCTGAAATCTCACAACTGGAGACAAAAAGTCCCTGGAGCACCTAAAGCAAGAAGACTGGGAGAAAAGAGGAAGTGGAGCTACAAAAACTGAGCTGGCAGTGGAATAAAGCTTGTGGGCGAGAGCTGAATTCACTGGGGCTGGGAGGGAAGGGCACTCCGGGGCTTGAGCTGCAATAACTCTCGGGCTGGGATAGAGACTGCCAATGGCACAGAGACTGTAGGACTCGTGTGCTGAAATTGCTGTAGGCCTGTGATTCTGTTTGTCGGGTGGGATGTGGTGAGTGAAAATGGAACAGGGTTCATAGAGCTGAAAAGGCTTTGCTGTAAGGTTATGCCTGAAATCCCAGCATTGCAGGGATATTGCCTGCAACTGTGGTAGGCACTTCAGGGCTGAAGCCAAAATCACTGTGGGGCTGGGATATTCACTGCAGGGTGGGCTTGGAGCTTGTAGGGTGGGTGCTGAAGGGTTGCTGCAGAGCTGAAGCCAAGACCAAGATGCTGCCCGTTGAAGCTGGAGAAGATACAGCTGCCAGAGTCGGAGAAACGTGCATCTGGAGACAGAAGAACAGAGGTGGCTGTAAAATAAAGCCTGTGGGTGCATAGAGCTGAATTCACTGCAAATTAGGATGGGGACTCTGGGGCTTGAGCTGCAATCACTGGGGCTGGGAAGGGGACTCTGGGGTGGGAACCATTAACCCATAACCATAAAACCATTAACAGAAGTTGTGTTTCCAGTCATAGGTGTTTTGATATTTTGCCCAACAGAATTAAGATTTGGCCGATATCCATTTTGTTCTCTGTAAATTTAACATCATCCCCAGAAACCCAAAGAAAACAAATTAAAACCTTATTTGGAATCATGTGCTACAAATACATTATTAAACAATTTCCCAAATATTTTTTTCCAAGAGAGAGCAATGAGAATTCAAGCTTCCACAAAAGCAGAACTAAGGTATGACATTCATTTATTCATTACAGAAATGCATATCCTTTGGGAGGTTCAAGTTATCAGCACATATCACATATCACATATCACTGCCTCAAAAAGCTTTAATCAACAGAGTATTAATCAGATTTATCAATTAAAAGATCCTCCTTCTTTTGCCCCCTTCCTGAGTCAATGCCTGACACCATTGTACTGTTCACATTAACAGTGTGTGACCCTGAACAAGCTCAGTTACTGATTTTTCAGCATCCAGAGGCACTCTAATGCCAGAAGGAGACAGATTCCCTCCAAAGTGACATTTCAATTATTCTTGCAAAGAACAAGAACAGGTCAGGAGAAATACTACTTAAAGTACATTTCAGTTATAGGTTATGCATCTGAGAGGGTTTCATTGTCTTTTTAATTGGTCTGCAAAAGCATATGACTGAGCATTTGTATTTTCAGTGTTTCGTCAGTGCTACCACAAAAGATTTATAAAAACATAGCACAGGCTTTGTGCAGGTCTCTTTTGACTGTGACTGTCTTTCTGCCACACAGTTAAAATGGGACTCTATTAGGTTTACACATTTATTTGTACGTTACATAGCTCTGTTTCCCAAATTATTCCCCATCTGAGTTTTAATCAGGTAAAATATTTCAGTATGCTATTTTTCTCAGGTTATCTTCAAAGTCAGATGTATTTTTAAAAACTGTGACACTCAAATTATAAACAGATAGTACTAATTTCACCTGTGAAGGAAGTGGGTAGAGACAAATCCATGGCGATCATTGGTTACAGGATTTCGAAACAGTTTACTCTTCGTTTGTGCTGTCACTATTGTACCATCCGCTAAAGAAAACCGATATAATGGGGTTTCAGCATGACCTTGTGTGTAAGCTGTAAAGGGAATATACAAATATAGTTAATATTTAAAATTGCAATAATTATGAATATGAATTATAAGATATTTTTGACACAATATCCTTCATTTACTGAAGATTTAAAAAACCTCAAAAAACCAAAAAACTTTAAAAATAAATAAATAAATAAATAAATAAATAAGACACACCCAAGACAGATACAGAGAAAAAGGAAGTATTCCACAATTTCTCCTCTATCAATAGAGGGAAGATAAAAGCAAACAAGATTATTTTGTTGCTGCAATATTTTGTGCTCACCAGACACAACTGGCAAAATTCTACATTTGTTAACAGACTTCCAAGGCCAGATTATAGATTCCATGGCTCCTGCTTTGGGAAGCATTTTAAAGTTTGCTTCAATCAAAAAACTGTGGAAACTACTGGTTTTAATTTGAGCTTGAAATCTCTTGTTAACTTAGAATTCATTTGATCAGTTATGTTGAAGAACTTCCAATGGAACGGAAAATCCATTTTCTGACAGTACAAGTTTCTCTTTATTTAATATCCCTTTTGCTTGAATTACTTTTTAAATCCTTCAAAAAGACTAGAGTTTGGAAAAATTAGAAAACATAATCTTTCTTACTGAAGACTGTGGCTGTACTTCACTTATCTATCAAGGTTATCAAATTAGCAATACAAAATATGTGGCACTGGAACGCTGGAAGTATACTGAGCCCCGTGTCTTGAGAATAAGAAGGCATCAACACAACCGTTATCACTTTCAGAGAGTGGTTCTTTAACAAAATGAAAGAATGAATCAAAATAATGTCAAACTAACATTAACCAAAAATAACATGCTAATGATAATTAAAGATGATATATCAGCCCAGAACTACAACTGTCTCTGTCATTGCTGTATCCATAGAGAATCATAGAGAAGCGAAAATATTTATAAACTGACCTACTTCACTGTGAAGTGAATACTGGCCATACATTACTCTGCACCCCCTCAGCTAAACTGCATGCAAAGCCTTACAATGAATTTTAAAAAGTTACAAGTGCTGGGAAATATCCACGTCCTTCTTGTGCAGAGGTCCCAAAGCTGGATGCAGGACTCCAGGTGGGACCACACCTGAACAGAGGAGAGGGGCAGAACCTCCCCCTCATCTGCCCACACTGTGGGGATGCAGCCCAGGCCACAGCTGGTTTCTGGGTTGCCAGCACACACAGGTGGGACACATCCGGCCTCAAATCCACTCTCACCTTCGAGTCCTTCTCCTCCTTTGCAAACTTCTGTGGCAGCAATCTTCGTTACTCAACACCCTGCTCCCTTCAGCACTACACAAGCTGGCTGGGCACCCAGCCACATCCTGGGAACAAAGTAGCACATCCCACTGCAGCTGAGCCTCTGGCTATCCCCCACAGCCTCCCAGAGGCTGCTGCAGAGTCTCTCCGTGTACATGCATGGGATTTGGGTGGGTCTGCAGGAAGGACAGTGGGGCTACATCACGCCCAGGAGGCAGTGGGAAACCTGGCTCTGGCCATCTCCTGCTAATCACGTCAGTCCTTGACTCTTGAGTTGCAGGGAGGGGTTGAAACATCAAGGGCTGGGATTCTGGTGAACTGCTCCAGATTCTTCATTGCTTTCATCTTAATGAATACTGTTTCTCTTTTTCTTGTTTTGTACTGAGGGTAAAAGAAGTTAATACTAGTAATAATATATACAGCTATATATTATTATTATTATTATATACAGTTAGATTTATGAATATATGAATTATGAAAAATAATTCCTTCTTCAGCCAATGTTAATTGAACAAGCATCATAAATATAGGTAATATATGTAGCTGAATAATTTAGAAATGCTTACCATTGTCGTTGGTGGCAATCAAGGTATGTCTCTATGAATATTCATACAGTATCAAGATAAAATGTTGCACTTTGAATGTTAATAACAGAGTTTAATGCTTAGTTTCTAAGGCTTTTATAAATGTGTTGTTAGCCAGGAAATGTCATCATATCCACAGTGCTTAATCTGATAATGCATATTTTTATTTTTACAATGTAATA
Source organism: Acrocephalus scirpaceus scirpaceus (assembly GCA_910950805.1). Taxonomy (NCBI): domain Eukaryota; kingdom Metazoa; phylum Chordata; class Aves; order Passeriformes; family Sylviidae; genus Acrocephalus; species Acrocephalus scirpaceus. The sequence goes on from OU383781.1 coordinate 63,060,739, forward strand.
TTGGTCATAAGGTGGAACATTCCAGTGATTTTTATTGTCTTTACTAAAGGATTAAAGTGCAGAGAGAATTGTTTAAATGCTGATTTTTGGAATGTATAAACTATGAACAATATTTCTGTAAGACAAACTTACCGTAACATGTTCAAAAAGAAACATCTTGCATTTTATTTTCAATTCTATTCAATCTAGATAAATTTAATATGCCTTTTTCTCATCTCTATGTCACAAGGGATAGTGAAGTATTAACTTTGTACATTTTTTTCTCCTTTTAATGAAGTAAAGTGTTTGTCTACTCTGGTAAGAAGGAGGCTGAGAGGCAACCTCATGGCTCCCTGCAGCTTCCTGAGAGGCAGCAATGGAGAGGGAGAGACTGAGCTCTTCTCTCTGCAATCCAGGGACAGGATGCCTGGGAATGGCTCAAAGCTGCATCAAGGGAGGTTCAGACCAGACACTAGAAAGCATTTCTTTACTGGGAGGCACTGGAACAGGCTTCCTAGAGAGGCAGTTGATTTGCCAAGCCTGCCCGTGTTGAAGAAGCATTTGGGCAATGTCCATGCTTCAGCTTTTGGTCAGTCCAGAGGTATGTTCCTTTCAACTGACCTATTCTGTCCTATCCTATCTATCCTACTCTGTTCTAACAAGATACCACTTTCTACACAGGGGAACAGTAGTGGTTTACCTGGATGTCAGCAGAACAGTCAGCACCATTTCCCAAAGACATCTCCTGGACAAAAGGGCAAGACATAGGTTGCATGTTTGGTCTCTGAGATGAGTAAGAAATTGTTGAATAGTCTGCATCCAGAGCACTGATGAGTGTATTTTACTCGGGCTGGCAGCCTGTCAGAGGTGAGCTCCCCCAGAGATTGATAGTGGGCCCTACATAGCTCAACATCTTCATAAATTATTTGGGATGGAAAACACTCTCACCAAGTGTGCTGACAGTAAACTGGTTGGTGAGGAGGATACATCAGAAGGCAGAGACATCTCACACAGAGACCTGGACAGGCTGGAACACTGGGCTAGCAAGAACTGTGTGAGGTCTAATGAAGTCAGGTGCAAAATTCTGCAGCAGGAGTGGAATAACAATAGAGCCCAGTACAGATGAAGGTCTTGGAGATGTCTTACTGAAAGGGATGGTGATAACAATCATTCACTGGAACAACCTCCCCAGGGACAGGTTGAGTCCCCATTGTTGGAGGGTTCAACATGCAGCTGGACAGGGTACAGGGAAATGTTTCCAGGCTCCCTTTCCCACAAAAGGCTGGAGCAGACGATTTTTCAATGTCCTTTCCAACCCAGGCTGCTCTGTGATTCTACAGTGCTAAAGCCTTGAATCCCTTCCCTGTTTTTCCAGGAAAATGATAGTAAAGCTTAAAGAGACTTACCTGAAAGATGGGCACAGAGTCCAATGGCCATGGTTCTTTACATTGTGGTTCTTTTTCATAATCCAGTATTTTTTAATCTTTTTAACAGCCCTTGCTAGTAGAAATTAAACCATTAAAGACATCTGGCCTTTCTTGTATACTTTCTTTTATCAGTGCTAAGTTGTAATTAATGTATTTGTACTATAGGGTAATTTGGGGGTTGATTCTTCGATGTATTGAATGATGGTTTTCTATCTAGAGTAAAGTGGACAGTGGTGGCACCACTTCCTTTCTATTAAGACTTTTAGACTACAACTCTTGGAGTATTTAGTGTTCTTGACATTTGGCTTCACTTATGATAAACATATATAACAAAGCACATGAGTCACTGCAAATCTGCTCTTTGATTTTATGTATTTGAGAGCAGGAAAATGGATTCACATGAGTAGGTTAAGCCAAAATACAAATAAGTCGGGCAACAAGCCAGAAGTTGATGAATTTGTCATCTGGCACAATAGTCCAAAGCTTAAGCACTCCTTCATTTAGAGACAAAAACCCATTTGTCTTCCTGGAGTTCAGTGATTCCAAACTGAGGATTGTCCCCTAAGTGAGGAGTGAGGATATCAAATTACTTGCTTCAGTGATGAAAGGTTGCCCAGAAATCCAATCAGAGATCTTTTCAGCAGAAAATCCTGAATTAATTCAAAAGAAAACATGTCAGTCTGTCCCGTTGCTGCATTTTTCAACATCCCTATTTGAATTTGAGGGACTTGTAAAAGTTATTCTCTTTGCAGCTGTCCCTGAAACAACTAGAGTTCATTTTCAAACACAGTTTTCCCATGTCAGAAGGCAGTTTTTACACTTTTTGCAGCTTCATATGAAGTTCACCCAAATATAGCAAAATATAATCCGAAAATACTCTGAAATTTGTGATGTTTATTAGTTCAGAGTGTTCTGTGTCTGCCTTTAATAAATAGTTTTATGCATTTAACAATTTTAAAATAAGCCAATTTTTAATGACATGAGAGCTGTCATACAGTGAGTGCAGTGAAATACCACTCTTTGATGTGGCTTTCAGGTGGTTAGTGCATGCATATGAATACACCTGACAATTTTTCTAATGCAGTCTGTACTCACCTGTTTCCATATTAGCAACACACAATATAATAGTGCAGTCAGGTATCCAAAATTCAAGAAAACAAGGGTCAGCTATACAAAATTCCACATTTTCACAACCACTTGGATACAGTACAGCCCCCAGCACTGGGCAACCCTGAGACATGCTCTGTTGGTCCTCCTCAGGAGCAGGCTGCAAGTGTTTCTGTGGAGACCAAACACCCTTTGCCCTGCAGCCACAGCAGTCAGTGGAGGTTTAGTCCCTCATTTTCTTTGTCAATCTTGTTCAGCTTTGCAAGAAAAGGAGGTTCTTCGTAAGCAGATGCTACTGTTTGCCACTCTCAAAATAAGTAATTATATCTAATTTGTATATTCTGTTCGAGGGAGAGAGTGTAGAGCTGTTCTGGGCCCTGAAGGATGCTCCAGAACAAAAAGACACGAAGTATTTCCAGTGTGGTTACAAGAGCAATATTTTGTATCACCTTGAGCTATGTAATTTCCAAGTAAGATAGTATTTATGCCTTGGAATTTTTAAAATCCTGGTGCAATTGACCATCAAGAACAGGATAAAATGTCTGGTTTTTCAAATGTAAACAGCAGTATACTATGAAAGAGGATGTACTGGCGAGGCCAACCCACCTGAACTGTAATTCGTGCCCTGGGGCTGTTGGACAAAGCACTTCTCATAAAACCAGGCCGTCACTGAGGAATGTGAGGCTGCATTCTGCTGTTATTGGAGTCACAGTGGGAGGGAAAACTCACACAGTGGAAGGTTCCACCTTTGGGAAATTCAAGAATACACAGGAGTGGGAGAAAGATTCTTTGGGTGGTGCAGGGTTAGGGTTAATGCAGTGTTGGTAATTGTAATAGATAAATTCGTGTATATAATATTGTATTATGGGTTTGGTTTACTAATAAAAAGCTATCCAAGGGCGTCGCCAAGATTCCAGAATTCCATGAAGCAGGCAAACACATTTGCAACTGAAACGACCAGGCCAAGCTGGAAAATGGCCCATTCACCCCCCACTTCACAGCCCCTCAGACATCTGATACTCATCTTGGTGGAGGTTGGATGGTCAGATCACCCCTCCCAAGATGAATTCCGGGAAGGACTATCAAGTAATCTTTTCATGCAAGACGGGACACTTTTTGGAAAAATTGAGAAACACATGCATACCTGAATTTTCAATGGACATAGCTTTAGAATAAAAAAATTGTATAAAATCCACAGGCTGAAACCTGGCTGGTGTACCACGACCCTGTCCACCCGACTCTCGATCGAGTGTTGTCCTGTTTTTATTGTGGCTTTAAATTCGGTGTTGGAAATTTTGCTAATAAACCCTGTTATTTTGGAATTGGCTTTTGATCATTTATAACAGTAATCATGAAAATCTACCATCCTCCCCTGAGGAATGACTGATACGTACTAGGTCAAGGTCTTAATAAACTCAGATGCAATGTGCCTTTAATATTTGTTTCTGTGAACAAAGTACATAGAAAAAGAAACTATGTTCTTTAAATATTTTTACTGGTGTTTTATTCTGTTACACAAAGCCACGTTTGTTTGAAGGTTTTACATATGTGTGTGTGTACTCTTTATTTAAGTATAATATTTGGATTTCTTCATCAGTTTTGATGTTCATGCATAGTGTGTCATCCTGGAAAATGTTATAGCACTGAACACAAATACGGGGTTTCACTGTGTGGAAAGACATACTGAGCAGCCCTTGTTCAGAGGGAAGATTCCCCTTACCAGTGCAGTGGGATTCAGCCCTACCAGTGTCTGTTTGCTCCCTAAAAACTGAAAAAGTCATTGTGAGAATGGTACAAAGGAATAGCAGGAGCCAGACAGTTCTTGTGGCTTCGCTTCAGTAGGATTTCCCAAACCATTCTGTGATTCTGTGATTACATGAGAGTTTGCAGAATAGGAAAGACTGCTCTTTGGGGATTTTTCCCTGACATATACAGAAACATTTTAAGGAAGGGTAAGAAGAATAAGAACCATTAGTCATAGTTTTCCACAGGCCTGGATAATGAAAAGACTGTCAAGACACTATTACAAAATTATTATTCCATATATGCAAATAAGAGAAGGACTGAGGGATTTTGAGATGGTTATAAGAAAAAGCATGCTTAAAACACACCCAAACGTGTCCTTGATTTCCTATTCCCTGTACCCATGCCTCAAACACTAATCAAATGTTTTAAACCTTTGCATTGTTGGTCTGCTGAGCATTTGTAAAGAATCAACAACAGCGAGGAAAATAAAGAAAATAATGAAAGTATTGTAAAAGGGCAAATCTCCATTCATTGCACATTCCCATAAAGGTGTAACACACAAGACAGTCTCCAGGAGCTCCCATCACAATTACTGTGTTCAGCAATTAGGACAAATGAGAACTTGAATCATTTCTAGCAGCCTTTCAGATTGTTAAAATTGAATAAAGGATGATGAACAAGTATATACACAAGATATAATTTAAACAGTCACATTCAATCTGTCAAGGACACTGAAAAAGAATTGCATAGCAGTATAGAACAATCAAAATATGTATGTGTTATAAATGAGTATAAGCTAATTTAAAAATAACAGGGTTTATTAGCGAAATTTCTAACACTAAATTAAAGCCACAATAAAAATGGGACAACAATCGATCGAGAGTTGGGTGGACAGAGTGGTGGTACAAAAGTACCCTCCGAATTCTGCTACACTGCTATGTTTCAGCCTGTGGGTTTTATACAGTTTTTTTACTCTAAGGCTAAGTCTATTGAAAGTCTAGTTATGCTGTGTTTCTAAAAGAGTCCTGTCTGCATGAAAAGGTTGCTAGATAGTTTCTTCCGAAATTCATCTTGGGAGGGGTGGTCTGATCGTCTAGGATCTCTACCAAGATCAGTATCAGATGTTGAGGAGCTGTGAAGTGCGGGTTCCACCCTTAATGGCTGGGCTATCTTCTTGCTCTGCCTTGTCGTTACAGTTGTAAATGTGTTTAGGAACTTTGGAATCTTGGAGGCATTCTCGGGTAACTTCTTATGAGTAGCTTAAATTCACACGAATTTATCTATTATACTTATTACATATGGAAGCAAATCAAAATATTCAATACTCATATGGCAAAAGAAAACAGCTGTTTCTTTAGTAAAGAGAATTAGAATATTAAGGTTTGAGTTTATTTTAAAGCAAAGTTATTTGACTGAAACACAAATTGTCTGCAATGTAAGGACTGGGAATGTATACATAACTGGGGAAGCAGGCAGTGATCTTCACTTAGGAAGGCCAGAAGGCACCCATAAAAGCCCAAAATCAGATCTGCAGCGCTCTATCTCCAGTGAAACTTATCAAAGGGCCAGGATGGAGATAAAGTGTCCTTGAGTCCAGTTCTGACCTGCTGCAGCTTAGAAGGGATTTCCAGTTAGAGATCTTGCAACTTGGTGGACACAAAACATTGCAGATGTGTGGAGCTGAGTTCTGTGCAAATCACACAGCAAGGTGCTGGCTGCCAATCCAAACATTTCTCCCAAAGGCTTCCTACCCAAGAAGACAGGAATTGACAGGAGGCATTGGCAGTGGGCATTACAGACTTTGTACAGGCACGGCAGCAGAAATCTTGCAGAGACTGCGTGGCTTGTGCCACAGGCACGGGCCATCCCTGCTTCAGGAGGGCAGCAAAACCCGGCCAGGTGGCTGCAGGCTTCCTCACCACATGGGGAGAATCTACCTGGTTGGTAAAGATTAAAGGTTAAAGATTAAAGATACAGAATATCCTGACATGGGTTTTCATATAAAAGACATTCCTGCATGGTTGTTTTAAGAGAAAGACTCATGCAGACACGAACAACACCACCACAGCACTTGAGAAAGCAACTAAGTACAAATTCTGAAGTAGCCACTACAGTATATCTTGCTTAGACTTCAGCATTATGTGGGGTCTTTAAAGATAACTCTGTCCCTCCTGTGTTTGTATTTCTGGAGACATCCTTAGTTAAATACGATTATTTTCTAATTCAAAGACATCCAGAAATGAAGAATTGAGCACTTCTTTCCGAAGTTGGTTCTGGTGCATAGTTGTGGTGGAGATTAAATGCACAGACAAGGCACACAAATGGGTGAGATAAACTGACCGTCTCTGAGCATTTTGCACTTTCCCTCCCTGAGTTATTGATGCAGACACAGGTGGCCGTGTGTCAACCCCTCTAGGAGTACAGAATTTGGCATCTATACTTATCATTCCACTAGAAGTAATGCAAACCTACTTTGACTGGCTTGTAGGTAAATATAGGAAGCTATTGCACTCTAGCAGGGCATCTTACGCCCCACAAAAACTTATCTATTGTTTGTTATCCAGCCAGATAACTCAGGCAGGACAAACTGTCTTGTAGTGAGTCATTTTGGCGTCATTTTGGCACCAGGGTTGACACTGGTGTGGCATCTCTCAACTACCAATTAACGTCTTGCTTCTGAAGTGAGATCTGGAAGATAAGCTGAATTTCTGAGTGACAGCCATTTACTTTACAACTATAAGAGCCACAGCAAACTTCCACATAGCAGAAATCTTCTATACATTTTTCTGGAAACCCGTGGAGTTTCTCCCATGAGTAGGGACAATTGTTCCACAGCTACTCCCCAGGGTTAAGTGAAGGAATCTCTGCACATCATTGTCATTTCGGTGGGAAGATACGTTTGACTCCTAATCAATATTACTTCTTTTCCTAGCTTTAATATAGGCACCTTGATACAGTCCACTCTTCTAAGTGATGCTATAATCTACTAGTAGTTAATTTTGTTTTATAGTGCATAGTAATTCTGATTAAGATATTTTACCTGTTATGTCTGTTCATTTGTCTTAATAAATAATTCATTTTTTATAAATATATCTGATTTGCCATGATTACAGCTCACAGGACAAAGTGCTTCCTTAAATTTAAACTGTTGCCAAAATCTGAGCCTAAGGAAGGATTTAGCTTCGTTTAAACCCCTTTCTGTGAAGGAGGTTAAATACACAAAGGAGTCCTTTCTACCCCCGAGACAAACTTCTCAGCCAGCAAAGCTTCTTTAGTAAACTTCTTCTGAAGCTCCCACTCTCCCTGTGACATGCATTATTTCAAGTGTTCACATTTGCACTATTCATTGAGACATAGTGTGGAAATAAGTCAAATATTCTCTCCACCCCATCAGTAAACTGTTCTGCACTGAATTTCTGAAGACCTGCATAATTGCAATTAATCGGACACAAAATATTCTAGCATAAACAATGCACCTCTGAGATAGTCACAACTTGTTCTTACAGCACAGAGAAAAAAACAAAAGCTCATGCAAAATGAATTCTTTGATGAAAATGTCATTGAAGTGGAGTCTAGTCAGAATAAATCAAGGAATCTTAGTTTTGTTTTTCATTCCATTTTGTTAAATGAGGATTATAAAAAAATCAGTTTGTGTGTGCTATGTAAATAAAGCTGATAAGGTAGTCTCAGTACACTCCATAATCCTGTTAAAACGACCTCATTTTCTATTATTTTAAATTCTATTACTTTTCAAAGGAATACAGGAGAACTAGCTCTAATACCTAATAATTGCACTCATATTTGAAACTAGCACTAATATTTAATGACACTCTGGGTATAACATTATCCACTGGGAAGCACTTTTGTCACCCTGGATTACTCAACAAGTAACACAGGTCTTCAGTTAATCACAGTTGAGTTGTTACTAACAGTATCTCAGTGAGATATTTATACTCTGCATGTTCCATGAAATTGTTATGCAAATTTCTCCATTTATAAGAGTAAAATGAACACTAGCAGCACTATCTGCTGCCGGCAGAAGCTTTAAACAGAATTTAACAAGGCCACTCATGTTATGTTATTCAGATTGACTTCTGTACTGACAGTCACAGTATGAGCATTTCACATTACTAGGAACTTATTTCGTTATACAGATTGTTATTACACATAATACATATAGATTATACTTAATGTACATATAAATAATGTCTGTACTATATGATACAATTAAAATTATAATAATGCAATCATATTTTTAATGGATTCAATAAATTATAGATACTCATTATCATTACTTATAATACAAATACAGTTCAAATATGCTCTCAGGATCTTTGCTGGGTAAGGGTTTATACTCAGCCGACCAAATCCATGGTGGGCTTGTTGATTTCTGGTGATCTCTCCTGCCCTTTTTTTTGTTTTTCCTCCCTAGAATTCTCTAATTTTTTTCACATAAGCTCCTCTGAAGCTTATGGTGTTTCTCTTTTGCCTACAACCATATTACTCATTTCTAAATAAACAAATGACAGGAGTTATCACTGTATACTAAATTAAGATATAAGAAATCTAATCACATCATATTTCACTTCCTTACTTTTTTTCCTTAGTAAGCTATCTCCTACTTATTTCCAATTTCTGGTCTTCTCTTTTTGATGTTACAGATCTGGTTTTAATTCTAGCAAGGTCTGTAGCACGAAAACCAGTCCAAAATAGAGGTGCTTACTTTGCAAATGGCAAAGATCTATGAGAGATCCACGGCAAATCATGCCGGAGCAGTTTGACTACTTTCTGTGCTGAGGTCACTAGCTCTGTCTGAGCAGTGGACTTTGTTAGTTTTGATCATAGCAAGTCATTGTTACAGTTTCCCATGAAATCCAAATGGTCAAACTAGCAAGAAATGGAAACATTCTGCTTTCAGAAATTAAGGAAACACATATTAAAGCCAGAATGATGAGAATAAAGAACATTTCTGAATCATCAACTGTACTAATCTGAGAAAGATGGCTCTATGTCACAGTTTGCAGAGCTGCCGTATGATTAGTTACAGCTCTGACCTCTTTTGGTAAGAAGCAGGTACTATATAGGACTCCTAAGAAGCAGATGCAGGAAGAGGAATTAAGGTCCAGAATGTCTGTTTTAAAATGCTGGGATTCAATTTCCTAGGGAGAAGAGGGCAGGGTCCTGATAAAACACTGATCTGAAAGGCCTTTGCATTTCACCTCCCTGCTTTGTCTCATATTCCTGACTGCTGATGGGGTGCACTGGCATTAGTGCGGGCAGCATTTTTTTTTTTACATTAAATATGACGAAGGAAAAAATGTATAGAATGCTTTATTAAGACTGAAAAGGCTGTCGAAGAATATGTGAAGACTGACAGAAAGAAACCTAATAAAATGTAGTTTGGCTTTGAAGTAACGTCTGTGGATCAGCCTGCACATTTCTGTGCCAGAGTTTCATTATTTATTGCTGCTGACTGTTACAACGTCTTGAGAGAGATACAATATTACATGAATGGAGAAGTAGATTTGTTCTTCAGGTCTCAGTTGAAATAAATTGAGTTGAACACAGACTTTGAAAGGAGTGCTGAAAAGCAAATTATGCATTTAGAGGTTAAGGTGTTTTAAGTAGATGGCAAATCAAAGCAAACCACCAAAGCAACATGTAGGACATCTGGCAAGAGAGCACCAGCCCCAAATTCCAGGTTTGCTGCAAGGCTGTTGTCACCACAAGCAGTAGAAATACCTGTAAAAGGCTGGTAGCCTCTGGCTAAATCTACTTTATGACTGAGAGGAATCAGAAACAGAAGGTAGTCAAACATTAGGATTTCTTCTGTGAGTTACCTGGGTTTTAAAAAGGTCTGACTTTGTGAGAATTTACATTTTCTGCAAACTAGAGCCTTTTTTTTTTTTTAACAGACACTGATTAAATGTTCCACCACTGACTTCATTTCACTTGGATTTGTGAAATATTTTCATATAAATATTGGAATTCTCACAAGGATCCAAATACAAGTTGTAGATTGCAAAGTAAGTAAAGTGACATATTTAGTAATGACAGTTCAGGTTTTCTCCGGTTTCTGGGCTTTTGTTTCCCTTCAGTGTACCACAAGCCTCCCTTCCTCCTGTTTAGACTTTCAGGGTTTTGAAGTGCAACATCAAATGAAGCCCCTTTTTCCTTAGGTGTTGGCTCTTTCCGCAGACTGTAACAGAATTGTGAAACATAGTTTCTCTCTAAAGGAAGCTTTGCTGCCTCCAGTGCTTTATATTCTGTTCATCCTTGAGTCGGATAATTCCATTATTTATTGTAATAAGTATAATAGATAAATTCGTGTGGATTTAAGCTACAATAAGAAGCTACCCGAATGCCTCCAAGATTCCAAAGTTCCCAAACACATTTACAACTGTAACGACAAGGCAGAGCAAGAAGATAGCCCAGCCATTAAGGGTGGAACCCTCACTTCACACCTCTTCAAGATCTGATACCGATCTTGGTGGAGATCCTGGACGATCAAGATCACCCCTCCCAAGATGAATTTCGGAAAAAACTATCAAGCAACCTTTTCATGCAGACAGGACTCTTTTGGAAACACAGCATATCTGGACTTTCAATAGACTTAGCCTTAGGGTAAAAAAACTGTGTAAGACCCACGGGCTGAAACATAGCAGTGTGGCAGAATTCGGAGGGTACCTTTGTACCGCCTCTCTGTCCACCCGACTCTCGATCGATTGTTTTCCCGTTTTTATTGTGGCTTTAATTTGGTGTTAGAAATTTCGCTAATAAACCCTGTTATTTTTAAATTAGCTTATAATCATTTATAACATTTATTATAATTCCTCTTCCCATGGAAGTTACACTGTCAGGCTTTGATCCTCCTCCTTCAAAAATCTGAAACACAGCAAAATATCTGGACCCCCATTATCTTTTGGTACTAGGAGAAATCATTGCACTGTCATTTCCAATAAAGCTGAAGCCGGCCTGTTTAGGGTCAACAAAGCCCCAGGAGAAAGGAGACCTTTCCTTGTCCTACACTGGCAGCATCATAGCTCATTGCTTTCTCTCTTTAAAATGTTCTCTTGCAAGAACGTCATCTCTTTCCCCAAATACCTCTACTGCCTTAATTCATGATCATAGTCAGGGTAGCTAAAATCCTAGGAATTTCTGAAAGCACTAGTGTACTTGTGACACTACTCTGAAGCACAGACTCCTGTAAAGCTTCCGTGACATGAGCAGCAGGAGAGCCAGGGTTACTGTCTGGCAGCAGCTGCTCTCCCCTTTTTAATGTTAATGCCATTATGTATCACAATTATTTTATTTCGAGGAGTAATTAATTAAAATTGTGATTTATCAGGGGTTTTAAAGTCAGGAGCTGTAATTTAACCAGAAGTGTGGTAATTACAGATAGATCCCAAGCTGCATGTTTTCAGCTTATTATTAGTTTTCTATTGAATAGCAGATTATGAGACATACTTGGTTTGTTAAATATTGCCACTCAAAATGTCCTAGTATTAAATATAGAAGTCACACAGCAGTGCCACGTGAGGGCTATTAAGGAGAACAATGAGCAGACAGGGCAGGCACAGGTGAGCACTGTTAAGATGACGAGGGGGCTGCTTTAAAAGTGGAGCCTCAGCACACTCCGGCTTGGAGCTCCTGGAGGAAGGACATTTGCGGCGTGTTCCTGTGACTGTCGCGTGGAAGGACGGTGAGAGCATCTCCTTGGATTTGGGGGAGCGCTTGGATGTGCAGCTTTGCCAAAGGAGGTGCAAGGAACGACCCTTTGTGCCAGCTGAACAGGTAAGTCAGTGTGGGTTTGTATGGGGGGCTTTTCTCTTTTCTATTTTCAATTTCACTTTGTTAATCCCTCTGCTGCTGTCTTTGACGCTTCTGGCCGTGCCCCTGCGCGAGTGCCTTGAGTGCGTTACCGCCGCCATTCGTTGTTTTGGGGGGAATGTCGCAGCCGAGCAATGTTTTGGGGGAGTGTCGCAGCCGAGCAATGTTTTGGGGGGAATGTTGCAGCTGAGCGGGGCAGGGAGGCGGGAGCTGCGGCACGGAGCTCTCTGGCCGCTCCGGTTTGGGCTCTGCCGGGACCCCCCCGGCCCGGTACCGCGGGGCGAGTGGGTGGGTGTCCTGTACAGGGCAGCCCCACCCTGGCGGAGGGGCGGCTTTGGTACCGGGAGCTGGGTTCCGTTCGGTGCCGGGAGCGCGGGGCGACCCAGCTTGCCGGAGGGGCGGCGTTGGTGCCGGGAGCGCGGGGCCGGCCCGGGCACCGAGTGCCGCCGCTGCCGGGGCTCGCGGGGTCTCCCCGGTCCCCCCGCACCGTGGAACGGCTCCAGCCCCGGAGCGAGTCCCGGCATTGATGTCTGGTTTTCTTTTTTGTAGCTAACAAAGAGACAACAGCCCGGCGACAGCAGGGAATTCCCAGATGGCGAGACAGCCTTCCTTCGCACCTGACGTGGATTCTTATCCCCGGACATCCAAAAGATAAGTGGGGGGGGCTGCGGCTCACAGAGAGGATGAAAGGAGGGTGGCGGGGGGGGGAGGATTTTTGAGTCAGGTTTGTAGAGCGTGAAAGGTAAAGGACTCAGGGGCAGGAGAGCACGCAGTGAAAATGAGGGGTACAGGCTAGGACACAAGTTACAGTACAGGCATACATACATAGAGTACAGGCATATTCCCACACACCACCCCTGTTTCACTGAGGGCAGGTGCAGGCAGCAACACCAGTGCAGGACAATGCCAGAAGCCCTAAACCATGCTGGCAGTAACCCTTGAGCCAGGCCAGGAGGATAGTGGGGAGCAGGGTCGACAGGGTTGGAGAAACAGGGGGTTTCCCGCCCCGCTCCTCCCTGCGGTCTCCTGTCTCTCCGCAGCCAGGGATTGCTTCCTTCCTTCCCTCCTCGAGGCGGCGGTTGGTAGGCTTCGCGCCTTTGCCACCGCCAAGAGTTCGGCTCTGTCAGCCTCTGCCCTGACCTCAGGGCCACCACTCCTTAGGGCAGGCGAAACTGTGGATTTTGTGCTCCCGGCGGCGGGACACTCTTGGGACCCTGTGTTAAGGAGCGTCCCTGGCTGCAAGTGTAGGGCCTTAAAGAATTGGTGTTCAGCACAGGGGTGTGACAGTGACAGACAGAGGCTGAGGGAGAGCTTGAAAGGTAAAGGACTCAGGGGCCAGCAGGCAGTGAAAATAGGAGTACAGGCTAGGATGCAAATTAGAGTACAGGCATAGTGCCCCTGATTCCCTGAGAGCAGGTGCAGGCAGCAACCCTAAGGCTAGGGCTAGGCAGGGAGAGATAGTGGGGAGCAGAGTCTGGAGGGTTGGGGACAAGTGGGGGATGCCCACCCTGGGATCCCTGTCCTGCTGCAACCAGGGATGCTCACCCCCTTAGGGAGCCGTGTGTGCTCAGTGCCAACAGCTCCGTGAAGGCTTCGGCTCTGCAAGTGTCACCCTCCAAGCGTGTGCGGCCCAAGGACCCAGGCATTCCTAGGAGAGGGTGAGTAGCAGATTTGTGGGGGTTTGGGTGATGTGCAGCTAAAATCAGGCTCTGATATTTGGTTTTCTTTATTGCAGCTGACTGAGAGACAACAGCCCAGTGACAGCAGGGAATTCCCAGAGGGAGAGTGACCTTCATTTGCACCTGACATGGATTCTGATACTGGACCATCCCAAAGATAAGTGGGAGGCTACAGGGGGATCAAAGTGGGGTGCAGAGCCAGGAGTCAGTGGGAGGGATTTTTGAGTCAGGTTTGGAGACAGGGATGTCCAAGATGATGCCTTGGACTACATAATGGAGAAGTCTCATTTTTGATCATAATGCTGTGGTGTTCATGGCAGAGCAGTCCTGGTGAGTGTTTTTTCACTTGTCTGTTGTGCCTCTGTGTCTTGTGTGTCTTGTCTTTTGCCTTGCCCTCAAGGGGCCTCTTGGAATCGCTGGCATCAGTCTGAGCATTTCTGATCTTGGACAGGCATTGCAATCCCATCTCTCTTCAAAGCATCCAGTCCAATTTCTTTCCAGGTTGGTTCTGAGCTGTATCCACAGCTGTGCCCTGCCCTGATCCATTATGGCAGGTTAGGTCTTGTAAGACTGCAGAGATAGGCAGGGGATTCTGACCACAGCATTCTCAGGCATCCATCTTTGTGGTTCTTGGAATAAAAGTCATCTTGTCATCATCTTGTTCCTTCACGGATCCCTGAGCCTGGCCAGCTCAGCATTGGTCTCATCTCAGTCATCTCATTCTGAGTTCTCTTGGTCATCACAGTCATTCTTCTTGCTGAGAGTTTCTGTCCCTGTTGTGTCCCCTGGTTTGTTGTGTCCCGTGTCACTGGTTTGTGTGTTTGGCCTGGACTGCTCTGCCCTGCTGCACAGCTGGGGTAGGGGATAGGACAAGTGGTGGGGACTTGAGATTTGTAATGTGGGTGTAGATAGTATCTGTAGATTGGCACAAGATGTCTGGAGCTGTCAGTTGATCCTGCAGCACTCTGACTTCTGTCCTAACTTTCTTTCAGATGCAGATGGATTTAAATCCATGGGAGCTCCCCATCCTGGGTGAGGGGGTTCCCCTGAGCAGGTCAGTCACTGTTTCTGTTTGTAGAAGTGTAAGTGGTGGCTCTGTTACAGCTCTGTTCTTTCTCTTTATTTGTAGGAATTAAAGGCAGATATCAGCAGTCAAGGTGAAGTCAGCAAGGTGAGCAGTGATGGGTGGACAGAAGCAGTTGCTGTTGCTGCAGTCTCACTTTCTGCTGCAACTCTAAGCATCCATTCCTGTGTTTTTAGGGCAGTCCCACCCACATGAGGCCGAACATCCCTCACCAAGGGGACGACAGAGCCGGTTCTCCTCCCTCGTGAGCCCTCCAGGAGCGTGACAGGAGTCTGTGATGAAGCCTTGATCTTCTCCATTTGAAGGTGCCCTCCAGGTACACTTTGGTAATGCCTGAGGAGTTTGGGTGAGTCGTGGAGGTAGGGAGGAGGAGCGAGGGTCCCCTCAAGTTTCAGCAGTGCCCCATCACCTTGTCTCCTCTTTACCCAGGCTCACCCTGCGCCATCAGCGTCAGCCTCCGAGCGCGGCCGAGGCGTGCGGGCCGAGGGCATTCCTGGGAGAGGGTGAGTAGCAGAGTCGTGGGGTTTGGGTGATGTGCTGCTAAGCTCAGGCATTCATGTTTGGTTTTGTTTATTGCAGCTGACTGAGAGACAACAGCCCAGTGACAGCAGGGAATTCCCAGAGGATGGGCGGCCTTCCTGCACACCCGATGTGGATTCTCATCCTGGACCATCCAAAGATAAGTGGGGGCTACAGGGGGATCAAAGTGGGGTGCAGGGCCAGGAGTCAGTGGGAGGGATTTTTGAGTCAGGTTTGGAGACAGGGATGTCCAAGATGTGATCCCTTGGACTACATAAGGAGAAGTTTCAGTTTTGATTTTAATGCTGTGGTGTGCATGGCAGAGCAGTCCTGGTGAGTGTTTTTTCACTTGTCTCTTGTGCCTTTTGTTCCTTTTGTGAGTCTTGTCTTTTGCCTTCGCCCTCAAGGGGCCTCTTGGAATCGCTGGCATCAGTCTGAGCATTTCTGATCTTGGACAGGCATTGCAATCCCATCTCTCTTCAAAGCATCCAGTCCAATTTCTTTCCAGGTCTGGTTCTGAGCTGTATCCACAGCTGTGCCCTGCCCTGATCCATTATGGCAGGTTAGGTCTTGTAAGAGTGCAGAGATAGGCAGGGGATTCTGACCACAGCATTCTCAGGCATCCATCTTTGTGGTTCTTGGAATAAAAGTCATCTTGTCATCATCTTGTTCCTTCACGGATCTGAGCCTGGCCAGCTCAGCATTGGTCTCATCTCAGTCATCTCATTCTGAGTTCTCTTGGTCATCACAGTCATTCTTCTTGCTGAGAGTTTTCTGTCCCTGTTGTGTCCCCTGGTTTGTTGTGTCCCGTGTCACTGGTGTTTTGTGTTTGGCCTGGACTGCTCTGCCCTGCTGCACAGCTGGGGTAGGGGTAATAGGACAAGTGGTGGGGACTTGAGATTTGTAATGTGGGGGTGTAGATAGTATCTGTAGATTGGCACAAGATGTCTGGAGCTGTCAGTTTATCCTGCAGCACTCTGACTTTGTCCTAACTTTCTTTCAGATGCAGATGGATTTAAATCCATGGCAGAGCCCCCCCTGGGTGAGGGAGTTCCCCTGAGCAGGTCAGTCACTGTTTCTGTTTGTAGAAGTGTAAATGGTGGCTCTGTTACAGCTCTGTTCTTTCTCTTTATTTGTAGGAATTAAAGGCAGATATCAGCAGTCAAGGTGAAGTCAGCAAGGTGAGCAGTGATGGTGGACAGAAGCAGTTGCTGTTGCTGCAGTCTCACTTTCTGCTGCAACTCTAAGCATCCATTCTTGTGTGTTTAGGGCAGTCCCACCCACATGAGGCCGAACATCCCTCACCAAGGGGACGACAGAGCCATTTCTCCTCCCTCATGAGCCCTCCAGGAGCGTGACAGGAGTCTGTGATGAAGCCTTGATCTTCTCCATTTGAAGGTGCCCTCCAGGTACACTTTGGTAATGCCTGAGGAGTTTGGGTTGAGTCGTGGAGGTAGGGAGGAGGAGCGAGGGTCCCCTCAAGTTTCAGCAGTGCCCCATCACCTTGTCTCCTCTTTACCCAGGCACACCCTGCGCCATCAGCGTCAGCCTCCGAGCGCGGCCGAGCGTGCGGGCCGAGGGCATTCCGGAGAGGGTGAGTAGCAGAGTTTGTTTGGGGTTTGGGTGATGTGCTGCTAAGCTCAGGCATTCATGTTTGGTTTTGTTATTGCAGCTGACTGAGAGACAACAGCCCAGTGACAGCAGGGAATTCCCAGAGGATGGGCGGCCTTCCTGCACACCCGATGTGGATTCTCATCCTGGACCATCTCAAAGATAAGTGGGGGGCTACAGGGGATCAAAGTGGGGTGCAGGGCCAGGAGTCAGTGGAGGGATTTTTGAGTCAGGTTTGGAGACAGGGATGTCCAAGATGTGATCCCTTGGACTAC
This sequence comes from Acrocephalus scirpaceus scirpaceus, assembly GCA_910950805.1. Classification (NCBI taxonomy): domain Eukaryota; kingdom Metazoa; phylum Chordata; class Aves; order Passeriformes; family Sylviidae; genus Acrocephalus; species Acrocephalus scirpaceus. The sequence continues at coordinate 63,077,996 of OU383781.1, forward strand.
ATAAAGGAGAAGTTTCAGTTTTGATTTTAATGCTGTGGTGTGCATGGCAGAGCAGTCCTGGTGAGTGTTTTTTCACTTGTCGTTGTGCCTTTTGTGTCTTTTGTGTGTCTTGTCTTTTGCCTTTGCCCTCAAGGGCCTCTTGGAATCGCTGGGATCAGTCTGAGCATTTCTGATCTTGGACAGGCATTGCAATCCCATCTCTCTTCAAAGCACCAGTCCAATTTCTTTCCAGGTCTGGTTCTGAGCTGTATCCACAGCTGTGCCCTGCCCTGATCCATTATGGCAGGTTAGGTCTTGTAAGACTGCAGAGATAGGCAGGGGATTCTGACCACAGCATTCTCAGGCATCCATCTCAGTGGTTCTTGCAATAAAAGTCATCTTGTCATCATCTTGTTCCTTCACGGATCTCTGAGCCTGGCCAGCTCAGCATTGGTCTCATCTCGGTCATCTCATTCTGAGTTCTCTGGTCATCACAGTCATTCTTCTTGCTGAGAGTTTCTGTCCCTGTTGTGTCCCCTTGTTTGTTGTGTCCCGTGTCACTGGTGTTTTATGTGTGGCCTCGAACTGCTCTGCCCTGCTGCACGGGGTAGGGGTATGGTAATCGACAAGTGGTGGGGATTGAGATTTGTAATGGGGGGGTGTAGATGTATCTGTAGATTGGCACAAGATGTCTGGAGCTGTCAGTTATCCTGCAGCGTTCTGACTTCTGTCCTAACTTTCTTTCAGATGCAGATGGATTTAAATCCATGGCAGAGCTCCCATCCCGGGTGAGGGGTTCCCCTGAGCAGGTCAGTCACTGTTTCTGTTTGTAGAAGTGTAAAGGTGGCTCTGTTACAGCTCTGTTCTTTCTCTTTATTTGTAGGAATTAAAGGCAGATATCAGCAGTCAAGGTGAAGTCAGCACGGGAGCAGGATGGGTGGACAGAAAGCAGTTGCTGTTGCTGCAGTCTCACTTCTGCTGCAACTCTAAGCATCCATTCTTGTGTGTTTAGGGCAGCCCACCCACATGAGGCCGAACATCCCTCACCAAGCTGACGATGGAGCCGATTCTCCTCCCTCGTGAGACAACAGCCCCGTGACAGCAGGAAATTCCCAGAGGGAGAGCGACCTTTCTTCACACCAGACTGGATTCTCATCCCTGGCCCTCCCAGAAATAAGTGGAGGGCTGTGAGAGGATGAAGTGGGGTGCAGGGTCAGGAGTCAGTGGGAGGGATTTTTGAGTCAGGGGTGTCCAAGATGTTTCCCCTTAGGCAGGTAAAGTGCAAGTCTCATTTTTGATCACAGTGCTGTGGTGTTCATGGCAGAGCAGTCCTGATAAGTGTTGTGTCACCCTCTGTTGTGTCTTTTGTGTGTCTTTTTTCTCTTAGCCGTCAAGGGGCTTCTTGGAATCCCTGGCATCAGCCTGAGCATTTCTGATCTTGGACAGGCATCAATCCCATCTCTCTTCAGAATCATCCAGTCCAATTTCTTTTCAGGTCTGGTTCTGAGCTGTATTGACAGCTGTGCCCGCCCTGATCCATTATGGCGGTTAGGTCTTGTAAGAGTGCAGAGATAGGCAGGGGATTCTGACCACAGCATTCTCAGGCATCCATCTCAGTGGTTCTTGGAATAAAAGTCATCTTGTCATCATCTTGTTCCTTCACGGATCTCTGAGCCTGGCCAGCTCAGCATTGGTCTCATCTCAGTCATCTCATTCTGAGTTCTCTTGGTTCTTACAATCATTCTTCTTGCTGAGAGTTTTCTGTCCCTGTTGTGTCCCCTTGTTTGTTGTGTCCCGTGTCACTGGTGTTGGTGTGTTTTGGCCTCGACTGCTCTGCCCTGCTGCACAGCTGGGTGTAGGGGTAATAGGACAAGTGCTGGGGACTTGAAATGTGTGTTGTGGGGTGTAGTTGGACTGTAGATGTTGTATGTACATTGAGATCAGATGTCTGGAGCTTTTAAATTATTCTGCAGCACTCTGACTTTTGTTCTAACTTTGTAACTGATGTAGATGGAATAAATCTGTGGATACAAATAAGATTGGAGTTTCTTTGGTTGTTGCTCCCACAAAATACAAATAATTTTTGGATAGGAGTTACTTGATGTGTTTCATTCCCTTTCCCCTTAAAATCAGAGCAGAGGAAGCAGATTTTAAATCATCATTCCATGGATTTCACCAACTTCCTGACTGTTCCAAAAGTTTTCAATGTTAAAATTCCTGAGCTTGTTTTCCAGGCAAGCTGGGATTTAGATGTTATTAATTCCTGTTATTTGATGTTTTTCCTCTCTCTGGTTTTAGTAAGGGAATATTTACTTTTCCCAATTTTCCATCCCAACTGGAATTTTTGTACATCTTAGGGCACATTTCTAAGGAAATTTATCAAGTGAATGTTGGTAAATCAGGAATTGTTCAGCACCATATCCACAGAATTCTGTAATTCCCAGGAAAACTTGCTTTTAGTGTTTAATTGCCATAATTCATCTCTTTGTAAAGTGGAATTCACTGCATTTTAAATTACATAAATCCCATTGCAACTTCAATCCTGGCCTAATTGCTGGGGTGGTTCTGTCCTGCCTTGGCACATTTGGAGGTTCATTTGAAGTGACATTCCTGCTAAAATAGAATCTGTTTCCAAGAACAACTGGGAATTGTCTGGAAAACCTTTTTCTGGGAGGCACTGAGTTTGTTTTGCCTATCCCTGCAGAACTGAGGATACTCTCAGAGCTGTGTTAGGCAGTGGCATGAGGGGAGAGCTGTATTTATTAATTTTGTATTTATGCATTTTATATTTTTATTTCGTTTTGTATTTGCTTGCTTTTGCATGCTTTTATTTTATTGTGCTTTATATTTGTTATGGTTTTTTTTGTTTTGTATTTTTAAACAGGTTTTATTTTTGATTTCCTCTATTTTTATATTTTTATTTGAATTTTTTCTTATATGACTTTATTTTTAATGCCTCTTTTTTTATTATTTTTATTATTTCCATGTTATTTATTTTGTTTTTTTATTGTTTTATTTAATTTTCAATTTTTTTAAATTTCATTTTATTGCTTTTTATTTTTTTTTTTTACTTTAAAATTTTTTTAAATTTTCATTTCTTTATTTTATTTTTAATTTATTTTTTCATGTTTTCTTTGTTCCTTTTTTCAAGGAACAAAGTGGAAGTTTGGCTGTTGGCAAGAAAGAAGCTGAGAAATGATGTCCATGTCCACTGGATGTCTGTATACAATTGGGAATGCAGTTAGCAAAACTTCTGTATTTTCTGCTAAATTAAAAAACCTGACCTGAGAAAGCTGTAAACCGTGGTGCTGTTTCTTTCCTTTTTACACACTAACAGTTCTCATTCCACCCATTTACAGAATTACCAGCAATAACTTGATGTCAAGGTGTATTTCAGAGTTAGCAATAAAACAAAATTGACTTTTTCTTTTGTAACACTCCAAATCTCATTGTTTATTAACAAAAAAAATCCAAGATAAAGCAAACAAAAAACCCCAACCCAGAACCAATCTCCCACCCAAATGAGCACAGAAATAGAAAATATATCAATATTATTTTAATAAAAACTAAATATTTCCTGCTTAGAAAACCATGCTAATTTTATTCTGATTAATTATGGTTCTGGTCTGTTAGGCTAATGAATTCATATAGTTTAAAATATCATTTCAAACATAAACAAACAAACATGAATTTTAAAAATAAATACGAAAATATGTAAATCTTTTTACTTAAAAGAAGAAATAGAAAACATGAAAAATAATATCAAGGATATAAATACATATACCATATTGCATACATTATTATATATTATATCATTTCAAATATAAAAAACCATGAATTTTAAAAATAAGTATGAAAATATGTAATAATATTTAATTTTAAGAAGGAATAGAAAACATGAAAATAATATCAAGCATATAAATACATGTACCATATTGCATACATTATTATATATATTATATATCATTTCAAATATAAGCAAACGTGAATTTTAAAAATAAAAACGAAAATATGTAAATCTATGTACTTAAAAGAAGAAATAGAAAACATGAAAAATAATATCAAGCATATAAATACATGTACCATATTGCATACATTATTATATATTTTATATATCATTTCAAATACAAACAAACATGAATTTTAAAAATAAATACGAAAATATGTATATTTAATATAAAATAAAATAATATGTAAAAATAAAATAATATTTAATTTATAAAGTAAATAGAAAACATGAAATATAATATCAAGGATATAGGTACATATATCATATTGCATACATTATTATATATTATATATAATTTCTAATATAAGCAAACAAACGTGAATTTTAAAAATAAATACGAAAATATGTAAATCTATGTACTAAAAGAAGAAATAGAAAACATGAAAAATAATATCAAGCATATAAATATATATACCATATTGCATACATTAATATATATAATTTCAAATATAAAAAAACCCATTAATTTTAAAAATAAACATGAAAATATGTAATCATATTTAATTTAAAAAGAAATAAAAAACATGAAAAATAATATCAAGGATATAGGTACATATATTGCATACATTATTATATATATTATACATGCCTATGAAGAGAAAGATAAAGGTAATTATGAAAATAATAAATATTAAAAATATTGAAATATAGCTTTCAATAAAGGCTGCTTTGGTTTGAATTTGGCTGGTGGCAGGGTTCTTTTAGTTGTGGCTGGGAGTCTTTCGGGGCATTTATTTTACAGGGTTTGGGAAGGGGATTTTTTGTCACGTTCCTTTTGCTGCAGGCGGAGCAGGAGCAGCTCCTGCCGCCTGTGCCGATCCCGGTCCCGATCCCGGTCCCAGCGCTGCCCCGGTCCTCCGGCCCCGAGAAGACCCGCGCCCGACTGCCGCGGGAGAGGCGGCACCGCTCGGGACCCCCAGCCGACACGGACAGGACCGGAACCCGAACTCCCGGTCCCATTCCCGGCCCCGCCTCAGAGCCCCGGGCTCCGCCCAGGGCCGGGAGCAGCCGCGGCTCGGCCCCGTGTGAGGGGCGGGGCCGAGCCAGAGGAGAGGGGCGGGACCGAGACAGGGGTGGGGCCGGGCCAGGGAGAGGGGCGGGGCCGGGCCAGGGGAGAGGGCGGGGCCGGGCCAGGGGAGAGGGGCGGGGCCGCGGGCGCTGGTGCCGCCCCCAGCCCGGGCGGGGCGCCGGGGCGGGCTGGAGGCGGAGCCGAAGCTCTGCGGTGGGGCGGGGCCGGGGCCGGGGCCTCAGGGGCGAACTGGCCAAGCTCAACACGGAAACGAATGGCGCCCCCATCCATTCCAGCCGGCCCCTCCCTCCCCGCCGGCTTGTCAGCTAAATCAGAAATTCTGATCATCAGCAGCTTCTGAACTCTCGATGAATGTTTCAAACACTTCCACAGAAAGACAAGTTAGGAATGATTCCGAAGGGAAAACTGTGAATGGAGGCTAATAGCTGCTGGGAGAATTTCCTTAGGAATTATGAACCTCACACATCGGAGTTTTGGAAGTGGATCCCAATTTCAGCCTTGGGCACCTGCAGGAGAAGAGGGATCCTTATCCACAGCAAAGCAAGCCCGGTGCCCCAGTGTGTCAGACAATGAGGTGTCCAGGAACGAGCAGCAAATCCCCTCTGCCCCTGACCAAGAGGGAGCTGTCAGGATGATGAGTGGGCAGGTTCTGCCAGGGCTGCGTTTTGGGGGGATTCTCTCAGCTCACTTTGGCATGGAGGTGCTGGAGGAGAGGGTTTTGTGCTGGGCTCCCAGAGGCGTCTCATAGAATGATGGTGAGAGCATCACATCGGGTCTGGGGAGCACCTGGATGTGGAGCATTGCTTAAAGGAGGTGACAAGGGACAAACCTTTGTGCCGGGCAGCAGCAGATGAGCCAGTGTGGGTTTATATGGGGGACTTTTCTTTTCCCTTTTCAGTTTCATCTTGCCAATCCCTCCCTGCTGCCACTAGGGAAAAAAATGGGGATTATGAGGGCAGAAGGAGTTTAAATTGAGGGAAGAAACTCCTGTTATTGTCTGTGTTTAAACCGGAGGTGATCCTCCTTCACCTGTGATTTTAAGGGTATTGATGGAAGGAAAACTTGGCTTTCCAGGGTTTTATGGGTATCTGTTAACAGGGAATCCCTGTGTTCTATTTTAAATGGAAAGGGAAAAATATTGTTGTTGTATTAGGGGTTTGAATTGAGGATACTCCCCCCCCCTCCACCGTTCTTTGTGCTAAGGTTTAAAGTGAGTGGGAAGTCCTGTTGTTACTCTTTTCAAAGGGTTTGAATAGAGGTAAAAATCTCCCTTTTCCCATAGTGTGAGAGATTTAATTTGAGGAAAACCCCTCCTTTTCTGTTCTGTCGGGGACTAAATTGGAGGGGAGAATACATTTATTTGCCGTTGTATTGGTTTAAGGTGAGGAGAGTAGCTGCTGTTGTCTCAGTTTCAGGGGAATTGAAGGAAACCCCGCCTTTCCCAGCATTTGAAAGGTTTGAATGGGGAGCTTGTGCCCGAGCCCCGGGGGCATCGAATACCTTGGGCGAGATGAACCCTTGGCATTCATTCCCCGGGAATCGCTGAGGTGGAACGGGAATGTGGCGCTGACCTCCCCCCGGGGCCCGGCAGAGACGCGCCGGTGCGAGCCGTGCGGAGCCGGGTCGAGCCGTGCCGGGCCGGCAGGCGGGAGGCGCGGCACGGAGCTCTCTGCCCGTCCCGGCCGCTCTGGCCGCTCCGGGCGCGGGGCTCGGGCGCCGCCGCGGCCCCCCCAGCCCGGGGCGGTACCGCGGGGCGGGCGGGTCTCGCGTACGGGGCCGCCCGGGCCTGCCGGAGGGGCGGCGTTGGTGCCGGGACGCGGGGCCGGCCCGGGCACGGAGCGCCGCCGCTGCCGGGGATCGCGGCGGCTCCCCGGTCCCCGGCACCGTGGAAAGGCGCAGACCCCGGAGCCAGTCCCGGCAAGGGGCACTGGAGGACGCTTGTGGCTTGTCGGCTTCAGAGTGTGCTTGCGTAAGTCACTGAAAAGAAGAGAGAGGAAAAACCCAGCCCGACCCCGCAGGCTTTTTGTCTATGGGCTTTGTAGGTAAAGCTTTAAATAATAACGTGCGCGCCTTCTAGAAACAGCGCCCCGTACATTTTGCACTCTCCCGTGACACCTTCGGCTCCACGTTTTCTCATTGCTGAGTCAATACAGCGGCAGGGGCGGGGGTAATTGCAGTGGGGCTGTGGCGAGGGGTTTTGGTGGTAGTTTGGTTTTTTTGCATTGGAGTAAAGTTCAATAGTTTTAGAAGAAAAGAAGCTGTTTTAGCTT